>JXTC01000412.1:272089-284818 GCA_002914845.1 Trema orientale
ACAGTTTTGAGGATCTTGAAAGAAAAGCAGTTGTATGCAAAGTTTAAGAAGTGTGAGTTCTGGTTAGAGAAAGTTATCTTCCTTGGTCATGTAGTGTCTAGAAATGGTATTTCTGTGGACCCAGTGAAGGTTGAAGCTGTAAGTAATTGGTCAAGACCTACAAATGTTTCAGAGATTCGTAGTTTCTTAGGATTGGTTAGTTACTATAGAAGGTTCGTAGAAGAATTTTCGAAGTTGGCTTCTCCATTGACTCAGTTGACTAGAAAGAACGTGAAATTTCATTTAGGATGATGATTGTGAAAAGAGTTTCCAAGAGTTAAAGCATCGTTTGGTCACAGCTCCTATACTTTCTATACCCACTGGATCAGGAGGATTTGTTGTTTATAGTGATGCTTCAAAGAATGGTCTAGGCTGTGTTCTGATGCAAAATGGTAAGGTTATCGCTTATGCTTCTAGGCAACTGAAGTAATATGAAAAGAAATATCCTACTCATGATTTGGAGCTAGCAGCAGTAGTTTTTGCACTGAAGATTTAGAGACATTATCTTTATGGAGAAAGATCTCAAATCTACACAGACCATAAAAGTCTCAAGTATTTCTTTACCCAAAAAGAACTGAATATGAGACAGAGAAGATGGCTTAAACTGGTGAAAGATTATGACTGTGAGATTAACTATCATCCTGGAAAAGCTAATGTTGTTGCAGATGCTCTAAGTAGAAAGTCATTAGCTACTATGTCACTTAAGTATGTTGATCGGAAACATCTTTTGATGGATTTGCATCGATTGAAATTGGAGATAGTGCCTAGAGTTTTAATGGAGAAATTAGCAGCTCTTTCCTTACAACCTACAATTTTGGAGAGAATTAAGCAAAGCCAAAATACAGATCCCTATCTGATAAGTTTAAAGACTAAGATAGAGTCTGGAAAGGAAGTGGCCTTTCAGATTTCTAGTGATGGTGTAATCATATATAGAAATAGACTGTATGCGCTAGATGAAACAATTAGAAAGGAGATATTGACTGAAGCTCACACTACTCCCTACTCTGTGCATTCCGATACTACAAAGATGTATAAGAATTTGCAAATACATTACTGGTGGCCAGGTATGAAGAAGAATGTGATTGAGTTTGTAGAACAATGTCTCACATGCCAGCAAGTTAAAGCTGAACATCAAAGACCTGCTAGTACATTGAAGCCTATACATGTGCCACAATGGAAATGGGAAGAGATTGCTATAGATTTGGTAGTTGGGCTTCCTATGATAAATAAAGGCTATGATGCTATTTGGGTGATTGTGGATAGATATACTAAATCAGCCCATTTCCTGCCGATTAAAATAACTTATAGCTTGGATCAGTTGGCTCAGCTGTATGTTCAAGAAATTATTAGACTACATGGTATTCCAAAGATTATCATTTCTGACCGAGATTCCAGATTCACTTCAAAATTCTGGAAGAGGGTTCAGGAGGCTATGGGTACAAAACTTGCATTCAGTACAGCTTTTCATCCTTAAACAGATGGACGATCAGAGAGAACTATACAGACTCTTGAGTATATGCTTAGAGCTTGTGTGTTAGATTTTCATGGGTCTTGGAGCAAGTACTTGCCACTGATAAAATTTTCCTACAACAATAGTTATCAAGCTTCAATTGAAATGCCTCCGCATGAAGCATTGTATAGAAGAAAATGTGGATCTCTAATTCACTGGGATGAGATGGGAGAAAGAAAATTTCTTCATCCAGAATTGGTAAGAGAAACAGCTGAAGCAATAGAAAAGATTCGTAAAAGATTATTAGCTGTTCAGAATAGACAGAAGAAGTACGCTGATCCTAGGAGGAGAGAGGTCATATTTAATGTTGGAGATAAAGTATTTTTGAAGGTTGCTCCCATGAAAGGAATCATGAGGTTTGGGAAGAAAGGGAAGCTTAGTCCCAGATATGTAGGCCCATTTGAGATACTTGACAAAGTTGGAGATGTTGCCTATAGATTTGCTTTGCTACCCACACTGTCGAACGTGCACAATATTTTTCACATCTCTATGTTAAGAAGACATGTTCCAAACCCTTCACATGTTTTGAGTTATGAGCCATTGGAGTTGAGCCAAGATGTGAGTTATGAAGAACAACCAGTGGAGATTTTGGATAGAAAAGAAAAAGAGCTTAGAAACAAGAAGATCCCTTTGGTCAATGTATTATGGAGGAACCACGAAGTAGAAGAGGCCACATGGGAAAGAGAAAAAGAGATGAAAATGAAGTATCCTCACTTATTTGGGTAAGCAAATTTCGATGATGAAATTAAATAAGAAGAGAAAGATTGTGATGCCCAAGATTCTCACATGCATAATAAGCCAATAATAAACATGTTCATAATGCATAATAGACATATTAAGTAACTAGAATCAATTTTATGGTAAATTGCTCATTTTAATTGTTAAATACTTTCGATCTCTATTGTTGTACTAATATTTATTGAAGTACTCCCATGCAGGGTAAAGACCCAGTACCCTCAGAGAAAGAGCTTGGTGTGTGAAAGGAACAAAGAATATATTCATGGATGCGTGCACATGCATTAAAATCATATTTGTTGATATCTCGGTCAAATGGTATTTTTTCGGTAAAATGCACTTTTCACACTTTTCCGAGCCGAATTCACTAAAACGCATATCAAATAGCTTTTATTTAATGTGTAGAAATCATTTCTAGTATTTTCCAAAATATTGGTCCCAGGTAAGCACGAGGTTTCAGTGACTGTATTGAATTGTGTTTAATTGCACTAAGTTAGCTTAGATTCAGCTTAATCACATAATGCCATATTTTTGCATTCTAATAATTAGGCATTGATACCTTGTTTACATTATTAATTGGAGTCTAATTTACTTAATTATATGTTTAATGATTGGTTATGGGGCTAGGTTCCACCAGATTACAATGAGATTGGTCATATGGGATCATAAGTCAAAATATGACGAGATTTCACCTTTTAAGCTAGGTTTCACCATTTTGGTCTATACTTGAGTGTATAGGAATGGCCACAAACGTGGTGAGTAAGCCAAGAGTGATCTAAAGCTTGACACATGAAAAGTTAGGGTGTGAAATACAGAAAATACCCTTTACAATTTAAGTTATGCCTTTTCTTAGTCATTAAGTATTGATTTTGGACCAAATCTGGTCATTTCTTTTCTCTTTCTCTCCAGCCACAACTTGAACCCCTCCAGCCACTATCTAAGCTTCTCTCAACTTTCCTTAGCTATATCCAAGAGTTTCCATGTGGTGGAACTCAAGTTGGAGTTCTAGAAAGCAAGATAGGTCCAAACTAGTTAAGCTGAGTCTACTAGTTCTTCTTTTTTAGTGTTGTTTTCTAATTGAAATTCTCCACTTGCTGTAACTTAAGTATAAGTTTCTCTAGGTTCTCTTGAGTCTTAAAATCAGTTTCAAAGCCTTGAGAATCAATTTGATGGAGGTAGAAGGCAAGAGCTTCGGTAAAAGCTCAAACTAGTCAAGGTGAGCTCTATGTAGGATTTTGAACTTGTAGTTAATTTCTTTTTTTTTTAACTCTTAAACCAAAGCTATTTTTGATGAATAATGGTCCTAAAAAAACTTATATATTGTTGGAGACATAAAATTTAAGTGGAGGATTAAAGTTAGACCTAAAGCTCCGAGGTTTGCTATTTATAGAGTTAAGTGTTTTCATGTGTAGTAAATTAAGTTTCTATATTTGTAATCTGATTTCTTAAACTTGGAGTGTATATTTTATTGATCCTATTATTTATTACACTCATTTGGTGGCTGGTTGTGATGTCATACAAGTGTAAAAGTGGGTTTAAACTTTGTCTAAACCGAAAGGAATTCAAGTGCACCTAAGTTGTTCTAAATGATTCTCTTTGAGGTGTATATGTGGGAATTGGCTTGTGAAATATTATTGCAGATTTAAAACCATGATTTTAATCATGTGAGGATGTCTTTAAAATAGGGGAGGTGCTGTCCAAATATTTTTAAAACCAAATGGTACTATTTAGAAGCAAATGGACTAGTTTTTATGAAAGTAGGTGACATTTTGGTTCATTTTGTGATTAGGCTTCCTTATTTTGTAAAAGTTGTAATTCGGTCTTGTGCTTGTTTTCTTTAAGCATTTTACATTGTAGTGATCATCTTAGTAATAAAATTGACATTAGGTCTTCCACACACCTTGCCACAGAGGATACTGACCCTTTCCACTATCTTTTCCACCGGATACAAGGTAAGTAAAGATTTATTTTAACTACATCACAAGAACAGTAGTAGATACAAGGTATTTTCCTACATGCTTATGTGTATTAATTCAATTGTATGTTATTTATATGGTTATTATTTTGTTCATGAAAGACATAAGCATGACATGATCATTTAAGCATAATTTTCAAAGAAATGAAGTTTTCCACGCATTGGATTTCAAGTAGTACCATTGTACTGATTTTACAAGATATATTTTAAGTACATTGTTTAGTCTGTCTGTGTTGGGTAAGTATAGTTTGCATAAGCATCCTTCCTCCATAGGTGGGCACGGCTTACCAATTGTCGGGACTGAGCATTGTACTCTGAGATTTATTAGGTGCATTACTTAGTCAGTCTGCGTTAGGTAGGTATGGTTCACATTGGCCATGTGTTTCCTTCCCGCATAGGTGGGCATGGCCTACCGACTACCGCGACTTTGTAGTGTACTCAAGAGCCCTATAAAGAAATATTTTCTAATCAAAATAAAAAGTTATGAAAGAAGGAGTACAATGGGAATTTCAATGAAGCTTATGCATGAAAGCATGCACGATCTTCACTTACTGAGCATTAGCTCATTTAGTTCCTGTGATGCAGGTGAGGAGATATATGATGTATAGAGTTGCTGGTTGGCTAGCATGCTTTCTTGTCGCCATGATCATACAGATGTAGACGAGCTTGACTTGTAGGCGTTGTCTTCTTTGTATTTTGTTATTCTGGTGTGTTGTAAATATTACTGCTAATGGCAAGATAAACTGATAAGGAATTTTTAGTTGTATATGTTGTAAAGACACTTTCAAAAAGTAATGCCATACAGTTTCTTTTGTTTTAGAGCTTGAGAAGTTTAAATTTGGCCCACTTTTTTGCAAAACTAAAAATATGGTTTATGAAATAATAATACTTCCTAGTTTGACCTATATAGTGATATGGTTAAGCTAGGGGGTGTTACAATCTTTGAGCCTTTCAAGCCTACCTTAGACATTTGAATACCTTTAGTTTACCCCTTTGAGCCTAATTTTATCCTTTTCTTTGTTACCCACATTTTTAGCCTAAAGCTTATAATGATTTCCTACATCTTATCCTTTTGCCTTATAGCACATATGATCTTTGTTGAGCATATTTTAAGTTATGTGATATTATGGGAGGAAGGGTGGTATTTTGAAATATCTTTTTGAGGCAATGAAAAAGTTACTGTACCTTTGTGAAAAAGAAAAGAAACGATAAAAATCATAAGGTTGGGGGTATAGTACTTCCAAAAAAAAAAAGAAGCTGAAAAAAAAGAGAAAAAAAAGGATAAGTAGAGTGGAGAAAGAAGTTGAAAATAAATTTGAGGGTTATATCTATGAAGTGATTGAGGTGAAGATTTATAAAGATCCGAGAATAATATGCTTAGGGTGATTTGAGCCATAAAAATGACTATTATCCTACCTTTACCCTAGCTATTCGTTACAAGCTTAAATTAAGTCCTATTGATCTTTGGTGCAGTGATGGTCTACATTAGTGGAGAGTGATATAAAAAACAGGCTTATGAAGTTTATTTATCATCTAGAGATTGTACATATGTCACTTGTTTGCATAAACTGATCTGGGTTGCGAATAATTAAATGTAATTATTCACACACACACTCAAGAATTTTAAGTCAGGTTAAATTGGCATTTGAATTGAAATTCTAGACCATTTGCATTGTTCAGAGTTTTTCTTTGAGTTTTGTATTATGTGAGATCTTTGAAGCAAAACTCTTAGAATTGAACTGAGTTATGTTTAGGTATTTAGATTTTTCTTTTAGGTTTTTCTTTCGTTTTACTAAAGACTAGCAAAGTTTAAGTTTGGGGATGTGATAACTCTATGAAAATAGAGTTATTTATGATTTCTTTCTTATTAATTTTGTGTGTTTTTGAGTATTTTTAGTTTAATTTAGGTTGTTTTATAGTTAATTTGATTTTTAGTATTTAGATATATTTTTATTAGATTTTAGGTATTTAATTTAATTTGGTTTAGTTTAGGATAATTTAGTTTGATTCGGAATTATTTTATTTAGATTATGATGTGTTTATTTTATTTTAATATGATTTAGTTTAATTTTATTTTGATTTAGATTAAAGAAAAAAATCGGAAAAAGCAAAGCCAGATACGTGCACGTGAGAAGTGAAAAGCCAGACATGATCTTAGCCGTCCATTTCAAGCTCAAGGACGTGTCTGCAGTCGATAGCTGGGGCCCGCGCTGCAGGATGACTTCAGGCCATGTTTGATCCTGTGCGTCGCGCTCCCGTGTAACCGGATTTTTGTCCTTTCAAATGCTGCCACTTCACCCTTTTGACTTTGACTTTCTTTGCAGGCACTCAAGCGTGAGTTTCGTGCCGAGCTTACCATTTTTAGCCACACGGGATTATTTCTCACTGCTCAGAAAATGTAAGGAAACGTGGGGAAGAGAGAGAAAGAGAGAAAGGGAATTATATGAGTTTGACACATCACATGACTAATCAGAAGCCATCTTTAGAAACGTAGAAACTTGCACAACACTCCAATTTCAGCTATAAATAGCAAGAACATGAGGAGAAAAATACATCCCAATTTTGAGAGAGAAAAATAAACTTTTTCTAGAGAGAGAGTGTGAGATAAGTGCGAGGTTAGGCTAGTTTTTAAAGAGGCAAGAGAGATGATATTAATTGTGTAGTTTTTTTGTTTTCTAGCTTTGATTCCTGAGAGTGCTTCAACACTTATATATTTGGTTTGTTAAATTCTTCAATATTTTTTTTTCATTATATTATTTTCTAGTTTCTCATATAAATTCAGTCATGCTTTCTTTATATGGTGATTTAAACTAGATTATAATTATATTTATTTTATT
Source organism: Trema orientale (assembly GCA_002914845.1). NCBI lineage: Eukaryota > Viridiplantae > Streptophyta > Magnoliopsida > Rosales > Cannabaceae > Trema > Trema orientale. The sequence goes on from JXTC01000412.1 coordinate 279,186, forward strand.
AGTTGATCTTTTACTACAGTATTGTCTCTGTGATATATTGTCGATCTTAGATAACTAATAAGATAAATTCTTTTTAGTGTTAATTGGAAGAATTTCTCATATTGAATACTTTAGATTAATATTAGTTCTTAAATGCTATATTTTCCGGTTATGTGTTTGGGATGTAAAACATATAATTGAGTAATAAATAGGAATTAAAGTTGGTAACAGTTAAACGAACAATTAAGTGAATCTTGAAGCCTTGTTTTTCTCATATTGGTATATTCACTTATTATTTCTGTGATTATTATTTTAAATTATTGCTTAGTTAATTTTTATTTTAAATTTTTCTTTTTATTTCTTATTACCTTTTTATTGTTGATTTACTTCTCTGTGGGATTGACAACTTAATCTATACTACGATAGCCGCTAGTATATTTTGAGCATAGACAACCTGCAATGTAAGAAATTTTCTATTTTTATGAATCTATGGAATTTATGAATATGGAATCTGCGGACATATGTAGATACGTATCTGTCATTCTGCTTTGCATGAGACATGAATACGTGGTGTGTTTATATTGCCTGACAAGTATTGGTGAATACGGTGTGGCGGGCCAGTGCCTAAATGTGTGAAATGGTTCCTTCGGGGACACTCTAGTTCCTTCGAGAACACTCTGGTCCTTTCAAAGACACTATAGTTCCTTCGGGAACACTCTGACGGCTATATGTGGTAGACCTCTGCTGTACACAGAGGGAATTCTCTGGGACTCAAGACCTTCATATAGCTTATGATATGTTATATGCTCTCTGAGTGACTCAATATGCAATTCACAGTCTTGTTAGGTAATACAATATACACAGGGATCCCAATCATATGATTATCTATTCTCTGTCAGGTGCACTCTGCATCGGCATATGTTACTTACTGAGTTTCCTACTCACCCATATTCTTACATTGCAGTTGGTACTGCTGATGTTTGAGATCGGAGGATGAGTGCCTACTTTCTGACTGCAGCTTATGTATATGAGCATTTTGGTGCTGTGATTTTCTGACAGAGGATTTTGTACCTATTTGTGCGTGTGTGTATATTAAGTATATTTCCATGAGAGGCCCATTTTTTGAGAATGTATATACGTATACATTATACTATGTGTAATTATGAGTGGTATTTCTCTTTTGTTTTCAGAAAGTTTGAAAATTATAAGTTTTTCTTATTTTATCAGTTCTAAGTCGAGTAGCGTCTCCCGATTTCAACAAATATTTATACAAAATTATAAGTTTTTCTTATTTTATCAGTTCTAAGTCGGGGGATGTTATAGTTGGTATCAGAGCTTATGTTTTAAAATGATTATAAAGACTGCTTATATACATACGTCGGGAAGGAAAGGAAGCCTTACTCTTCTGTAAGTGTTTGATATGCATTTTGATATCTGTTATAATTTTTTTATTTGCATTCATGTTCTGGTGATGATTATTAATGGCTATAATTGGAGCAATAAATTCTGGGTGTCAGGATATCACTATAGTGACTACTCGCGGTCAAGATAATATTGACAGGGGTGCGTCTTCTTCACAGAGTGGTAATCAGGTTAAACAGCTAGCTTGTTTGATACAAAATATATTGGAGCAGCGTATGAGACAGGAAAATCAACCTAACCCTCCACCACCACCACCTCAACAAAAGCAAGATGTTAGTGAAAGTGCTGGGAAAAAATTAAAAAACTCCAGCCTCCGACTTTTGATGGTGGGGTTGATCCAATACAAGCTGAACAATGGATTAGGATCACTGAGCATATGCTAGCTTATGCCAAGGTTCCTGATGCAGATAAAGTCCCTTGTGCTAGTTTTATGCTGAGACATCACGCTGAGTATTGGTAAGACACTATGAGTATTATTCATGATGTCACTACTATGACATGGAAGAGGTTTAGAGAGTTGCTTTACGGGAAGTACTTTACAGATGCTATGAGATCTAGCAAAAGGACAGAGTTTGCCAATCTAAAACAGGGAAAGACGACTATCGCAGAATACATCTACAATTTTAATGAGTTATCATGATACGCACTCACATGGTTGCCACCAATGAGCTCAAGGTAGATCAATTTATGCAAGGTCTGAGGAAGACTATTGTTAGAGATTTGAAATCAGATGGAATTCGAGATGTACCATTTTCTCAGATTGCAGACAATGCATTAAATGCTGAGCAAGCATAAACAGATATTTTGGATGAGGAAAAGACTAGGAGAGAAAGACAGGCCCGAGAGATGCAAAGCGGTTTCAGACCTAGTTTTCAGGGAAATAGCGGAGGACAGATTCAGGTTCAACGTCCTCATGATATGAAAAGGAAGGGAGCTCCAACTTAACATACCCGACCTGATCAGGGTAAGCATCCCAAGACTGACCAGTGGACTACCAGTACTACTATACCACCTTGCCCATCATATGGGAAGAATCATTCTGGAGAATATCGTAAGGGTGTAGGGTTATGCTACAAATATGGTAAAAGTAGTCATTTTATTAAAAACTGCCTTGAAATGAAAAATGATCAAAAGAAACCTGGTGGAAGGATGTATGCCATGACTGAAACAGACACTAGAGTTGAAACCAAGGTAGACCAATCTATTATCGCAGATAAGATATTAATTTCTGGCATTATAGCTTATGCATCATTCACATGCATCATTAATATTTATGAGGAGATTGGGTCGTCCAACAGATCAAATAAGTACTCCATCTAGACTACACTTCCCTCTAGAGAAGTTATGTATTCAGACAAAATTTTAAGAGCTTGTCCTATTATGGGAGATCATATAGAATTATTTGCAAACTTAATTGTGCTTGATATGGATGATTATAAAATCATTTTGGATATGGAATGGCTATCAAAGTATTTTGCTAAGATTGACTGTAAGAAAAAAAATGGTGATATTTCATCCTCCTAATTCTGACCAGTTCGTACTTATAGGTACTCAATATAAAACAAAGTTTCCTTTGATTTCAGCTATGAAAGCTCAGAAATAATTAAAAAAAAGTTGTACAGGATATTTGGCCAGTATTGTTGATACATCGGTCGAGCAGAAATTAAGACCAGAAGATGTATTAGTTGTGCAAGATTTTCTGCGAGGATTTTTCGGGTTTACCACCTGTAAGAGAAATTGATTTTGCTATTGATTTGGTACCAGGCACTGGACCTATTTCTAAGATACCCTATAGGATGGCCCCAGCAGAATTAAAAGAGTTAAAAAGTCAATTACAAGAGTTACTAGAGAAAGGACTTCTACGTCCTAGCTTTTCAGCATGGGATGCACCAGTCTTATTTGTAAAAAAGAAAGATGGAACTTTGCCGTTGTGCATTGACTATATAGAAACTAACAAAGTGACAGTTAAAAATAAGTATCCCCTACCTCGCATCGATGATTTATTTGATCAACTGCAAGGTGCTTCTATATTTTCAAAGATTGATTTGAGGTCTGGTTACCATCAATTAAGAGTGAGAGAGGAAGATATCTCGAAGATTGCCTTTAGAACCCGATATGGCCATTATGAGTTTCTAGTGATGCCGTTTGATTTGACCAATGCTCCAGCAGGATTTATGGATTTTATGAAAAGGATTTTCAAAGAATTCCTAGACAAGTTTGTTATTGTGTTCATCGATGACATTTTAGTATACTCATAATCTAGAGAAGAGCACAAAGAGCATTTGAGAATCACTCTTCAGAAACTGAAAGAAAAAGGTGTTATATGGTAAATTCAAGAAATATGAGTTCTGGTTAGAAAAAGTATTATTCCTTGGTCACGTTGTTTCTAAGGTTGGAATTTTTGTTGACCAAACTAAGGTTGAGGTAGTTAATAATTGGTCTAAACCAACCAATGTGACAGAGGTCAGAAGTTTTCTTAGTTTGGCTGGTTGTTACAGAAGGTTTGTTGAGGGATTCTCTAAGATTGTTATGCCACTTACACAGTTAACTAGAAAGAGTAACAAGTTTATATGGACTGATGAATATGAGAAGAGTTTTCAAGAATTACAGCAGAGATTAATTTCAGTACCAGTTCTAACTATACTTTTAGGTACCGAGGGATTTGTTATATACAGTGATACGTCGAAACAAGGTCTGGGATGTGTTCTCATGCAAAATGGGAAAGTTATTGCCTATACTTCTAGACAGCTGAAGGATTATGAGCGCAACTATCCTACTCATGATTTAGAACTGGCAGCAGTGGTATTTGCATTGAAGATTTGGCGATATTATCTGTATGGTACTCATTGTGAAATTTTCACCGATCACAAAAGTTTGAAGTATCTGTTTACTCAAAAATTAAATATGAGACAATGACGTTGGCTAGAATTAGTAAAAGATTATAATTGTGACATCAGTTATCATCTAGGGAAAGCTAATATTGTGGTGGATGCACTCAGCAGGAAATCATCTGGTAACTTGGCAGCTTTATATGAGTTAGAGAAACCTCTACAGGAAGATTTATGCAGATCTAGTATTGAGTTAATTATTGGTCAATTATCTGTATGACTTTACAATCTATTTTATTAGACAGAATTAAACATGGTCAGAAAGAAGATCCTGAGTTGATTGGACATAAAGAACTAGTAGTGTAACACCCCCTAACTTAGGTATACACCTAAGTTAGAAAATGTTAAATTTCTATACTCATCTTATATCATAAAAGCGGAAAAATCCGGTTATAATTTTTTTTTTTGGAAACTAAAAGAATATTTAAACTTAAAAATAACCTCTCATTAAAACATCCGGAAACAAAACCTAATACTCAAATAATCTATGAAATAAAAATACTAAATTTTTAATCCAAAAGCCAAACACAAGAAAACAAAACTTAAAGTCGATTAAAAAAGTCCTAATGCCATTTGGGACTCCACCGCTGCCGCCAGCCAACCTCGTATAATCTATTGCTCATCTGAAAATTTTAAAAGAATGGGATGAGCTTGCGCCCAACAAGTAAATCTCATGCATGCAATGAATGTCGTGTTTTATGAATAATGCATTTTAAGAATCATAACTATGCAACCCCTCTTTTGAAAAACATCTCAATCGTAAACGTTATCTTTTCATAAAACTTTTCATATTTGAGCTCAATATAGTGTAATGCCAAGTCGATCAGAAGTGATGAGCCATAAACATGGTGTCATGATAAGCATATAACCTTGTAGCTATTCGGATCCCATATAGCTATCATACTACAATGGCTAGCATCGCAGTTTAAACATTCGTTCTTAACATGGTGACTGTAGGTCATTCAGTCAGGTGCTCATACTCCTTTCAAGAACTTAACACACACTTTAATAAAAACATTCTTCTTTGAACAAAATCTGGTTGCATAGTACTTTAGAAATCATTCCTTGAAAATTACAAATCTCTTGTGCAATTTATGCAATACTTGTGCATACTCGTATCATATTTAATATGCAAACTAAAATAGCATAGCATATAATAACATACCATATTGATCATCAAAACATCACATAGTAGCACATAAATTTGCACATAAACACATAGAGTGAGATTTACTTACCTTAAGTCCTTAGAAAAACTTTGTAGTGAAATACCACACAACCAACCTCGTTGAAACCACGTGCCTCTTCTTTATCCTTTATATTTTTATTTATTTATTATTTATG
>JXTC01000413.1:0-10104 GCA_002914845.1 Trema orientale
GGGTAACAAATTATTCACATTTTAAAAACGGGTAAGTTGAAAATATCCAGCCTAAAAACGGGTACTGGGTCTAATTTTCCCACTATTTTCTTAAGGACTCTAAACGATAGGACACCTTTCAATTTTCAAAGGTTCTAATAACAAAGAAACGTATTCAAATAAAGAATAATCACAAATACATCCTTTGTAGTTTTTTAACTTTTAAAATTTAACCATATACTCCTATAAAACTAAAAAATTTCAATTTCACATGTATAACATTTAGTTTTACGAAAAAAGTTTTATTGATAAAAATTTAATTATCATTTAGTGTTTTAAAATAGAAACTATTTTGAACAATTGTTAAATTAAAAGAAAGCTTGTTATGAAATAATCTAAAATTAAAAAAAAAAACTCAATGGCTGCTTAGAAATAATTTATGTTTCGATACACTTATAGAGAAGTGTATTTACGTAAATTCATATTTATTTCTTAAAATTATATATTGTAGGAGTGAAACTGAAATCTTATGTTACAATCCTAATGGATGAAATATAATTTTTAACAGTGCATGATTAAATTTTTCTTAAAAAGGATTATATGGATATATTTGCAAAAAGTTATTTTCAATGATTATATGGCTTATATAGTACTAAAATGAATCTAAAACCTAAAATAATAGGGGCATTAAAAATTTTAATCCTCTTTTAATGCCCATTATTAAATAACGAACAATATAAATTTTTGCAAAATTAGTTCTTTCTTTCAATGAAAATTTAAGAATTCCGAACTTTTCTTCGCCCCCTCAAAACTTGATTAGATTGAAAATTTAGAAAAAAATATCAAGCCTATTTTCGAATATGTTTGACCGTGGTTGAATTTACACAATTGAGCATGGTCGAACATAATGGTAGCAAAGTTGCCGTAGTTGGTGGGATGCTGAAGGTGCTCTGGAGTTTATTAGGAAAAAATATATTACTTAAAATTGGACGTGTGACATAATAATAAGAATTAGATTTGATAATATTATAGAGCATTAATATATCCCTTATGAGTAAAAACCTTCAAAGCTCAAGACGTTTCTCAGCATCATTATTGCCCACACAAAAGCAAATTAGCACAAAAATGTAGTAAATAAAGAAGCTTTCTTTCTTCACATCAATTAGTATTATATTATCAATTTTGATATTTTTTGATTGATATCAATCATAAGGGATAACTGCAAAAAAATACTGCAAAGTATGATTTTTTTTTTGTAATTTTAACCATGATTTTTTGACCGTGCAAAATTATACCTCCACGTATCAAATTTTTGCAAATTTGTACATTTTTTTGGTACAAATTAAGTAATTTGTACTAGCTATTTTAAGTTATTTTTAATAAAATTTTTATATTAGTCAACAGAAATAAAATATACTCAATTCAGATTCTGTTTTTGATGAAAAATTTATTGGTCAATTTATATGCAGAAGGTACAAATTTACAAAGATTTAAAATATGAAAGTATAATTTTACAAAAAAATAAAATCAGGGTTCAAATTACAGAAATGTCATACTTCGAAATAATTTTTTGTAGGTAAAACCTTAGTCCTATTCTTATTTCCGATCTTAAAGAAAAATTTCATAAAATATGTTCCGAATGAGCCTTATTTACAACCGTATGACAGCCCAATAAAACTTCAAAACATAGGACTATTGGACAAAAGTACCCCTAAAAGTATGTGACTAAGTTTTTGTTATTTGGTCTTTAGATAAAAAAAACAACTAAACATCAACTGTTGCTCTTTCAAAAAAAAAAAAAAAACCCTATAGGTTGTGGCTCTCAAAGTTGGCTGGAACAAACCCATCACTGTGTGGGTAATGGAACTCAGACGAAAAAAATCCAGTTGAAGCAAACTATAAAAGCAACATTAAAGGTAATAGTCGGCCCTTTCTCCAAACTCTCTCACTCTTATTTTTCTCGTAGACGATGAAAAAATTTCCATGTTTAAATGTTGTGGACATAATTTAAAATAGTTTGTATTTGAGATGTTTTGTAGTAGATTTGCATTAAAAATTAAATTTAGATCAATTTCTAAGAATTTTCTGAAAATTTAGACTAGTTGTCCCAACAAATATCGAAAATTTCGATGCATTTCGATGTTAATTCGATGAAATTCAATGCAATTTCGAAGAAGTGTGTTTTTATAAAGGAATCTGATGAAATTCGATGAAATTCTATGCATTTCGATGAATTTCGATGATAATTCGATGTTATTTCGATGCCATTTCGATGAAGTGTGTTTTTATAATGAAATATGATGAATTTCGATGATAATTCGATGCCATTTCGATGACCATACTCAGTTTTTCAAATTCTATTATAAAAATATACTTCATTGAAATGGCATCGAATTTCATCGAAAAATATATTTCATCGAGACAACTAGTTCAAATTTCCTGAAATTTATAGAAATTGATCCAAATTTTATTTTTAATACAGAATCTACCCCAGAACATCTCGAAATTTAAATATCAACTATTTTGAACTATACCTAATAGGGGTGTTCATGGCCGGTTTGGACGGTCTAAATCGTCAATCCAGAAACCAATCCGAATGTGCGGTTTGGCCGGTTTATCAATCCGTGCGGTTTGAGTTTGTCGATTCAAACCGGCCAAACCGCACCTACATTTTTGCGGCCGGTTTGGGCGGTTTCCGCGGTTTGAAAACTTACAAAATTTGAATTAATACAATATCAACTAAGCTCATATCATAATCATATTTCATCTAAAATATAAAGTCCAAATATAAAACGAAAACATAACATAGTTAAAAGCTATAACCAAATCGAAAGTCATAGTAAACTTAAATTTTAGTTGCAACTTACAACTTAATCAAAATTAAATAGTAAACTTAAAGTCTTTAATCTTAAACATATCACAACAACAAGACTTAAAGTCTAAAATATTATAAGAGTCTTAAGTAACATAGTCCTAAATAAGCTAAGAGTAATCATTACTCAATTAGAAAATATAAGCTTAAATTTTTAACTACTAATATACATTTAAAAAAAAATACATATACAAACTTATTGGCCGGTTCGGTTTGAATCCGACCGAATTTTTCTAAAACCGAAAACCAAACCGGCCAAGTCGGTTTTCATATTTTCTAATCCGTAACCGGCCATTTAAGAAAAAAAACCGCACGGATTAGGCGGTTTGGATTGAATTGGGCGGTTTCCACAGTTTGGCGGTTTTTTTGAACACCCCTAATTCCTATTACGTTTCTCTAATATTAATTAAGTTTTGATTGTTAAGAAAATTATTTAGTTGAGAGAAGATTGAAGATTGAGAGGAAGTATAGAAGAAGGGAAACCGAAGAACGAGAAAAAGTGAAAGAAAGTTAAGTCTAAACTCTAAAGTATAGATAAAAATTAGAATATTTTGAGGATAATTAAATCTTTTCAGAGAATTTAGTCATAATTTTTGAAATTTTATTAGAGCATATTTTGTGAAATTTTTCTCCCTAAATTTCGATCTTTATGTAACAAAACAAGAACTCCTAAATTTTACGACATTTTTTTAAAGAAAGCTTTATCATTGACTGACAGTAAAACAATTTCACATCAATCAGATTACTATTATTTAAAATAATTAGTCAAAGAAAAATTCGTTTTTGTAACATCACTTTAACCAAAATTTGTCCTAATAATCCTAAATATCTCGTAAACCTGAAGAATGAAGAAGAAGCAGTAGCAGAGACCAGAGACTAGAGACTAGAGAGAGTAATGGTTTCAAGCTCGGACGATGACTTCATCGTCATCGCGATCACCAACTCCGATCAAATCGGAGATAACAGTGACCAGCTTACTATCTCAACCACCGAAATCGGAAGCTGGGATTTACCTTCGATCCTCACTTATCCAACGGTCAGAGTACAGGCGCATCGCACCAGGCGAGTACCTTTCTTGTGTTTGTTTCCCGGGAAAATCTACTGAAAAAAACAGTACATAGCAAAGTTTCATCGTCTATGGGTGTTGTTGATTTTGATTGTTATTAACTTTTTAACAGGCTTATTGAACAGTCTTCGTATTTCCATGGGATGCTCAGCTGGAGCTTTAGGTAATTTTCTTTGGCATAAATTTTTTTTATTTTTTTTCCCTATCTTCTTGTTTGGTTGCTGAGAAAATGGAGGGTCAAAATTGGAAACCAAATGTGAAAAATTTTGTCAGTGAATCGCGGCTGGAGCATATTTCGATGGAGTGGGATTTGGAAGCATTTGTGAATATTCTGAAGTGCATATATGGTTGCCCAGTCGATATTACTTGCGATAATTTTCTCACCCTTTATGAGGTAAACACTTGTACTGTGCCCTTTCTAGTTCTCATTTTGATACACACACGCGCCGCCGCGTGGGGCGGTGGCCGGTAGATGGCTGAGGGTTAGGGTTTTCTCAGGGGTGGACAGTTTAGCAGTGGGGGGAAGGGAAAGGGAGGGAAAACGACAACGATTTCAAAACGAGTCTCTCACTGATAAACGACGATGACTTGAAAACGACAATTACGACAATTTTAGCAAAAAGGACAAAAGATAAAAAACGACAATAAAATAAGACGAGTGAGACCTTTTCAAGGACCATGTGTTTTTACAAACATTACATGAGTCACTGATAAACGATAACCACAAGAATGTAGAAAAACGGCAAAATATTACTTACCAGCCATGAAAGTTTGAAAAATGACAACAAACGACATATAAAGGACGGTATGTTACAAAAGCGATAATGTTTCTTGAAAGCTAAACTTACCGGAGGAAAAAAAAAACACACACACACTATATAACTTGAAACTATTAGAGTAAGAGCTATAAATAGGATACATCATAAGGAAGCATAAATTAAAAAAAAAAAAGGGCCCCTGATGGAAGATAGTAAAATATTGAGCTTCTGAAGTTCAACCCTCAGCTCAATGGCTCTGCCTCTCCTTGACTACTTAATCTAGCTTATTCATATTCCTCGTCACCTCACCTTTACCTGCCAAAAAAGGGAAAAAAACCCAAAAGAACCCGAAAGGTTGATATGAGGCCTTATATTTTTCAAAACTTGACTACCATTTCCAATTCCCTAGAAGGAAAGTGAGACACTGTTGTTTGTTTTAGAACATGTATTTGCTCTAAATGTTATTCTAATAAATTTTCAGGGTGCACTTTATTTTGGAGTCAAGATTCTTCTTGAAAGGTGTAAAACTTGGTTTTCTGAAGTAGCATCATCCACGGAGCCACCACAAATACGGTTGGATGATCTGATTTCCATTTGGAACTTTGGATTCAAGCATGGTCAGAATCTCTTTCATATTCATACAAGCACGTCAATAAAAATATTAAAAAAAACACTTGTTTGTGAATGTTCCAAGTTCGATATTAGCATTATGATCTTTGGTCTAATTGATTAATTTAAATGTATTGCAGCAAATGATTTTCTTCCAGAATTGTGTGCAAGCTTTCTTGCAAAAAATTTTGTACGTGCCTAACTTTAATTTTGCTTATCATAAGAACTATATACACTAGGACTTTTTTGTAATGATTTCTGCTCAGTTAATAGCATTTAATCTGGTTACAGTTAATTTTTTTCTACCTGAGCCTTTTAGTTCTCTCCATCATGCTTTATAGTGGCTCTTGCACTTTGCAGCATACATGATATGATAATAGCAAGAAAAAGTACCCGAACAGATTCCTCTCTCAAGGCTTATTTTGGAAAAGTTAAAGAGTTTGAACGGGATGCTGAACGAGCTAGTATAGTTAGGGATTAAATCAAGCAACTATAACGTGCATGTCTTTTGGTTCTGTTTACATTCTGGAACTTCATTTGTTATCTGAATAACCTTCTCTTCTGGTTGGTATTTATGTGTATATGGAACCTAGTCTATAGTTACACATAATTGCTTGAACTAATTATTCAATCTAATTCTTTTTACTTCAAAAATTGTTTTCTGATTGTGAATTTTGGTTATACTGACGGTCCAGTGAACATTCAAGAAAGAAATTGAAGAAACAATAATAAATTGGGCACTCAATACTCCATAGTCCATACCCATAATTTGAGATATTCAGATCCACTTGTGAATTTGCTAGTGCCGTAGGATTTTCTTCTTGTTGCTAGTTGGTGTATTATGAAATCTAATATATCAGATGGTGGCTCTTAAAAACTGGAGCTCTTTACATGCTTAGGTTTGTAATGCTAAGTAGACTATTGGTCATCCTGATATGTTCCCGATAATTACTGAGTATGTACGTTAATATAATTGCAATACGCCATGATTTGTAAGATCTTACAAGTTACATAAAAAGCCTTATCGATCTGGTGGTTTAAACGTTAACCTTTTTTTGCTAATTGAAGGTGACAAACGATAATCTCTGCAGATGTGGGCCATATCTTGTAAATCTTTTGTGGATGTTCCATACAGTTTACTACATGATTGTGTAAAGCACCCCTGTTTGACAATAGAGAGGTATGGTTATTCTTGGATAGCCTAATCAAATCTCATGTAATGCACCCTAAAATTGTGATACGTTTGTTATCTTTTGCAGTGAGATGCATCTCTACGAAGCCCTTTTCTTGTGGGTTGATGCTAACACTGAAGACTTTGAAGGCTTGCGCGGAACCGAAAACAACTACTCTAGCATTCTAAAACAGGTAAATTGATTTCAATGTAGATGTTTAGAAGCAGAGTTGGTGTCTCTAAGTGAAGGTTCGTATTCCATCCCCAATTTCCCGGTGTCTTATGTCTCATTTAGGCCATTGTGGTGATAGTCTTAGGATCAATGACTTTAAAGGGAAAAAGAACTAGGATACCAACTATGACATATCGAGCAATTCTAATAACTTCTGGGTCTACTATGAAATATTCCTGTTTAATCATTCATCACTGGTGTTGAGCAGATCCGTCTGAGCCTTTTACCGTTGTGGTTTGCTGCAGGTACGCTCAACTTCTGAATGTTATATTCAGCACCACAAGATGCTTATTTTCATCATCAAAGTGATTAATGAAGTACTGATGTAACATTCGTTGGCTTATCTTTTTTCAGGAAAAAGAAGAAATTGTCATTTTTCTAGGCTTGTTTATGAAAGCATTAATTCCATTTTCAGACTACTGAAAGTTCCACCCACTGGCTCAATAAGTTTCTTAGAGGGTTGTGACCTGAGTGGTTTCCGGATTCGACTGACACGATATTCTAAGGTATTCCTGTTGTAGCCCCATATTTTTCTTGTTGATGGTTTAAAAGATTAAGAAAGAGCTAGAGGGGAAAATTTACTACTCTGCCTCCAAGTGCTTCCTTGTGTAATCTTGTTTCCCTTCTTGCACTTTAGTGGTGAAGAAGTTATAAAGAACATTTTATATAAGGGAAATTACACTGACGCCCCCTGCTTCAAGTCAAAATTATAGTGACACCTCTTAGATGAGAAATAATAACAGTGACACCCTGTGTCTGGAAAAAAGGTTGAAAAATCAATAATTTTGTCACCACTTAGCTATGTTATTCTTTCAAGCTTAACAATGAAGTCTCGTTTTGAATTTTAAGAAGACTGAACAAAAATTTAAAAAAAGTTGGATTTAGTCAAATTTAACTAAAACGGGATTTCTGTAGGTTTCTTTTTTTTCTCTCTTTTTTTTTTTTTTGAATTTTAGAAGTGTTAAGAGTAGATATTTTTTGTCTGGGGGGTGTTATTATAATATAGACATAAAACAGGGAGTGTCTGTATCATTTTCCCTTTTTATAAAATTATTTCAAGTGTATTTGAGAAATTTGAAATCCTTATGAAGTATTGTTGTCCCTCTGCCCAATATTCTTTGCCGAAACCCTTTGAAACAGTCTTAGAATTTGGCTCCGCCATTTTGACAAGAATCAGTTAGCTTTAGAAGGCATTTTGGTGGTGCATAATTTGGAGAATTTTATTTCTTGATATATATTCATATATTTACTTATACATATGTATATATGTATATATTTTCCTATCCTTGCAGTTCCTAAAGGCTCTTGGAGGAAAACATACTAGTGCACTGCAATGGGTGTTTTTAGTTCCATAATTTATAAGAGTAAACAGGAATACAAATAATAAATGGCTTTATGACTATGACAAGGTTATTATCAATTATTCTTGATTCATTTCTAATGTCTGCAAGTTTCGTCAATAAGATTTATGTGACTGTCCAATATATACTGCGTGCAATTTAGGGCCCAGAGTCTAGATGTTCAACTTCCATGTCTTTTGTTCTCATGTTTCTTTGAGTTTCTTCTCTCTGTGCAGAAAATGAACCTTTCAAGTTGTCCGCAGATAACATCAGCAATACTACTTTTGTCTCTGCTTCCTTCTTCAAACTGTACAGATTCTATGTTAAGGAGGAGCATTAAACAGCTATTGACTAAGCTCGAAAGTCTTGACAGAGATCCCTACTCAATTTCACTGGAACTGTTGCCATTACTGTCCTTTGAAGCAGTACAAGAAGTGGATATTTCCAAGTGTCAGAGGCTGCATCTTAGGGCTGCCATTGAGTGTTTCTCAGTGTCATTTCCATCATTGAAGACACTGAAAGCAGCTTATTTATTGAACTTCAGTACAACTACTTTACACCAATTGTTGCTGAAATGCCCTATGATCTGTGAAGTTGACCTAACCATTGATATCAATCCAATTATATCGGAAGTTTCAAATAATTTGTTAACCACGGGGGTCATTCCTGTGGACGTGTCACCTCTTTCTAAGTCTAAACTGAGGCTGTCAAATATCACAAAACTAATACTAGAGGGCCGAATGGAGCTTCGGGGTGAGATAATTTTTTGTCTAGTTTTTTTTAAAAACTTTCTTGCCATCAAGTATATTCTATATAGCTGAGCAGGGAAAGAAAGAAGACTACAGAAGATTATTTCTTGATTTGCCTTTTCGTACCACTGAACTAACTATCATTTATACTGCTTCTACCAGATTCCGATCTCCTTTATATCTCCAAATTCTGTATCTACTTGCAACACGTGAACCTTAAAGGGTGCACTGCATTAACAGATGTTGGCATGTCAGATCTTATACACGGATGTGTTAGACTGAAATCAATTCTTGTGTGTCATACCTCTTTTGGAATCAATTCTGTTCTAGCTTTATGCTCTAGCTTGCATGGTTATGGTAATACTTCTAATCAACTCTCAGAGTCTATGGCATTTAATCTTCAGACACTGCATATTGGTTACTGCAAGTGTAAGTATTATTTTCTTTATTTTTCGTGCTGTTTGAGCAAATCTTTGAATCAATACTGTTCAGTTATTTCATATTTTTTGTTTACAATTCCTGCAACAATTTATTCATTTATTTATTTTTTAATTTCTATTTTTGGGTTTTTTTTAATAATTATTAGTTTAGAAGTTCTTCAATGAATTAACTTACTTTGACAAAGTCAGTTAACTTTGTACTTTTAAAAATTTGATCTAATTCATCTTGTACTTTAGCACTTAAAATTATTGGGACCATATAAAATCGATCAATTTTTCCTCAGGTGTTGACGAAACATCTTTTCTAAAGCTTCTGTCTGAAACACACATGCTGAAGAGTCTTTGCTTGAGGGACACCCAACTCACTGACCATGCTCTGTGTAATCTTCCTGGTTCTTCCTTGGAGAATCTTGATGTTTCTGATACTATGGTCAGTCTCTGTTTATTAAAACCTTACACCTTGTTTCTAGGGAGTGATTGAAAGTATCAACCGGCATACTACTGTTTGAGCAATACTTGAGCAAAAGGTCATAAACATTTCAATCTGATAATAGAAGAAATATAGAATCAGGAGGTCAGATACTTTATTGGCACAAAATTTTAAGGTCTAGCTAAATGACCCCTGAAATGTGACTAGTGATCAGAAAAGATTTTTCAGGTATGCGAGGGTACTTGTGATGGAAAGAATATAGTTAGATTGTAATATTCATTAAATGTCAATATCATCTTGGCAATCTGGTGCAGTGGAAGGGTTGTTTCGAAATTTAAACAAAAAAAAACGTTTGTTGAACAGTGAACAAACTGACTGTTTAAGATGAATAATTCTGGCTGAATAATAGTAGTATTGAATAATGAATCATAACCTTACAATAGTCCTTTAAATAGAGA
>JXTC01000413.1:10914-31730 GCA_002914845.1 Trema orientale
GTGTTGTTGTGCTTAATCCCTATGCATCTATAAAGACAACAGGTATACATTCAAGTACTGTGAATGACACAAGGTAGGAACTACAGTAAATTTTCTCTATCCTGAAACTGATTTACTTTTTGCCCCAATTTTGCTCCTCAATGCATTTTTTCTGTCTCAATTGATCATCAGCATTACATCTGGTAAAGTCAACAATTCAACTGAATCAAATCTTGGTAAACAAAACAAGTGTATTTTATGATGCATATGACTGAAAAATTTCAGCGTCTTTTTCCTCTTTTTCTAATTTCAACCATGTTGGTTACATACAAACTAGTTGGAAATGCAGCTTCTCTGAAGTCTAAACCAAGGACAGTGTCCTAAATTTGCAGGTCTCTGGAGCAGCTTTAGCACGTATTATCTATAGAAATCCTGGTTTGAAGTGTTTAAGAGTAAAGGGTTGTAAAAATTTGTGTCAACGGGAAAGTAATGCTGAAATGGGAGAAGTTTCTTGCTTAAATTCTTGTGGAGAACTGGAAATGGCTTTAGGCAAAACTTGCAGATTGGAAGAAATTTCCCTTGGATGGGGATTTTCTCACTTTTCTATGGAAGCTCTGAAACCTGCAATAACTTCACTGAGGAAGATGACTGTGGGCTTGGGTGGATCTTTAGGTGAAGGTGCACTCATGCAACTGCCTACTTCTTGTCCTCTTCTGGAGTCCATAGTTCTTCATTTTCAGGTAGTACTCTTAAAAAGAATTCGAGATACTCGGCGTTAACTTATTTTTCGCCATGCGTACTCATATATTCGATAGATTTACAATGACTAAAATAAAGAACAACACTTGCTTCCCTGTTTTCCTGAAACTACTTTGGTGAATAAACTTTACTGGAGATATGCTTCCCTTGTACATGTTGTTGTCCAGTTAACTTTATCTTATTCTTTCTTAGTAGTATATCGTTGTTTACGCTGATATCTTGCATGAAGATGAGTATGAATCATTGTGTTGCCACCTCAATTAGACTACTGTGGTGTCATCTCTTTGGTGCCCAAATGCATCCATTGTTCTGGTGCTAATACTTGGTTATACTTGAACCACTCTATTAGCATCCTTCTCTTCCTGCTTAAAAATTCTATAAACATTTCTTAGACATCAACACTCTTACAAGAATTCCTTGAACTGTAGAATGATGTCTGTTTTTTACAGGTATTATCAGATAGTATCATTGTAAACATCATGGAAACCCTGAGGAACTTGCAGGTCTTGGCTTTGTGCTACTGTCTTGGTGATATATCTATTAAAGGTTTCAAGTTCTATATGCCAAATCTGAGAAAATTACAGCTTGAACGGGTAACCCCATGGATGACCAATGAAGATCTGGTTATTCTGACTCAGGGCTGTCCAAATATTGTTAAGCTTTCATTGCTGGGGTGTCCACGTCTGGATTCAGGTTAGCAGTTCTTTTTTCACAGGGTACTATTATTATACTTCCCTTGGTTATCAAATATTACATATGAAGTATAAACCTTCCAGTTTTGTGGTTCTGTAGTGATCAGTGTTCTTTATATGGTGGTCACTACTATTATAATTCCCTTGGTCATCAAATATTGCATATGAAGCATAAACGGTCCAGTTTTATGTTTCTGTAGTGATCAGTATTATTTTTATTGTTCAGAAAACAATTAACTTCTGATTTTGCTCTTAATAAGAAATTTCGTTGCTGCTGCATTTTAGAGTTATCGGTTTCTTTTTGCTTCATCAGCTTGTACTCTAAGCAAATTTCAAACACCAAACTCTTCAGAGTAATACAACATTGACTACTTTTCTATTATCTTTTATTGACTACTTTTCTATTATCTTTTCTTTTTTGTTTTTTGGTTGCAGCTTCTCAGCAAATCATTTCACGTGGATGGCCAGGCTTACTCTTTTCTTTTTTGTTTTTTGGTTGCAGCTTCTCAGCAAATCATTTCACGTGGATGGCCAGGCTTACTTTCTATCCATATAGAGGTTTTGACTTTCGCATTTTCAAATCTCTTGTGGTTATGTACCAAATTCTGTTTGCTCTTCTGTATGTTTAATAATGAATACGTTCAAACACTAAGTTTGAATATAATTTCATTGCTCTGTCTCAAATAAATTGAATATGGCCTTCCCAATTTCCACATCCTGACTTGGAAAACATCAAGAAACATGAGGTAGTTGCACTTACCAGTGGTATACACATAGACAGGATATGTATATTGTATCATCTATAGGATAATCGTCATTTTTCTACTTCCCTTATATCTCCTCAACCCTTACCTGTAACCGTAGTTGAGTTCAGGCAATCTTTTCTTTTTTTTTTTTTGTTTTTTGGGTTAACTGGTGTGTGTTAATTTAAGTCAGATGTTTCTGTCTCATGTACTATTGTACTTGTTCTGTGTCCTCCTTTCGTCATAATCACAACTATTTAGCCTGACTAGTTTTCTTCTGGTCATTTTACCAGTGTTTTTGGAGGATTATCTTGCACTAATATAAAGCCTCTAGGTGTGGTAATACATGATTCTGATGAAAGCTTGGATGCGAAGCTTTCAAAGTTCTTATTAACGTTAATATAATTGATGTTCTCGTTTAGGAATGTGGAAAGGTTACAGCAGATGGGGTTTCTTCTCTTCTTGAGTGTGTGGCTCTTGAAGATCTGTTGTTGCGACATAATGTGAGACTTCCCTTCCACCTTTTTTCTTTTACCCTGTACGCATGTGATCAATAGTCAAACTACTGGGATTTTTTCTCTTCCCTGACTACTAGACTTTATTGTAATACTGCATCCACGTATATTGTAGTTGCAACATGATTAATGGACATGTTTTTTAAACAAGGGTAACTGTGGTAATAATTGATGTCTGAATGGTCTTAGAGCGGTCTTTGCCATTCCCTTGGGCAGATCTCGAATGCATTGCTCACACCCCGTTAATGTATTCAATATAATTAATTTGCTTACGGAAATACTATTGCTTGCTCTTATAGAGACTTGTAGCCAACAAGTACATTTTGATTATGCATCATTTTATATTCATCGGCCACATATGATGATTGTATAGTGTTTAACATCTGTTGTAGATGGAGCTTTAAGATTATTTGGACGTACCTAGATAATTTTCTTTTTTACCGAAGAATTAGAATTAGAACTTATCATTTTAAAGCCTGGATACTAACTAAACGTCCTAACGCATTCTTTTTGTTGTGCTGGGTTTTTTCTGGTTTATACAGGGTCCTGGGATACATAGTAGCTTCATTCTGGATGCCGTTTCAAAAGTAATAATATAATGGATGTTATTTCGATTTTTTTTTTGGTTTCAATTAAATGAATCACTATTATGAAGTAACACTAATTATTATTTCCTTTTATATTGACTACAGATGCCATTACTTAGACAAGTATCCCTAGATTTGTGTGATGCAAATCGAGGTTACTTTGACGTTCCACCGGTGAGTTGAAAATAGCTGTCTTGAAGTTAAATCATATTGTTTAGACTAGATTTCTTACGTTCCCGTGCAAATAAAAACACAGAGAAGGTGATATATATGGACAAGTCGAAAACAAAGCATCCAGTAATCTCTTTGTAAGATTTTTTGATAAGTCTGACTCCAAATGGCCATGTCTTAAAGGAATAGAAAAAGGGTGAAGTTATTTGGCTACTAATACTGAAATGAAATGTGTCTAGAAATAGCCTGAGGAGACGAAAAGAAATTAATGGAGACCCAAATGACTGAGCAAATGAGCATGTTATTATGGGGTTTGGCTTCCTGTGATGAGTAACTATCCTCACCTCTGTTTCCAATTGAATGCTTGTTCTAATTCTATTGTATCTGCCGCCTCAGGATGATGAAAAGTGTTTTCTACGCTCTGTGAAGATAGCAAGATGCAAATCGAGAGAATGTGGTTTAACTCTTCCTTTTTTGGAGCCTCGTAGAAAGCGAGTTCACAAGGAGACATTAGTGTTGGTACGGACCAGCGAAAATGTCATTAGAACAGTGGTGAAAGAAAGGCTGTAGAGATTTCAAGTGAGATGCAGCCTCAATGAGTTCATTTCACGAGCTCTTGTCCGGTGATAGGTGGAGTTTTGCTGTTTTCGTGCCAATACGGAGACTGTGAATTAAGTGTGTTGAAATGTTGTTCTTGCACAAGGCCTTAATGATGGCAAATTTTGCAAAACGAACGTGTTACTGTACCCATAAACGAGAGCAAAGTTCTAAACAAAGAACAGCAATTGAGCGAAAATTGAAAGGAAAAGATGTTTATGAATAAACGACAAGAAGTTCAGGCACATTAACTACATGCAGTTTAAGTATCAAGACAGCCAAAATGTAAGATGAGCATGTCGTTTTGTGGAAGTTGGTATTTTATGCAAACGACAGAAATCCAGGAATTACAATGACGTATACGCAATTGAATAATACAGAAATTGTAATGTGCAAGATCATCATATTGTTCTCTCGATCGAGTAAATGACCGTCCCTATTTGAAAAATAAACGAGAGCAAAACCAAAACGCTTTTTTCTTTTTCTCCGAGGGAGCAAAACCAAAAAACAGTTAAGGAAATGTACATACATAAACGACAACAAATATAGAGAAAAACGACATGCCATGAATTTATCAAACGACCCAAAGACAACGTATTATTTTCTCAAATAATTGACAACGAACTTATTAGTCGCCATAGATTTCTCTACTTAGTCCACAGCATATCATTAAACAGAAATAACATCTGGCGTTCCAGATTAAATGTCGTTTTCGTGATTAAACGACAGAAAGCCTGAACGACGTGACCTTTGGCCAACAACGTCCCCGTTTGACAAAAAGCAAGTCGTCTTTTATCGAAAATCTGGAACGACATTACGAAAAAGCAAAAGCGACTTTTCGTTTATGAACCAGCACTTTAAAGTGTAAGATGTAAACGACGTCGTTTTCATATAGCCACTTTTTATAAATGAAGAAAAGGTGTTCATGTTTTTGTTCTTTCTGGGTCTGGTTTTCTCTAGTAGCAGAGAAGAAAGAGAGAGAGGGAAAGGGAAAGGGATCGGTCCCGGCGCAAACACTCATCATTCTCTCTTCGCCTCTAAATCGGTAAGCCACCTTTCCCTCTCTTTGATCTTCTGCGTTGTAGCTTATATATATATATATTTGTGTGTATATATATATGTTTGTGTATATATGCATTTGAAACTTTAGGGTTTTCGCAATTCATGGCCGGAACAGCCTGTTTCCGAGTTCAACTTTCGAACTCATTTAGGGTTAGAAACCCGGAACTTCCGTCTCTTTGGATAATTTCCGCTCAATTAATTTGATTATGGGCTTATGGGTCGTTCTTATGGTCAATTTTGTTGCCGCGCGATGATATATCTGAATTTTTTTTTTTTTTTTTTGGTTTCATATATAAGGCCTGATAAGTGTTTGACATAATGGGTATGTGGAATTTTACCCAGTCTAGGTGATAAAACCCCTCCTTCGAGACGCACAATTTTTTATTTTTTTTTTGAATATTAGTCCTTTTAATGTAGATGACTTTAAGGAATCGCTATGGAATACAATTTAGGGTCTTTGTTAACTTATTTTGGCACTTCTGTTGTTGTAGATAGAAGAAATGCCGAAAGTGAAGACAAATCGTGTCAATTATCCAGAGGGCTGGGAATTGATTGAGCCTACTCTTCGTGAACTACAAGCAAAGATGCGAGAAGGTTGGTAGTTTTCATGTTATACATACTTTATTATTATGTGTACTCGTTATTTCTCTGTATGTTTGCTGAAGTTTGATAAAAGCTCGAATTTTTAACTAACAAAATGAAGCTAACGTTTTGTGTATTTTTTTACTTACTGGACAGCTGAGAATGATCCTCATGATGGTAAGAGGAAGTGTGAGGCTTTGTGGCCTATATTCAAGATAGCACATCAAAAGAGCCGTTACATTTTTGACCTTTACCATCGGCGGAAGGATATATCTAAGGAGTTGTATGAGTTCTGTCTAGACCAAGGTTACGCTGACCGCAATCTGATTGCGAAATGGAAGAAGGTTCGNCAGTGTAGGGTGAACAATGCAAGCAAGAAGATCAAGATATGTAGAGTACATGCCTAGATTTGGAATATAGGCATGATGTCCAGTTACACATAGAGTTAGGCCAATTTGGTAGCCCTATTATACCTGTAAAACATAGACAAACGATACTACGGTTGATCCCTCTTTGCTTTTTTGTTCACCCTAGTTATACTCATTGTCTTTGCAAGAAGTGTCCAGAATACCGGAAGTAGAACACTTCAATTTCTGAATTCTAACTCTAGATGCACATGTGATGTATTAAATAAATGTCAGACTCGTATGGAGATGGAGCTATTATGATGAGTTTCTTGCATGGAATTGCTCCCGATTTTGGTGTTCTTTTTCTTTTGATATCATTAACAACGTTAAGTGAGTTGCATGAACTGCCTAAAATATATGTGTACTAACAATAAAATATTGCTATAAACTAATTTGTTTACCTTTTTTTTTTTCGTGGTACCCGTACCTGAAAATCCGTAACATTTATACTTTAAGCTAAAATTCCTAACATTAATTGTTTTCACAATTGTCACTCATGTTATCTTTGAAAACTTGGTCAATGGCCCATCTTTCACAAATCCATATTATCTTAGTAAAATGGCCCCGAATCCTAAGGTCACTTTACAGATTTACCACTTTTTAAAATTGGAATTTTTTAAAAATACGAACCTTTCTGGAATGTGTTATAAAAATACCAAATTATGGTTATATTTGTAACAAGATCATTTTTCTTAAAATATTAGAAAGATACTAACGTAAGAAACTAAACTTAACTTGTTTGCCTTTCACTTCTTTTTGATATAAAACTTGTTCACCTTCCCACATAACATATGCAAGCCTTCTAGGTTCTCGTTTCCTTAGAAAATGAAGTTTTATCTTTACTTTACGATGTCATGGTTTTTGTCTGAATTGCAGCCTGGTTATGAACGCCTCTGCTGCTTAAGATGCATGCAGCCTCGAGATCATAACTTCGCCACCACGTGCGTTTGCCGAGTGCCGAAACACCTGAGGGAGGAGAAGGTTATAGAGTGTGTGCACTGTGGTTGTAGGGGCTGCGCCAGTGGAGACTGATTGACTGTCTTCTTCAGTGTGTAACAGTATATGCTAGGACCGTCTGTTATGGTTACCATGTATTGCTGGGCTATGTATAAGCTCTTCATTGATCTTGATCCTCTTGAAACTGGACCTTTTGCAACTGTTTTTACTTCTGTCTCTTTCGGTCCTCCTTGTTGGGTACAATGACAATCCATTGTGGTAATTGACCATCTGTAATCTAACGGTAGCCTCAGTATGTTTCTTACCTTTTCGTTGTCATCGAGTTAAATCGTTGGAAGAGTGATGGTCTAGTTGCACAAGCCATAAAATTGATTAAAGGTACATTCATTAATGCGTATTGTTAGTTGGTTGCTATAGATCGGCTTCTGCTTAGCTGTTGTTCAACTCTCATCAGTGGTGGAAGAACGATGATCCTTTTCCCGAAGTAATGTGATGTGTAATTGTTGTTGTTACCAAATATTTTTTGAAAGTGGAGGATTAAACGATTTGCAGCATAAAGGAGATAGTAGTATCATATGTGCTATGAATAACCAAACCATGATTTAAATGACTAGTCAAAAAAAACAGTAACACACCTGTGCCTTGAAATTTACTCCCCCCTAAAAAAAAAAGCTTGAAAATTGGACCGAAATATTTGTGATTTGGCTAAAAGTGCTGGAGTCCATCTCCATTTACGACCAGGACCAGTAGCCCGTACGGTTAGCAATGGGGCGCTAATAGCAGAATGATCCATTTCTCAAAATCATTGAACTTTTTCTTAGGAAAAAAACTAAGATATCCATTTTAAAAAAATTCTTCTTGTATTTCCTGGTATTAATATACTAGGTACATAGGTATCATTAAGTTATACCCGGTCTAGTAATTGATATACTTGGAAGTAAAATGAAAATTTTTTCTTTAAAAGAAAAGAAGAGAGACAGAAACCTCGATAACTTAAGTTCAATTGTCCAAACGGACACCGATTCTAATTTTACTTTTTGTCAATGATCGATGTAACTCGCTCACTAACTTCAAACAGTCGAGATCATTTCATAAAAATGTGCGTGTTTTTGTCAAACAAAATTTTCTTCCCTATTATTTTTATTTGGACTTGTTCTAGTCTTCAGCTTTGTGGCACTACAATTTAAAAAGTCTTAAGTTCTAACTCAACCAATGGTCAACTCCAGGGACATCAAGTACAAAGAAGTGGACAATAAGGGATAGGCCTTATCACAAGTTTAAAACAAGCCAATAGGAAAAAAAAAATTGATGTCAATCTTTCTTAAGAAAGGATAATATCTGATGTCAAGCTTTTACGAAAATAAATAAGTGAATAAATAAATAAATGATGTCAAGCTTATAAATAATATTGTTAAGAGCCATAGTCGATCCTTTCTATATTTCTACTGGCATGGACATCGAAGATCCAATCATGGACTAGCTTAGGTTAATTAATAATGGATTTTACTATGATTGGACTTCTCGACTTCTTCAACCCAAGTTTCATACGGACCTTACCTTACCTATATTGTATTGTACTTTATATGATTCATTCCATCAAGTGTCGAATTAAAAAAAATTGTAATTTTCTAGCCTTCCTCTTCTGATTTTGCCATTTGTCTGTCTTTCTACGTAAATCAACAACCCAAAAGAAAAAAAAAAAAAACCGCGGGTGGGGTGGGGTTGTTTATTAAAAGTAATTTCCGAACTATTTTATGGTATTCTACCTAAAGTTGTTTAAGTTGGATTGGAGACTTCAATTTTAACATTCCATATTAATAAGAAATATGATTATTAGTTTAGAACTGACAATTCGTGTTATCATATCATGTTCGGATCGACACGATTACGATACGATACGATAACACCCTAGTTTGAACATGACACGATTAATAAATGCGTCAAAAACTTAGATCCGAACACGATACAATTTATACACATGTAACACGATAGACATATGCAACCCATTTAATAAATGTGTCATACATCATACTATGACATGTTTGATATGATTATTCAAATTTAACACGATTATTCTAATTTAATACGATTATGCACTAATTAATTCAATTTTACACGTGTAAATATATTTAGAGTTAATCAAAATCATATTTAAAATATTAAAATATCAATAAATGTGCCATAACATGACACAAAAACGACATGTTTAATTAAACGGATTATAAAGGTCATTTTCAGTTTAAGCGGATTGACTCGAAACTCGCCCATTTATTATACCTGTTATATGTTTCAACCCGAAATTGATACGAAAATTAAATGGGTCACCCAAACTCGTTTATTTCGTATCATTTTCGAATCAGATTATTGTCAAAGCAAATATATGCTTTTATCTTAACGAATCTAGGCACATTATTCTGTATATTCTTAGCAATTTTATTCATTTATTATTTATTGTATAGTTATCTCTGACTGTATATTTTCAAGAAAGTGCTTAGTATAACAAAATAGTAACATGCAATATATAAGGATACAAACGAATATAACAAATAATATGTAATATATATAAGGTTACAAACGAATATAACAAACTTTTATAATAAACTTTAAGACAATTATAAAGTTACCAAAAGTTTGTTCCAAACTTCAACAGAATTTCAGTAGCACTTCGAAAACACTGTTAACCACTGAGGCCTGTGTACCATACAGTATCCTTAAAACTGATTCGCTCCCTCCGCTAGAATACTTAGAACTTCACGAGTGTCAGTTTGATCCAACGACAAAGAGTAGCAGGTGAAGCACCAATACCTCTACTCCACGAACTGGAAACTTTTAGAAATCTATTCACTCGTAGATTTCTAGAACCAGAATTCTGAAAAGACTAGAACTAGAAACTAATCGCTTAAACACTCAAAAGAAACTAAACTGTTAAGGAGAGAATAAGAGAGAGTGAAGTAAGCTGAGAGCTTTTTTAGTGTATTGAAAGAGGTAGTGAGGGTTTACTAATATAGTAGGTGAAAGCATTGGTTACAAAAACCAACATAAATGCTCTATAATGCCCATAATGTCAATAAAGTGGCTGTTACTCACCAGCCAACCCTTGTTGAACATTTTTATTTAATTATAAATGGCAGTTTCTGGACCAACAGTCATGTCTTTTATTGCTCCAGTTTCAAATGTTCTTCTAGAAGCAGCAAAATGGAAAAAAAAAATAGAGAAAAAATAAACCTGGGAGTAGCAAAAGGTTGGCTTTACAAGAGTCTAAGATTTCGGGCCGACATTCGTGTCCGCAGGTGCAGAGACATATAAGCCCATGCAAATCAGGGTCCAAGCCTAGATAATTTGTACCCCTTCCCCCTGCACGCGCCTGAGAGAGCATCTTGGCTATATACAGTTACACCCATGAAAAATGCAACTATATATAAAGTGCAAGTTTGATAGCTTCTCAACCAATGTGGGACAAGCTTTTCCATCTTTCTTCCTCTATTTTCCAATACCAACAAGCATATTTTGGGCATCAATTTCTTATTCACCCAAGCTCCAATTTGGACACATGATATATCAATTTAATCTACTCATAGAGTAGAATAAGATTATGCCAAGACCTTGCACTTTCACAAAATGAGTCCCACTCAAATTTATGCTTCAAATTGGCCAATGAAAATAGAATTACAACTTTAATTTGGGCTTTACTATACACATGAGCTCTTAAGCCCACTTAAGCCCAAATTACCATTTCAAATAAATAGTCTATTTTCTAACACTTAGTTGTAATTTATTATAATTACTCCAATGGTGGGATATGTCATTATATCTTTCCATGTATAGATTATTTCTCAACTATAAATATAGGAGGTCTATCTCAATTGAGACAAAATCCATTTTAGCAATCTTTATTTGGTATATGTTATTGTATTGATATGGTAACACAGCCATTTGAGAAAAAAGATTCTTGAGAAAAGTTTTTTTTTTTCCCCATCACATCAAAGAGGTTGTGCGGTTCTGTTTGTTGAGATACTGAGAATTTTTTTTTCGCTTTCTCATTGGGGACCTAGTTTTCTGAGTTCTCAATCTTAGTCAAGAGTGCATCATTCTGGGTACATAGTGTATTTTTAAAATTGCGTTTACAATGTCCGAAAAATTAGAAATCTTGTCTATTAAATTCAATGGAAAAAACTATTTTTCCCAGGAATTTCAATTTCGTATGTTTGTTAAAGGAAAGGACTTGTAGGGGCATTGTGATAATTTTATTTTAAAACCTAAAGATGGAACTGATAGTGCAAAAATAACACTTTAAAATTTGAATGATGCTAAAGTTATTAATTTGATTTTATTTTTTGTAGATGCTTATATTATTCTTAGTTTGAGATTTTTCATTATGTTAAAGACATGTGGGATTATTTAAAGAAAGTTTATCTTCAAGAAAGTTTTGCTAAACGTTTCTAACTTGAGATAGAATTATCTGAATATTGTCAATACAAGAATATTAGTTTGGTTTTATGAATTTGTGGGCTGAATACAAAGAATTAGTTTATTCTACTGTTTCACCTGAAGGGTTATCTACTTTACAACAAGTACGTGAAGTTACTCAACGAGATCAGTTTCTTATGAAACTAAGACGTGAATTTGAAACACTTCGTGATAATTTAATGACTTGATGTCCTTCACCATCTTTGGGTTGTATGTTTTGCTGAACTTCTTCGTAAAGAACAACGTATCATAACTCAAAGTGTTATTGATCAAAAGAATAATCATGTGCCTAATTTGGTGGAGGCAGCATTTGCAACTCCATCTAAGGCCCGAGAAATGAGTAAAGTATAATATTATAGCTGCAAAAAATATGGTCATATTGCTAACCAATGCAGAAATTTTTTTTGCAACTACTGCAAGAAGATTGGACATCTGATTGTGGAATGTCGACGACGACCTCAAAATTGAACACCTCAGGCTTTAATGTTGCTATTTCTCAACCTGGTTCCACAAGTCTCACTCCTGAGATTATACAACAAATAATTGTTTCAGCACTCTCTGCCCTTGGTATTTCAGGTAAACATACTTTATCTCTTTGTTACATTGACTCTGGCACATCCAACCACATGATCTCCTCCACAACACACCTTCTTGATGTAAAAACATTCGTGGGGAATCTCAAAATTCAAACTACAAATGGAGAACATATGCATATTAAATCAATTGGTGATATTTTGCATACTTTGCCTTTAAAAAATGTTTTTCATGTACCACGTTTAATGTCCAATCTAATTTCTGTTGGTCAATTAGTTGATGATAATTGCAAAGTTTCTTTTTCACAATCTGGTTGTATTGTGTAGGACCAGGAAAAGGGGAAAGTGATAGGGAAAGGAATTAAAAGTGGAAGACTATTTACTTTAGATTTGGCTTGCTACCCTAAGAATAAATCTTTATTTTTTTTGTTATGTTCTACTTCTATTTCTTCATGTCATGTGTGGTATAAACGTTTAGGTCATCTAAATTCAAAAATATTATTATCCTTATTGAAAAATGGTTTGTTTGTTAATAAAAATTTTGTCATTTTTTCAAATGTGTTGTTTAATTGTGATAGTTGCAAACTTGGAAAAAGCAAAATTCTTCCATTTCCAATTTGACAAACTAATGTTGAACATTGTTATGATTCAGTTTATATAAATATATGGGAAAAATCTCCTTTTCCTTTTCATTCTCACCAAAAATATTTTGTTTCATTTATTGATGATTATAGTCGTCATACATGGATTTATTTTTTACATTCTAAATATGATGTTTTTAATACTTTCAAACGGTTTCTTGCGTATGTAAAAAATCAATTTTCTACATCTATTAAAATCTTAAGATCTGATTCTAGTGGTGAGTATATATCTGATAAATTAAAAAATTTTCTTCAAAATGAGAGAAATTTTTTTCGAAAATCTTGTACTGATATTCCTCAACAAAATGGAGTAGCTGGAAGAAAAATTGTAATCTCTTAGATGATACTAGAACTTTGCTCCTTGATGCTTCTGTTCTTTCTCATTTTTGGGTTGAAGCTTTGTCTACAGTAGTACATTTAATTAATTGTCTGCCTTCTTATGTTATTCATACTGAAACTCTATACTTTCCCTTATTTAAAAAACATCCTGACTATTCTCAATTGCATGTTTTTGGTTATCTTTGTTATGCTCATCTTCCTTCATCAAATAGGAATAAATTGACTGCACAATCTGCAAGATGTGTCTTTCTTGGCTATGTTTCTGATCAGAAAGGTTTTCTCCGTTATAACCCTATAGCACGCCGTATTCGTATTTTTAGAAATGTTGTTTTTGTCGAAAATATATATTTATTTCAACATGAGCATGTTCATACTTCTCCATCTTCATATTCTTATCTTCATAACTTTGAAAATGATAAACTTGATATTATACAGTTTATTGATGAGATAGCTTGTTTGGAAGAAGTCAATAGTAATGAGAAAGAATGTTGTCAATAAGAAACTACCTCTTACGATCCAAGACATGATATGTCTGAGTCAAACACTTCAACAATGGCACCTGTTTTACGAAGATCTACCAAGCAGATCAAACCACTCGATCGCTTATCACTCATAGCTACTTTATTGACCTTTGAAGTTCCCAGTTCCTATTCATAAGTCAAACAACATTCTTATTGGCAAAATGCTATGAATGAAAAGTTGGAAGCTTTAAGAAATAATCATACTTGGGATATAGTTCCTCATCCAGTTGGGTGTAAACCAATCGGGTGAAAATGAGTCTATTCTATTAAACAAAAGCTAGATGGATCTTTAGATCACTATAAAGCACGTTTGGTCGCCCTTGGAAAGTGGCAAGAATATGAGATCAATTATCATGAGATATTTGCTCTGGTGGCCAAAATGACAACTGTTCGCATGTTGCTCGCTATCACAGGTTCCCAAGACTCGCCTCTTTTCCAGATGGATGTTAAAAATGCTTTCCTACACGGAGATCTTCAAGAAGATGTGTATATAAAGCTTCCCCATGGAGTACATTCTGATTCTAAATCTCATGTATGTCATCTTCGTCGGTCTCTTTATGGGTTAAAACAAGCTTCTCGAGCGTGGTTTGAGAAATTTCTTCCAAAACTGTATAAGTTGGGCTTTAATCAAAGTTCTAACGATTCATCCATGTTTATCCATTGTTCTACTGCTGGTATCACTATTCTCCTTATTTATATTGACGATATCATCATCATTGGGACAAACACATCTAGTATTAAGCAATTACAAGCTTCTTTATATTCATCTTTTCACATGAAGAATTTAGGGCATCTCACATACTTTCTAGGACTTGAAGTTAGATCAATTAAAGGTATTTTTGTCAATCAATACAAATATGCTAATGATTTAATTTCTTTAGCTGGACTTGAGAACTCGACTCCTGTAGATACTCTACTAGAAATCAATGTGAAATATTCCAAAAATGATGGAGACTTGCTTTCTGATCCTACATTATATCGCCAACTAGTTGGAAGTTTGATTTATTTGATGATTACTCGACCCGACAACTTATACGTAGTCAATTTGATGAGTCAATTTATGCATCAATCTCGTCATATACATCTTGTTGCTGTTAAAAGAATAATTCGTTATGTGCTTGACACTTCTAGTCGGGGGTTATTCTATAAATCTGGATCATCTCTTACTCTTCAGGCTTATAGCGATGCCGATTAGGCTGGGTTTCTTGATTCTCGTCGATCCACTACAGGTTGGTGTGTGTATCATGGTGATGCTCTTGTTTCTTAGAAATGCAAAAAGCAAGGACGGGTATCAAAATCTACTACTGAAGCAGAATATCGAGCTATGTCATCTGCTTGTTCTTAGATTATTTGGCTTTGTTGACTTCTATTTGAATTGGGCTTTTCTCAACGAAGTCCTATATCTTTATATGTTGATAATATGAGTGCCGTCCGAATCACTGCAAATCCTGTACTTCATAAAAGAACTAAACACATAAAGTTAGATTGCCACTACATAAGGGATGCATATACTGATAAAGTTATCTCATTACCTCATGTGGCAAGTAAATTTCAAATTGCAGATATCTTTACAAAGTTCTTGGCAAAAATATGATATCGCTTATTAGTAAGCAAATTAATGCTTGTTGATTCTCCGACATCAATTTGAGGTAGGGTGTCAAAGCAAATATGTACTTTTACCTTCAACGAATCTAGGCACATTATTCTATATATTCTTAGCAATTTTATTCATTCATTATTTATTGTATAGTTGTCTCCGATTGTATATTTTGTAGAAAGTACTTATCTATATTTTATTATAATTGCTCCAACGGTGGCATATGTCATTATACCTTTCCATGTACAGATTATTTCTCAATTATAAATATAGGAGGTCTATCTCAATTGAGATAGAATACATTTCAACAATCTTTATTTGGTATATTTTATTGTATTGATAATCGTCGTATCGTGTAGAAAATTGCCGGCCCTAATTATTACAAAACTATATTTACAACTACTTTAGGCAACAAAACACAAAATAACAAATAACTAATAAAAAGTTCTTTTTTTTTTTAATTTTTTATGGCTTATGTAAATTATCAAAAAGTAATTTTGAAGATATTCTCGATGTAATAATTTCATAACTGATCATTGTAACTCGATATTGCTAGCCTACAATGATGGTGTCCCGCCTATGCAACCCTTAATCGGAACAAAGTTATCGTACGGCTCTGATATTGTCCTAGGAATAATGGTGTGCGTACTCTTAATGGGGTTGTGATAATTTCAATCTTCAATAATTTTGGGTCACTTATACGGTAGTACTTGTATACTTCACACTCCTTACGTGTGAGTGGTACCCGCCAGAAATACATGTCTTATAACTGATTGTATTATTAAAAATACGAAACTTTTTAGAGGAAAACTATAGAATCTAAAATTCTCTTAAAAGTGCACCAAAAATTGAAAAAATAAATAAATGAAAAAAAAAATTGCATGCATGCTTTTTAAGGTTTATGGATTTGGTTCTTAGTAGTCAGCAGAGTACAGAAGTTGAAATTTTCAAGCTACTACACTGGTTTTTCCCTTCCCTTTTTGGGTATTAAATGCTGACTATTCATACATTTAATGGTTCATGAATATTGCAGTGTGTGGAAACAAAATTCTCCAACTTGTTCCAAAGTGCCAACGAATTTATATGTATTCTTCCGACTTTGTAATGTTCTTTCTACGTCATTGGACTTAATTTCGTTACTATCATACAAAATGTGTTACATACCTAAAATTTATCCATTGTTAATATTTATGCATGGTTGTCATTGGATATAGAGCTGGATAATTAATTTGACTAATTCATATCAATGCAAATAATTGACCCGATAAAAATTAAGGCAAATTAGAGGACCACTTTGATAAAGTAAACTACACAAGGGAGAATATAATTAATGTCTGAGACTCAGATTATAATTTCACTAATTTTCTCTTCAAACTATCTCATCCCGACATCGATGATTCGATGTGCATAGAGTTAGAGTTTGGCCACTTAACTTCTATTTTATGGCTGTCTTTGTGTGGTGTGTGTACACATTAGTTAGAAAAGATATCTCATTCCATTAATTTATCTTTGCCCAAAAGTTCAAATCCCAACATAATTTAAATGAAAGCAAACGATTAAAACACCAAGTGCATATGTTAATATAATGCTTTTATATATAGCTTTCTTCTTATAATAATTATTTCCCTCTCTCTTTTTCCATGTGACTATGACCAAATGCAACATGCAGCACTATAAAACAAACATGACAGCAATATTAATTATGAGAAAACAATTAAAGTCATGAACAACTAGTCAAAAGGGCCACCGTATATCTAGATTCCTCGCTCTCTTTTTCTCGTCATTAATTTTCCTTATATTAAGATATTCTGCCCCCATATTATCTTCAGTTGTTCCCATTCGATCTACATATATCATCACCTAATATTCCTTTGAGGAGCTTATAAATTATAATAAATGCTAACATGCAGCCAACAATCTTTGAATCAGATTGCATATAAAAACTAGATCTAGTTATAGTTGTATATATATATTATATATTATAATGCGTATATACGTCTCAAAACCAAAACCGAAAAGCTATCTTGCTTCACGTATATGTACATATATATATCGGGTAGGTTTCTCCCGTAGTTAAGTACAATTAATATCGTTCGTCTTCTTTTATATACATCTAATATATGTTTTAATGAATGAATTGATATTAATATCGAAATCTTAACACTGCACATTTTTATGTATAAGCACTTCTAAGTGGGGACGTGCATGTGTCACACGAGTAAAGCACTCACTACTTTTTTTTTTTTAGGTTTTATTTTTATAAATGCGTGCATGGTGATATATATAATCATCAAAACTTTTCATTCGAAATTAATAATCTTGATAAACTAAATAGCGCGGTATATTGCTAATATATAGATTATACGTACGGAGGCTCAAATAATTTGCTCGATCCTATGTCCTAACCTAAACTAGATACCATTACAGTGTACGTATTTCGTCTGCCTTGTTATTTATAGTGCAAATTGTAGGATGCAGTACAAGTAAGTCTACTTCATTACTTTCTTAATATGTAAGAAATAGATTAGGGGCCAAACTAAATTACGCAAAGTTGTTTGATTTCAATAATTTGATTTGTACAATGAAATCAACAATATTCATAATTAAGAATGAGATTTTCAATGTAAATTCCATAAAAAAAAGTCAAATATGTGTCTGGTTTATGTTAAGATATAGGATCGAGCAAATATTATGTACATATGTCAAACTGATTTACAATTAATTAGAAATTACCCATAAAAATTCTAGAAATAGATCCTCACACCGATGAGGCGCAATTGAGAATTGTCACTTTTTAACAATAAATTAACCCAGTGGCGGAGCCACATAGGGTTGCCCACCTGACTTTTTTGAAAAAAATAAATAAATTAGTATGTAACATTTTTATAAAAAAATTATTCTATTTCCTTTTAATCTATAAAATTTTATACTTGTCTCCTCTGAAAATTTGAGTTTTTCCCTATTAATAAACCCAATTTATAATTATGAAGCCCTTTTTAATGGTTTCTTTTCAATGGTTTCATTTAAATGTTAAGTAAAACTCATTACTCATCTTTTAAAATGTGTGCTGCAACTCATAAACAAAAATTAGAAATTGACTTAGCATAGTTTTATGTATGTAGTATATAATATTTAAATGAACAAATGACTTGGCATATATGTATATATCTGCATAATGTTTGTTAGTGAATTGATCCTTTGGACTTTATGAGGATGTGAGGATTATGAATATGAGATTGTATGTAGAAAATTTGGAAGTGTGTCTATATCTAAACTAAGTATTATAAAAAAAGTTAGAAGAGCTTCTGTTTGATGCCTTTAATTAAGCTATCAAGTACCAGCTTGATTTTACCTGTTACTATTGTAACTGTAGAAAGAGAATTTTCTGTCATGAACATTGTGAAAAATTGACTATGCAACCGAATGGAAGATCAATGGATAAATAACAATATAGTTGTTTATATTGAGAAAGAAGTTTCTAATAAGATTGACGATAAAACTATGATACAACGATTTCAGACTATAGGACATCGCCGAGAGCAATTGTAATACATTTATGGACTTGTTTAAGAATAGTACAAATTTTCAATTTTATTTTTTTAAGGAGAAATTTCTAGTTTTCTTTTGCTATTTTACGGTCAGGTAATTTTTTCTTTACCCTCTAGATTAAATTTTTAACTCCGCCCTAATTAACCTAATTAAACTAAAAATCCTAACTCAACAATTTTTTTTTTAAAAAAAGAAATTCATTTTTTGTTCCAGAATTATAGTATTAGTTTCAGCTTAGTCATGAATATCAATCTACTATCCAGAACTAAGTTTTTATTACAGCCTCCTATTTTCAAATATCTTATTTACTATCTACCTCTATTTTCTTTTTAATATCAGTTTTGGCCCTTTTTTCTCGTCCCTGATTTACATAGATTAGAGGCAAAATTCGATATATATATGTGTATATATTGGGCACCAATCCAATATGTATTTTTTTTAACCTATCCATAGGTATTATTTTACCCAATTAAAATTTAGCAAGCATGTCTTTTCATTGTAAAAGTTAGAGAGAGAAAAATATTAAATAATATGTATTTATTTTTATTTTTTTTTTCCAACTATCCAAATTATGATGACTGTTAGATTATAATCCAATTAACGGCTAAAAAAAAATCTCTATAGATAGGTAAAAAAAAATACCTATTGGATTGGGAACCATATATATTTATTATAGAACTTCATTTGGAGACAATATAATTAATAAATCAAGAAAAGAATGCATGTAACATTCGAATGGCTCCTACAAATTAGGAGCAAAGAACTCAATGAAATTTATATTATGATGAACCAGCTGTATACTATCGTAGTTAATCAAATGTTTGACGTATGGTTCATACATACGGGGTACAGAATTAAAAGTTTAAGAGTCAAATTAAGACTAACATATATAATAGAAAACTATATATATATATATATATATATATTTCTTTTTTGAAAAAAAAAATAGAGAGAATTACTTTTATAATTGCCACGGTGGAATTTCAACCTGATCTAATATGATAGGTAGAAAAGAAAGAATCGGATAGGCAGAAAGTGTTTATAGGACGATAGTCAATGATTGTGGAAGAGTGAGCACTAACTAATAAGTCAGCTCTACGGTCACTCTCTCTATGCCTTAGTTTCAAACTTGAACGACGGATTTGAATGTTTCAGTCTTGTCACTCACTCATGACCTGTGAGTGTGTCCCAACTATTTTTAATCCAACACTCAATCCCACAAGTGGGGCCCCACCAACCAGAATTTTGAATCATAAAAGTGCAACTAATCATCAATCATTTTACCCAACAAGAGTAAAATTTGTGCTAAGATCAGTCACTGGCGCATAACGAATCAAGACCATCTATTAAAGTAGACCATAAATCTTACAATACAGTTCATCATATAGATCAAGGTCATCTATTAAGATGAGTGTCATCTTAATGAAGGATCCAAATTAGTCATGCACACATCTAATTGTAGCAAAATCCCTACCAAACACAATATTGCAGCACACCATATGTATATATTCCAAGCCCCCTCAAAGAAACTATTGTTAGTTTTATATATTTATATGAGATTGTTTATTGTTTTGTATTATTTTATTTTCCATAAATATAACTAATTGAGTCACAAGCTATTACGTCAAATTTTATACAAGTTCTAAGTTACTAATTGTTCGTCACATCAAAAGATAAAAATGAGATAGGATTATCCGAAAGTGGTTGCTTGCTATAATAGCACACTGGCCACTCAAGAAGGAAAATAAATAAATAATAATTGCTATTGTGTTTGACCTTCTAGAAGGGTTGAGGAAATCGGTGGTCACAGCTTATACTACAACCCGTGATATATTAGCTTAGCTGCCTTATTTATTTATTTAAATTTTTGGGAATATTAAAATAACTAGTTTCCTGTTATTGTTACGTCCCGTTAAATTTATCATTTCAGTTTATAAGATTAGAGTAGTACATATATGATATACATTAAAAAAAAATGAATGTAAAGGAAGAATAATGAATAAATGTGATATCCTACCATATAATGTGGTAATTTTTATTAAGATCTTAACGTCATATGTAGCATTTAGTTACGCAACAAAGTTGAAAAGCAAACGGCATGGAAATTAAGAGAAATAT
>JXTC01000413.1:31762-47494 GCA_002914845.1 Trema orientale
ATTAATTTTTTGATTCAATTATATATACTCGAAGTTTATGATTGTGCTTGTTAAATATTTATAATATATTTATGGCGCTGTAGTAATATATATGATGAAATTAAAACATGAATACAATCATTTCATAAATTAATACATACATATATATTTGCTAATTATTTCTGTAATTATACGAGGTTGCTTGAAAAGAAGGATAAATTGGATGTGTATAAATACTTAAAAATCTTAAATTGTTTTTGAAAACTAAATCATACACTTTTTTTTTGAAGGGCATAGTTTTAAATCAACTTGTACTTAAAATGACAGTCATATTGTACTGTCTTTTTTTCTCCTGTTTGTTAGCTAGAATTAATGGTTGAATCGATTGTGTAGATCGTGTTTTAATTTGATCTTTATACTGGACTGTTATTGAATTAAATAAAATTTATTTTGTTAAGAAAAAAAATGATAGTCATAGTAAATTGCAGGCAGTGGCAAGCACCTTTAGGAAAAACAAAGAAAGAAAGAAAGAAAAAAACAAACATACAAAGAAGGGAATCACTAGGTGTTGAGATTGTCAGTGATTTTGTAAAGATAGCTAATTGATTTTATTATCTTATATAGAAGATTATAAAAATGGTACAGATCATAGATATTGTATAGGCAGATATCTAGGGAGCTAATTCAGGATTCTAGTCCTATATAGACATTGTATTTGATTAGTTAGATTATCAATAATAAACCTGTTTATTATCATCCTTACTTTCATGGTATCAGAGCCGAACAAGATTTTGTAAACCTTTGCAAACCAAGCCCAGAAATTCATCCCAAAATTCTAAACCACAAAACCAAATTTCAAACAAATACCAGCCAAATCAATTCCAAAATCAAACCCCAGATATCAAAATTAAATCATAACCAAAACAACAAAATAAATCCAGAAAAATTAACCTCAAACCTTAAATTTCCAAATCAGTTCTTTATTCTTCTCTGAAGGTCCATCGACAATCTGTCCGCCACCACTCGAAGTCATTGCCTGAAGTCTGTCAACATCGTTATAGAAATTGCTGCAAATTGCAGCTCGAAGTCATTTCTCACC
The DNA here is from genome assembly GCA_002914845.1 of Trema orientale. NCBI lineage: Eukaryota > Viridiplantae > Streptophyta > Magnoliopsida > Rosales > Cannabaceae > Trema > Trema orientale. Next base: position 32,841 of record JXTC01000413.1, read on the forward strand.
GATCGTCATCACGGCTAGATCGCTACAACCCCATCATTGAAGTCTCTATTAATTACTCGACCGACCACCAATCTGCCTGATCTCTAAGAACACGCTGCTGCAATCTTATTGTTGAAATAGCCGTGCCTTAGCTGGGTTGTCACCGCCTCTTACGTCCACTTGCCAATGAAGCCTCCTCTATTGGAGTGCTCTCAGTTCGTTCATTCTTTGTTATTTAATATATGTTATTTACATAATATATATGTTATTTGATATATTATTTTAGCAGCACTAAAAAAAATCAAAAATCAAAAATCAAAAGAAAAGAAAAAAAATGAGTGAACACATTGAATCCTCTAGAACTAAATTTGTTCCAGTTATTGTTTAGTCTGAGGGTGCCTTTAATACATGTATTCTACTTACCGAAGTAAATTACGATGTATGGTCTCAATTGATAGAGATGAACAGTGCAGAACGAGAAAAACTCTCCTATATCATGGGCAAAACCGCTTTACCTGGTGTGAAGGACCAAAAATATGAAAAATGGTATGCTGAAAATTAGAATATGAAATGCTAGCTTCTGATGTCCATGTCTGCTAACATCAGGAAGCATTATCTACGTATACCCACTACCCATAAAATCTGGAGTACCCTTTCCAAAGCTTTTTATGATGATAATGATAAGATGCATGTCTATTCTTTGCATCAGAAAACCTTCTTAGCCAAACAAGGTGCCAAATCACTCTTAGTATACTATAGGGAGTTAACAGAAATCTTTCAAGAACTAGATCATTGTAATAAAGTAGCCATAAAGGACCCTGATGATATTAGAGCATACCGACAGTCTATTAAGCGAACCAGAGTACACATACTTCTTGTTGGATTGGATAAAAGTTTCGATCAACTTCGACCAGAAATTTTACGTCGTGAACCACTCCTAAGTCTGGAAGAGTATTATTCTTTAGTTCATCGTGAGACAATACGATCTATTACTTTGAATGAGGACACTAAAATACCTGAAGTTTCCGTTATGATTTTCTGCCATTGACCCAATCAAATGTCCCAAGACCGGCCTAAAGCCACCAATTCGAAGAATTCTAATAATTCAGACAAAACCTACATACAAATGCACTTATTGCAGTCAAATAGGCCATTCAAAAAGTTGTTGCTTTGAACTTATTGGATACCCAGATTGGTGGGACCCAACACGACATTAGAATTCCAAACGGCCATCTACTTGTAGTAGTTGCTCAAACAAAGGAGGACGATGCCCCTCCTACATCATTAGCACTTGTAACCACTACAAATACTCGAGGTAAGATCTTTTCTATTTCTACACTTGTTTTGAATAGTGTATGGATAATTGATTTTGGTGCTATTGATTATATGATATTTGATGTTAGATAAGTCTCAAATCTAAACCCATCCTCCCAAAATTGTGTCTCCATGGCCAACGGTTATATCACCCTGGTTATTAGAGAAAGATCATTATATCTTACTAATACTTTACATCTTGATTCTGTGTTAGTTGTTTCCTCTTTAGATTATAACTTTTTGGCAATCTCTCAAATTACTACTACCTTATCTTGTGTTGTTATTTTTTGGCCTGATCATTGTGTGTTTAAGGACATTCAAACTCGGCAAACGATTGGTTATAATAGAGAATACCATAGTTCTGAACTTCAGTAATTTTTGGACTCTCATGGCTTAATTCACCAAACCGGTTGTCTAGATATACCTAAAAAAAAAGGGGGGCCGAAACGAAAAAAAAAAAACTAATAAAAATTATTCGTGCTTCCCTCATCAAGGCTCACATGCTCTTATGCTACTCGGGCAAAGCTCTTCTATCTTCCGCATATCTCATTAATTGTGTTAATTTATGTGCTAGCTGTTAAATTATAGAACGGTAAAATAAAATTACTGGACTATGCTCTCAAATGGGAGTAGAATAGTGTGTCCAAATAATTGATAACTTTCGGGATAAAAATTAGATTAATTAGTCGACCAAAGATGCCAAGTCGACAAGAAAATGGTCAGTATTCGCTCAGTAAACAACGAAATGGTGATAGAACTTAGAATAAGTCATAGTCAGTATTATACTAATATTCTAGAATTTATAACGATATATCTTTGCAAAGAGCTCATAACGAAATGGTCAATGGGACATGACTCATGAATCAAACCCAGAAATTCTGGGGATGTATAGGTGTCATCGACTAGAAATTTATACACAAGTCACAAACGCATGACACACACTATAGTAGGTAGGATATAGTCCATATATAATGTGTGATATATCTTGAATTTTCGACTTGGAACAAGCATTGTCTTTGATTTTTTCTAATATCTGTTATTTAAATCTTTGACTTTTGCAATTGAAAAAAAATCCAAACGGGATTGTCATCAATATCATCTATTACCTAGCTATCACGGACGTCCCTGTAGCTCTAGAAGGCTAGAATGTTAATATCATAGTTGCTATCCCACCACATTGACTTGTAAATGATTTAATTATATTTTTTACTTGAATAAAAGGTTATTACAATTCAATTACTACAATCTAAGCTAACATATAGTTTATCCAATTTGTCCTTTTTGACTCATTATTTTCATTCTTTTAGAATAACATTTAAAACACAAATTCTGTTGCCCAAAATTTATCTAAATCTCATGTACGAAATAAAAAGTATTCCAACTTTGTGTAAGTATATAATTAGACTATTGCTACGGTCTCAACTTATTTATTTATTTATTTTTTCAAAACGATTTGATTAGAATGGCCTAGATTTCTATGCAACCTTGGCCAAGTGCCATTATTCTCAGTCCTTTGCTTAATTAAATTACAGTTTTTAGTACCTAAATTTGATTTTACGTTTAGGATAACTTCTACACTTAACCTTTAGTCAATAAAAAATTAATTTTAACTCTTTTTTCTATTAGGAGTTTAATAAAAGTGTTGTGGAATCACTTATTAAACATTAGAAACACAGTTCTTAGTTCTTACCCCCAACTAAAGTATATATATATATATGTGTGTAATACATTAAATACTAGACCATTTTATTTATGTTGCTCATTGCTCTGGTTATATTCTTTCTTTTTTTCAATCTATTATTGTACATTAATTACTTGGCCAAATTTTAAGCTACATGGAGAAACAAATTTCTTGCTATAAAAACTCGAAAGGAAAAAAAAAAGAGTAATGAAGAAGATAAATTTGGTCAAACATTTTTTTCCCACACATTTGATTTAAGTTTGGCGTAAGATGGGTGTCATTTTTTTTTGTTTTTCTTTTTCCCTTTTAAATTCCCAAAAATGGTGTTAACGAGTACGAGTAAAACACTACTTTAGTTATTTAGATGTTAAAGCAAAAAAGAATTTGGGAACAAATCCGAACAAATTATATAATTTGGTGCAATTTACTTTTCGTAATAACAAAACTAATGAGAACTTTATAGAGGAATTTACGATTCTCCATGAAAGAAATAATATAATATTCTTACGGTTATTAAAAACTCCGTTATCCAATGTGTTTCTAGAAGGCAGATAGAGGGGATCTTAGACTGAGGGGAGGGCACTTATTGTATGACACTTTACCCAAAATTGCAAATACCATTTACTTTCCCATCAAAACAAAATAAAAAAAAATAAAAGTGAAAATAAGAATAAATACCGCAAGTAACGGTACTTTTTTCAAAAAAAAAAAAGAAAAAGAAGAAGAAGAAGAAGTATTGATACCTTAACTAAGACTTATTTTTGGTAGCCACTGCCATTTCCACTTTGAGAAAAGTGTATTTATTATGCTACGAGTTAAAAGTCATTAATGGAATATTTATTCATCTTGGGAGTTGGAACCCATTTTCCTAGAGCGACGAGGAGAGGACAAAAAAAAAAAGGCCTCTAGTGCTCTACAAAACTGAATCTAGTCACTTTCCAAAGTTTCCACCCAGAGCAGCAAGATTGTTAGAATAATTCTATTTCTCACTTTCTAATTTTAATGATTGACATTCTACTAAAATATCTCACGCATAACAAAATTCATTATGCAAATTGTGATAGGCAATAGAGTAAAAGCATTTTCCAACAAACAGTTCGATAAATTTCCTACGAAAAAGAACCGCTAACGTGAAACAAGGTTGACATCCTACTAATCATGATTCTATACAACATCTATACTATTTTCATAACTTTAATATTTGATTATAAGAGGGACATTCTAGCTCAACATTTTATTGTCCGGAAAAAAAAGGAAGGAAAATCCTTTGCGTGGATCCGTTTATTCCGTTATTCATATCAAAGAAGTACTTATATAGAAGATTGTCCTTTTTGATTATCCAATAAATAAATAAAAATAGAGGCTTGTCCTTTAAGAGAACCCATTTAGTCCTTCCCACTTACCAAATTTATATTATAAAGTTGTCCATGATAATCTACGTAGAATTTTCAGTGTTCATTTGGCATTTAATTTTAGCATTAACCATGGTCGCTGTACCAACTACCAAATGTGTATATTATATTTACGGTCAGCGATAATTACCAATGCATAATTATATACTATATGACATTTGAAGGAAAATACCAGGACACATAATATACACAGAAAATATACTACAATAATGTAGCATACATTTTTTTTAAAATAAATTTGGCATATGTTTTGAATCACTCATATACATAGTAGGACCCTATTTCAAAAATTATAGATGGTTAAAATTAATGACACATCATTATGCTATATCATTATGTTATGTCTTTTTTTTTTTTTTTTAGCTTGAACATTATGTACATGTCTTGTATGCATTTTGTATGTCTATTGTATTACTAATACTCAATATTTAAAAGAAAACACATACAAAGAGATATTTATGAAAATTTGACAAACTTTGCCTTCAAGTTTCAAATATATATGTGATACCTTAAATATTGTTTCAAAAAATACTGAATGCATTCTATCTTACACTCTTTCAGTTACACTCTTTCAGTTTCACTATTTAATACATGAATTTTACATTTTAATAACATAACAAATGAAATATATACGTCAAATGGTGAGAGTTTTATATAAATAAAAAGAATACTAAATGAATTATCTTTGCACTCTATAAGTCTCACTACCTCTATTAGTTTTACATTTTAATAATATAATGGAATCACATGTTCAGCTAACAAAAGAGCAGTAGTACTTAGTGTTCACTTTCAAATATGTATATGTACAAAACAAACAAGCGAAGCTTCCCCTGTTTTTAAAACTAAACAAACCAGCCGCGCTAATTCGAAGACTATACTTTAAAGCTTGGTTTTGACCTGAGAAACGTGACGCTTTTTTGCTTCCCTTATAAACCACTCTTTGCCTATCTCATCAGTCCCATCACGTTGAACTTTCGAAACCCAATAATAAAGCTCTGATCAATATTCATCGAATTCCAATCAGGTGGAAAAAAAAGAAAAAAAAAAAAGCATATATACATATTCCCATGACCCTTTTCTCAGCCGCCAGCGGCGAGTTTTCCGGCGTCGTTTAGCCGGAGACTTTGCACAACTTGATTCCTCCGAGATTAACATGTTCTGATTCCACTTAAATTCATTCTATTCCTTTTTTTTTTCCCTCTTCTTGGAAAGTACTCAAGGAATAAGAAGTTTTGTTTTAGTACTTTAAACCATGGCCTCGGCCTTAGTCGGCGACGATCTAGCGAGGTCGACGAGCAGCCGGAGAAGCTGGGCGTCGAAATCTTCGACGAGCTTGAGGGAGGTTTGGGCGCCGCCGCCGGATGTGTTCAGCCGCAGTACTCGGCACGACGACGAGGAAGAGCTCCGGTGGGCCGCCATCGAAAGGCTTCCGACGTACGACCGCCTCCGGAAAGGGATGCTCACTCACGTTCTTGACAATGGTAGGGTTGTGCATGACGAGGTTGATGTCACTAAGCTTGGAATTCAGGACAAGAAGCAGCTCATGGAGAGCATACTGAATGTTGTTGAAGAAGATAACGAGAAGTTTCTTCGCAGACTTAGGGACAGAACTGATCGGTACTACTAATATTTCCAGAGCATCTTTATCATTCATTTCACTTACTTAAAAATATATATATATATATATTACGAAATTAGCCCTTTATTTATTTATTTTTTTCTCCAAAGATTTTGTGTTTTTTTTATTTTTTTATAATAAAAAAAAATGAAAAATGGTCTTGTGAAGGGTGGGGATTGAGATTCCGAAGATTGAAGTTCGATATGAGAGGTTGTCTATTGAAGGAGATGTGTATGTTGGGAGTAGAGCTCTTCCTACTCTGCTTAATGTTACCTTGAATACCTTTGAGGTACTCTTCATTTTTCAAAGGAGTTTTGACTTAGTATATACATATATGTGTGTGTGTATATATATATATATATATTATAAAACTGGTTTTCTCTGTTTTGAGTACAGAGTATTCTGGGATTGGTTAGGCTTGCTCCATCGAAGAAGAGAAAAATTCAGATACTCAATGATGTTAGCGGAATCATCAGACCATCCAGGTAATTTTATGAATCTATGCACTTGTATTTTTTTTTCCCCGAATCATATGAACTTGTAAATGTTAAGAAATTTTTTTCTCCCTGTTTTATAGAAATTAGTTTTGGGGAGTTTATTATATGTCCGTACTCTCTTTTTTTTGACGGGGCAATTATTATGGTTTCTTAGTGACGGAAAATGTCCATGAATTGTGTCCATTAGTGAAGTGGGTAGTGATATATCTGTGTCTTCCATTAATTCTTTCATGTCAATATCAACAATTAATTGAAGTGGAAATTTCCAGGATGACCCTACTTCTGGGCCCTCCAGGAGCAGGCAAAACAACCATGTTGTTGGCTCTTGCTGGGAAGCTTGATCAGGATCTCCGGGTGTGTTTCCTTTATAATCATATGCAGAAATGTATGTATATATGTGTATATATGTATGTATTTTATATTAACTTTTTATGAATTTGATACAATGACCAGGTATCTGGGAAAGTGACATATTGTGGACATGAAATGAATGAATTTGTTCCTCAAAGAACATGTGCTTACATTAGTCAGCATGATCTTCACTATGGGGAGATGACAGTGAGAGAGACATTAGATTTTTCAGGACGATGTTTAGGCGTTGGTACGAGGTATCAAATGTTGGCGGAACTGTCGAAAAGAGAGAAAGAAGCGGGAATTAAGCCGGACCCTGAGATTGATGCCTTCATGAAGGCCACGGCGATGTCGGGCCAGAAAACAAGTCTGGTTACGGATTATGTTCTCAAGGTAATTAGCCAGCTTTCTTCATCTACTCCTGCTTTAGAGCTTTGCTTAGCGTTACGGTGGGACTTACATGAGTCTCACATTAATCAACAGTTATGATTTGATAGATAGACAGACACGTCTTTGCGTGAAAAAAAATTCTGACTCTTTAGGAATGATAACAGATACTTGGGTTGGATATTTGTGCGGACATCATGGTTGGTGATGAGATGAGAAGAGGTATTTCTGGCGGGCAGAAGAAGCGGGTAACAACAGGTATGTTTCCCGGGACATGTCTCATTGAGAAAAAGAATAGTTTCTCTCCCACGTATGGAAAAGCACGTGACACTAGGGATGTCAATTCGTGTCGACAGGTCGGATTCGTGTCGGGTTAAAGTCTAATATATACATAAATTACGTCAACCCGAACCCGACCCGTGACCCGTCGTGTCAGAAAACTATCAACACTAACCCGACCCGTACCTAAAACGGGTTGACCCGAACCCGACCCGCACAACCCGCTTTGGCGAATAACATCCAATCCACAACCCGATTTTGACCCGTCAACCCGTTTTTGACCCGCCAACCTGCTATGACCCATATTTTTTTACTTATATTTTCTTTTTCTAAGACTATTATTGTCTCATTTTAAAATAAATAAATTAGGAGTAATGTATAAATATAATTAATAACTTATAATCCCAAACACTTATATTGTACAAATTAAATATATCTATAATAATAGTCATAAACAAATTAAATAAAAAATATTTTTATAATCTAATTTTATATGGAAGACTTCTCAATTGTTACAATTTTTTTGTGACCATTGATGGGTACTTAAAAAAGTAGTGATAGCATTAAATTTTTTTTGTCAGCATTAAATGTTTTTGGCCAACCACCAAACTAATCACCACTGTAGGATATAGATCTAACGGCTTAAACCATTGTAACCATTCATGAGTAAATATTGTTGTAACCATTTAAACCAAACCCAATTATATATATATATATTTGTTGACGGGTCAAACGGGTCAAGTTCGTATCAAGCAGGTTGACCCGAACCCGACCTGCACCTTTTTTCTTCAACCCTAATCCGCAAAAAATCGTGTCGTGTTCGTGTCGTGTCGTAACCCGAATTTCCACCCCTACGTAACACTCCTTCTTTCAAGCTTTATACCCGAAATTCCAAGACCGATAAATTCATGATCCATATATCAGTGCTTTTGTGGTAACATTTAAAATAAAACAAAAAATGTAGCTGCGAGTCCTACAACATTAATTAGCAATGTTGTGTGCTACTTTTTTTTTGTAATTTTTAATTTTAATTATTATCTTAATCGTTTTATAGAGCGGTACTCAATAAGTTTTTAGGTCCATTCTAATAGTTCTTGCATGAATTGTGTTCAGGGGAGATGTTGGTGGGGCCAGCAAAAGTTCTCTTGATGGATGAAATTTCAACAGGATTGGATAGTTCCACCACATTTCAGATTTGCAAGTACATGAGGCAAATGGTTCATATTTCAGATGTGACAATGGTTATCTCCCTTCTACAACCAGCACCAGAGACATATGAGCTCTTTGATGACATTATCTTACTTTCAGAAGGTCAAGTTGTCTACCAGGGTCCAAGAGAGAATGTCCTAGAGTTCTTTGAGTACATGGGATTCAAATGCCCGGACAGGAAAGGGGTAGCTGACTTTTTACAAGAAGTGACATCAAAGAAAGACCAAGAACAATATTGGTATAAGAAGAACCAGCCTTATAGATTCATATCAGTCTCCGATTTCGCATACTCCTTCAAATCTTTCCACACTGGTCAGCAAATTTTGGCTGATCTTAGCGTTCCTTACGACATAACTAAAACCCATCCAGCTGCATTAGTGACTGAGAAGTATGGAATTTCGAACTGGGAACTATTCAAAGCATGTTTTGCAAGGGAGTGGCTGCTTATGAAGCGAAACTCTTTCGTGTACATATTCAAGACCACACAGATAACGATCATGTCGATCATCGCTTTGACTGTGTTCCTTAGAACAGAAATGCCAGTGGGAACCGTACTAGATGGAGGAAAGTTTTTTGGAGCACTTTTTTTCAGTCTGATTAATGTGATGTTCAATGGGATGGCAGAGCTGGCAATGACTGTTTTTAGGCTTCCTGTCTTTTACAAACAAAGGGATTTCTTGTTTTATCCTGCTTGGGCTTTTTGCTTGCCTATTTGGGTTCTGAGAATTCCGCTTTCGTTTATGGAATCAGCTATATGGATCGTTCTGACATACTACACAATTGGATTTGCTCCAGCTGCTAGCAGGTAAATGAGGTTCACTTTTTATAATGCATATAACGTTGGTTTAGCCAACTTAATGTTCTTCTTTTTACAATCAGGTTTTTCAAACAGTTGTTGGCATTCTTCGGCATACATCAGATGGCTCTATCCCTCTTTCGATTCATCGCTGCAGTTGGAAGAACACAGGTTGTTGCGAATACGCTTGGTACTTTTACCTTGTTAATGGTTTTCGTGCTCGGAGGATTTATTGTTGCCAAAAGTAAGTAGTTGATGTCACATTTTTTTTTTTTTTTTGGATGAGCTAGTGATGAAACTCGTGCATTCTTCGTCGTACTAATTCAAATCTTATTTCCGTGTCTGACTGGTAGATGACCTTGAACCATGGATGTTATGGGGCTACTACATTTCTCCTATGATGTATGGACAGAACGCCATAGTCATGAATGAGTTCCTTGATGAAAGGTGGAGTAAGGTAAAATATCTTAGTGGTACAAGTTTTGATCAGGCTGCAAAGGTCGTCTGGCTTATATAGCTATTCTAATTTTTCTGTTCTTATCAAACTGTAGCCAAATACGGATCCTAGAGTAAAAGAACCTACAGTTGGGAGAGTCCTTCTCAGTTCTAGAGGCTTCTTTACACAAGAATATTGGTTTTGGATTTGTATTGGGGCACTATTTGGATTTTCTCTTCTCTTCAACATTTTATTTATAGCAGCATTGACCTATCTGAATCGTAAGTTATATCTTCCTATTTGAGCCAAGAGTTTCGTTTATGGAAATTATTTCCCAAGTTTAATAAACCCTTTTCTTCTTTTTATGTGGAAAAATCAGCTTTGGGAGATTCGAAAGCTGTAATTGCAGATGAAGAAGGGGAGAAAAAGAAAAAAAGGTCATCCTTTAGCCAAGAAGGTTTGAACTTTTAATTTCTTCCCCTTTATAACTTTAGCAACTTTAATTTGGTAATCACTTCATGTTGTACAAGTGACATAGTGACCAAAAAATGAAACATACCAAATAGTGACTAACCTTATTTAGCCTGAAAAAGTATAGGAGGAGCTTGACTCTCCACTTTTTTCCCTCTACTTAAGTTACATGTTGGTTTAGCAAGGTAAAGCAAGAAAAAAAAATCAATTTCCTTTCTTTTAACTTTTTTTAAAACTATTGCAGGTATTGACATGGAAGTGAGAGGTTCTTCAGAAATTGTTGGAGGTTCTGAGAATGCGGCAAAGAGAGGAATGGTTTTGCCCTTTGAACCCTTGTCACTTGCGTTCAACCATGTCAACTACTCCGTGGATATGCCTGCTGTAAGTTGATTCGTTAAAAACATTTCATTCGCTGATTTTAAGAACTATTTTCCTTTTTCTTAAAGTAAGGAAGTAAAGGAAAAATAAAATTTGAGACCTGTTCTACGTATTTTCAATGCTGTTGAATTATGCATTGAAGCTTTTAAACTCGGGGAAAGGTTGAGGTACATATATTTGGTCTGTCATACCAGGAAATGAAGAGTCAAGGAATCGAAGAAGATCGTCTTCAACTGTTAAGAGATGTCAGTGGTGCTTTTAGGCCTGGAATATTGACAGCATTAGTCGGTGTCAGTGGTGCTGGGAAGACAACCCTCATGGACGTCTTGGCAGGCAGAAAAACCGGAGGGTACATTGAAGGAAGCATCAGCATCTCGGGTTATCCAAAGAATCAAGCAACATTTGCTCGAGTTAGTGGTTATTGTGAACAAAATGACATTCATTCACCTCATGTCACCGTCTATGAATCTCTGCTCTATTCGGCTTGGCTTCGCCTTGCTAAAGATGTGAATTCAAAAACTCGAAAGGTATGTTGAAGGGTCATGACTGTCATGGATAATCATTCCTTCATGAATTCTAAATCTTTTGTGATTTATCAAGTTATGGTGACATTTATGAACTGAGATTATATACATTGGCATCTATTACATTATATACGCCCTCTACAACCAATGGTGGTGTGATCTTAACTGTTTTCATTCATAGAATTTCATTGTGATATTAATATAATGCAGAGGTGTCAGTGTTGAAATACAAAGTCCTATCTTTTTAAATGTTTCCGAGTATGAGATTTTTCTGCCAAATTGTTGCACAGATGTTTGTTGAAGAAGTCATGGATTTGGTTGAGCTAAATCCAATTAGAGATGCTCTAGTGGGCCTTCCAGGTGTAGATGGTCTCTCAACAGAACAAAGGAAGAGACTGACAATAGCTGTGGAGTTGGTTGCTAATCCATCTATCATCTTCATGGACGAACCAACATCCGGTCTTGATGCTAGAGCAGCCGCCATTGTCATGCGAACTGTGAGAAACACCGTGGACACAGGTAGAACCGTTGTTTGCACGATTCACCAGCCAAGTATAGATATTTTCGAAGCTTTCGATGAGGTACACATGGCTTGAACCCTTATACTTTCTTATCAAGTTTTGTTACTTCTGATTCATTTCTATGTATCTTTGTTTGTCTAATACGTAAGTCTTGTTTCCCTTATTGTAGTTACTACTAATGAAACGTGGAGGACAAGTCATTTATGCTGGACCGCTAGGTCGCCAATCTCACAAATTGATTGAGTACTACGAAGTAAGCATTTATTTTCCTCTGCTTTTCTTCTTCCTCCTCCTCCTTTTTTCTTTTTTTTTTTGGTTCATATATACATGAATCCTTTTGTTACATGTTGGGGAAGTAAAAATAATAGTCTTTGTTTGAGCATTTGACTAATAATTATAACACACCACAGGGCTATCCCAGGGGTGTGTTATACATGAATCCTTTTGTTACATGTTGGGGAAGTAAAAATAATAAACTTTATTTGAGCATTTGACAAATAATTACAACACACCACAGGCTATACCAGGGGTCCCCAAGATTAGGGATGGTTATAACCCTGCTACATGGATGCTTGAGGTCACTGCCCCTCCAGTTGAGGCTCAACTTAACGTTGACTTTGCAGAAATTTATGCCAACTCTGAACTTTATGAGTAAGTTTGACACGCTTTAAATTAGTAATTAGCCTTTTTTTTTTCCTGATATGTGGATTACAAGTTTTCTGAATTCTGACTCATTCTCCTTCTAATTTTCTTTCAGGAAGAATCAAGAGCTTATCAAAGCGCTTAGTACTCCAACACCAGGCTCCAATGACCTCTACTTCCCTACCAAGTACTCACAACCATTCCTTGTCCAATGCAAAGCTTGTTTTTGGAAACAACATTGGTCTTACTGGAGAAATCCGCAATACAACGCCGTTCGCTTCTTCATGACCATAGTCATTGGTGCTTTGTTTGGTCTTATTTTCTGGAACAAGGGACAACAAACGTATGTTTTAGTTTCCATGCACTAAAACGTTTGGTTTCCTTGTTAATCCTCATACTAGAATTTTGTTCTCAATGTCTTTCTGATGATTTTTTGTCATATTGTTACCTTATAACAGAGAAAAACAACAAGATTTGATGAACCTTTTGGGAGCTATGTATGCTGCTGTTCTTTTTCTTGGAGCCACCAATGCTTCTGCTGTACAGTCTGTTGTTGCCATTGAGAGAACAGTTTTCTACCGCGAAAGAGCTGCCGGCATGTATTCGGAACTTCCTTACGCCTTTTCTCAGGTAATTCAGATAGAAGGGAAAATTATTACACTTGACATTCTATAGAACCAAAAAATATTTATGCGAATGTCGTATGAAATCCAAAAAAAATTTGACAAAAATGTTACTTTTAACTATTAATTTGAAGTACTAACATAGCCTAACGTTGAAAGTTTCTAAGATTTCTCTGTGTTTTTTACAACTATAGGGAGTGATAGTGTACATATTTCATTTCCAATGGGTGACAATGTAGTATTGACATAACCTTATGGGTGTCAAGTGTCATTTGCACAAAGACAAAAATAATCTTTGAGAAAACCTTTCAAAGCTTTATATTTATTTACTGATTTTTTGTTTTGATACTTCTGTTATATATTTAATGGGAACTGTGTTTTGGCATATTGAAAGTACTACACCTTGAATATATTGTCCTCAAATTTTTTTCAGGTGTTGATAGAGACAATCTATACAGCAATTCAAACTATAATTTACACTCTTCTCCTTTACTCCATGATTGGGTTTGAGTGGAAAGTAGGGAAATTCTTGTGGTTCTACTATTACATATTGATGTGCTTCATCTACTTCACACTGTATGGGATGATGGTTGTTGCATTGACCCCTGGACACCAAATTGCTGCCATTGTTATGTCCTTCTTTCTCAGCTTCTGGAACTTGTTTTCTGGTTTTCTTATTCCTAGAACGGTATGTACACTTCATATCCTTGACATTGTGTCTGTTTTTAGAAGAAACAAAGTACTTGATCTTTTTAGGACTTCTCAGGTCGGGAATATCATATCGAACTTCACTGATCATCTTACTTTTAAAAATAAAAAATAAAAAAAAATATTATGAGGTAAAGCTTGGTTATGAGTAATTTAGGTTATCATATATGATTTTTTTTAAGACTAGTCATAAAAGTTATGACTTTTTATAATGTAGTCATAATTATAGATGGTATCGTATTGACTAGTTCTAAATAATTCATCCTGAAGCTTAGTCCTAATAATAACATTTGGATAAAAAAAGAAAACTCCTAGAACCATCCATTTCCCTTAACTAGGTAATGCCAAGATCTTCACGGTTGTATCTCTCATATTTTTTTCCCCCACTAAATGGTTGCATTGCAGCAAATTCCAATCTGGTGGAGGTGGTACTACTGGGCTTCTCCTGTGGCCTGGACACTATATGGGCTTGTCACATCTCAAGTGGGTGATAAAAATGCTGACCTGGAATTACCTGGGCTTGGTACTAGTGTTCCACTGAAGAAGTTCCTTAAGGACAGTTTGGGCTTTGACTATGACTTCCTTCCAGTTGTTGCAGCAGCCCATGTTGGCTGGGTTCTCCTCTTCTTTTTTGTATTTGCTTATGGAATCAGATTCCTCAATTTCCAGAGGAGATAATTAATCAGTTTCTCTTCATGCTAGACTAATTACGTGCCTTTCATATAATTTTTGGAAAAAAATATATAGGAAAGATATATGTAAGTATAGGCAAGAATGGAGGAAACAAAACAGTGACCTCTTTTCTTATTTTCTACACTTTTTTCTTTT
>JXTC01000413.1:47991-66878 GCA_002914845.1 Trema orientale
AAAAAAAAAAAAAAAGATAACCTATTGGATTGGCAACCATAAATAAATATAGATAAATATATAGCACAAAACCAAGCGTCATATTTTGTAAGAGAGATAGCCCTTTTCTTCCTTGTCATTCTACTTCGGAGGATGATCTTGTTTATGAATATAAATTAGACACGAAAACAAGAAAAAAGAGGCCAAAGCTTAGCAAATGTCAGGCCAAGAAGTTAGCTAAAGATTATATCATGAACATATATACGTACATCTTCTAACCTAATAAGAAACCTTTATTCCTCTAAGATAATCAATCTATTTGGATTGGTGTTGGAGATGTCTATATGTATAGAAAAAGTTTATTCCACCTATATGGTTGAACCCAAATATGTCCAGGTCCTTCTTGTGATCAGACCCTAATTTTGTGTATTTATGAATTATAATATGCTTGGTAGTTGGGTAGTTGGTACCGTGTTGCATACGGATGCTTTGCCTTTGATTTTCCTGTGGGACCCTGATTTTGTGTTACACGTAAAAGTAGTGCTCACTTTTCCTTTTTTATTTTTTTATTTTTTTTATTTTTTTCATTACAAGTTAGTGGGAGAGGGGGTAAAAGTGGGCATTGAACCGCTGCCTCTTGCCCCTCTAAGAAGAGTTTTGGCCGTACGACCTGAAAACTCGTGGTGAAGTAGTGCTCACTTGTTATTGCCTTTCTTAAATTGCAAAATATTCAAAATAGCTCTACATACTAAAGTAGTAAAGGACCATTATCTTTCTTGCGCTCAGAAAAAAGGGAGGAAAAAGAAAAACTGTATATTTTGCACATGTAGAGCATGGGTCTTAATTCTGAGAGGTAACTCACCTAGCTTTAAATACCCTTGTCCAATCACAAAGGACAACAGCTATAAGTTATCTCAAAAAATAAATAAATAAACAGCTCTAGGGTAAGTTAAAGTAGAACTTTGAGTGCAATGTAGCAGCAGTACTAATGCATTGAATAATTATTTGTAATGAGACGTGTTTGGGTAGAAATTGTAGAATTTATGAAGCATTATGGTTGATATATGTTATCGCATGATCAACCCAAAAGAATATCGCAAACCTAATCACATAATAAATTCCCGAAAAAGACACATGTACACACAACCGTCAACCAACAATTTATTGCTACCATTTTCTTTTTCTCTTTTTGTGTTTTTTTTTTTTTTGCCTAAATCCATAATTGGTCTCTAAATCCATAGTTGATCTGTCACTTCTTTTAAAACAATAATTGGTCTTGTTCCTTAACATTTAACTGAACCCAACTACTTCACCACAGGCATTTTAATGGCAGTGTGTCAGCGAAATTCATAAGGCGACGACTTAGCCACATGTACTTATAACCAAGAGGTCTGTCGTGTACTAAGATGGATAATTGAGATAAGAGCAGTGTGTCTTTATTTTGACACATTGACATTAGTCACTTGGGAGATGCCAATTTAATAGGTACTTAACCACTCTAATTAAAGTTTTGCACGTATTCAGTATTCATCCTAGTTGAAATAAAATCACCACTCACATATAATCTAACAAAATCCAAAATTACTAAATTGTCACTTTTATTACTAAAATTCAGTTCAAATCATTGCAAAATACGAACTAATCTGATAGGATCCATCAAAATATTATAAAAATTCTCATAACAGTTAACCCAAAAGAAAAAATTTTGGCACTTAAATCGTGAATTTACCAAGATGCGAAGATCCTAGAAGTTGAACTCATCATGTGATTCATGTCAATATCAATGACGACATATGGCAGTTTCCAGTAGTATTCACCTCCATTAATATCGATCGATACATATTGGAAATGTTGAATTGAATTTATGGATACTAGACATGGACGTAGTCATATATAAGCATGGCCAAATTAAGAGTCAACATCAATATATATATATACATGTATACATTCATGGTCGAAATTTTCCTTAGCTAAAGTCACAAGGTATCTTTCTTTGTCCGCACACATCCACTACTGTTCCCCAATTTATTGCTACGTTGTCTTATTTATTGGCCACATTTGATACTGCCCCATGCATTGTTACTACTACTACTACTACTACCATACTAACACTCCAATATTACTTCTCATTACATGCATTAATGGCTGCTGCTGCTGCTGCGGCTTTAGCCGCCGCCGACGACCGACTCGGCTCGACGAGCAGCCGTCGGAGCTGGCCGTCCGGGGGAAGTTTCCGGGAGGTTTGGACGGCGCAGTCCGACGTGTTCGGCCGGCGGAACGAGGAGGACGACGAGGAGAAGCTACGGTGGGCCGCGATCCAGAGGATACCGACGTTCGAGCGTTTGAGGAAAGGAGTGATTAAGCAGGTTCTTGACAATGGAAGAATTGTTCATAATGAGATCGATTTCACTAAGCTTGGGATGTTGGAGAAGAAGCAGATTATGGAGACTGTACTCAAAATTGTCGAAGAAGATAACGAGAAGTTTCTTCGCAGACTCAGAGACAGAACTGATAGGTATATACATGTTAAAAAGAAGTGTGGTTATCACTAGGCTATTCTAATAATTTTTTTTTTTAAAAAAAAAAAAAAAAAAAGAGAACTGTTTATTTTCTTTTGAATTAATAATTGGTTTACTTTGAATTGATTTTTTTTTTCTTTTTAAATTTTTTGGTAGGGCGGGAATTGAGATTCCGAAAATCGAAATTCGGTATGAGCGATTGTGTATTGAAGGAGATATGTATGTTGGGAGCAGAGCACTTCCTACTCTGCTTAATGCTACCTTGAACTCCATAGAGGTACTTCTATTTGAATTTTGATACTTTAGTAGTACAATTTTGAGTATTGTGAAAGAATTTTTTGTTTTAAAAAAAAGTTTAAAATTCTCTCTTGTTTTGGATAAAGAGTTTGAACAAAATTTTGTTTTCTTTCTTATTTGTTTTTTTTTAACTTTTTGTATGTAACTTTACTTTTGTTTTTAATGATAATATGTTTCATACAAATTTTGACTTGGCAGTTTTAGGTTTAAATTTATGTTTTGTTTGTTATTGAGCGTAGAGTATTCTGGGATGTTTTGGACTAGTTCCATCGAAGAAGACAAAAATTCAGATACTTAAAGATGTCAGCGGAATTGTCAAACCTTCCAGGTACATCTATGAAACTTTGAATTCTTATTATGGACAACTTGATATAATACATGCCTCGAGCAACATTAAAGAAACTCAAATTTATCATTTTCAGGCTTATTATCTTGTTGATAGACAATTATTATTTTAGTTTTATTTTAATTTATATTTGTCCAATTTCATTATACAAGCAGCCTTAGTTGCATTTTTTTTTTTAATTTTTGTAACCAATATTGATTGAAGTTGGTAATTTCTAGGATGACTCTACTTCTAGGCCCTCCAGGTGCAGGGAAAACAACTTTGTTGCTGGCACTTGCAGGAAAGCTTGATCAGAATTTGAGGGTCGTAATTTTTGTTTCTATAATCGTAGTCAGTTTTGATACATAATTAAGCTTAAATTATATAGTTATTGCGTATCTACTATAGTCTGTTTATTAAAGTCTTGAAGTTCTATAAGCAGGTATCTGGGAAAGTGACTTATTGTGGTCATGAAATGAATGAATTTGTTCCTCGAAGAACATGTGCTTACATTGGTCAGCATGATCTGCACTATGGCGAGATGACAGTAAGAGAGACACTGGATTTCTCAGGGCGTTGTTTAGGCGTCGGAACGAAGTATGATACGTTAGCAGAACTCTCAAGAAGAGAGAAAGAAGCAGGAATTAAGCCAGACCCTGAGATTGATGCATTCATGAAAGCCACAGCAATATCAGGCCAAGAAACTAGTTTGGTTACAGATTATGTTCTCAAGGTTCGCTCTCTTATAAAACAGAAAGTTTTATTGAGTACTTTCTGTCTTCTTATTCAACAATAATCTTTACAAAGAATGGTAACAGATACTTGGATTGGATATCTGTGCGGACATACTCGTCGGTGATGAGATGAGAAGAGGTATTTCTGGTGGCCAGAAAAAGCGTTTAACAATAGGTATGTTCTTCAGGGTAAGCCTCATTATAACAAGTCCATGATCTCTTTTGGTCGAAAACATTCAATGCTACATTTGGTTACCAAAGATATTCTACTTTTATTGTTGAAGATGTTTCATGTAAACAATGTAAAGAGAATTATGGTTTTTGCAAAATTTATGAACCGAAAAATTTGCAGGGGAGATGTTGGTAGGACCAGCCAAGGTTCTTCTGATGGATGAGATTTCGACGGGGTTGGACAGTGCAACGGCTTTTCAGATTTGCAACTACATGAGGCAAATGGTTCATATTTCAGATGTAACAATGGTTGTGTCTCTTCTACAGCCAGCACCAGAGACATATGAGCTCTTTGATGATATTATCTTGCTTTCAGAAGGTCAGATTGTGTACCAAGGGCCTAAAGAGAATGTCCTGGAGTTTTTTGAGTACATGGGATTCAAATGCCCAGAGAGGAAAGGAGTAGCTGACTTTCTACAAGAAGTAACTTCCAAGAAAGACCAAGAACAATATTGGTTAAACAAGGACCAACCTTATACATTCATTTCAGTTCCTGACTTTGTAAAAGGCTTCAAATCTTTCCATATTGGCCAACAACTTGAAGCTGATTTAAGGGTTCCGTTTGACAAATCCAGAACCCACCCAGCTGCATTGGTGAAACAAAAGTATGGGCTTTCGACTTGGGAACTGTTAAAAGCATGCTTTTCAAGGGAGTGGCTGTTGATGAAGCGAAATTCTTTTGTCTATGTGTTCAAGTGTACTCAAATAACAATCATGTCAATAATCGCCATGACCGTGTTCCTTAGGACAAAAATGCACGTCGGCACTCTAGAAGATGGGAACAAATTCTTTGGAGCACTCTTTTTTGGGATAATTAATGTGATGTTCAATGGCATGGCAGAAATGGCATTGACAGTTTTCAAGCTTCCTGTCTTCTATAAACAAAGGGATTTCTTGTTTTACCCTGCATGGGCTTTTGGCTTACCAATTTGTGTCCTCAAGATTCCACTATCCTTTATTGAATCTGGAATATGGATTGTTCTTACATACTACACAATTGGGTTTGCTCCAGCTGCTAGCAGGTAAATATGGCTCTAGGAATTTGTTCCACCATCCCTTTTTAGCAATTCAAATTTGAGTTATCTTACCAACTTGTGGATCTTTCTTTTACGACAGATTTTTCAAACAATTCTTGGCTTACTTCGGCTTGCATCAGATGGCTTTGTCTTTATTTCGGCTTGGAGCTGCCGCAGGAAGGACACTAGTTATTGCAAATATGGGGGGTACCTTTGCCATGTTGATAATTCTTGTGCTAGGAGGATTTGTTATTTCAAGAAGTAAGTTGATTATTATTATTTTTGATTAGTTTTTTCAGAATCATTGTTTAAAAGCACGCTGTAGCATGTTACCATACATAAACACACAAACAATATTTGTTATGACAATTATGGATTCTTCTCATGCTTCCTTCATTTTGAGGTGCAGATGACATTGAGCCATGGCTGTTGTGGGCCTACTATGCTTCCCCCATGATGTACGGACAGAATGCAATATTCATGAATGAATTCCTTGATGAAAGATGGAATGCAGTAAGATCTCTTAGTGGTTTTCCATTACAATTTTTTTCTTTAAAAGAAGAAACAATAAGAATATACCCAAATGTAAGTTGGGATTAGGTAGATGATTTTTTCTTAAATATAAGTGTAGATATGGATGATTAGGAATTTTTTGGCTTTAAGTTGTCATCATTGGAGTTCTAATGACTTCCTTACCTATTATAGCCAGTTTTTGTTCCCGGACATAACCAATCTACTACGGTGGGAAAAGTCCTTCTAGAGTCCAAAGGGTTCTTTACAGAAGAATATTGGTATTGGATTTGCATTGGGGCACTTCTTGGGTTTTCTCTTCTCTTCAACACTTTATTTATTGTAGCATTGGCCTTTCTGAAACGTAAGTCGTCTCTTATTATTTTACTCGAGTGTTTTGTTCATGGAAACAATGTTCTGGAGTTGTCTAACCAATTTCATGTGGAAAACAATCAGCTCTTGGAGATTCAAAGGCTGTCATTGCAAATGAAGAAAGTGACAAAAAGAAAAAGAAGTCATCCTCTAGACAACGAACATTTGAAGGTTTAGACTGTTCTTTCTTCCCTTCATCTTGTGTGGATATTTAAAAACAAAATAAGGTTCTGTTTTATTTATCAATGGAGTAGAAATATAAAATTGATTTTTGGTATGCTTCCTCTGCTTAAGTTACATTTACCTGTCTTTAGTCCTTTGGACAGGAAATAAGGAAGCTAATTCAACAAAGGTTAACATACATGACAAAAAAATTAGTAACAGATATTGAACCAATCGATTTCTCTTATTAGGCCTGACCTTGTTTGAAAAATCTACAGGTCTTGAAATGCCAGTGAGAGGTTCTTCAGAAACCATTAGATCGTCCGAGCATGCACCGAGGAGAGGAATGGTCTTGCCCTTTCAACCCCTATCACTTGCTTTTAGCCATGTGAACTACTACGTGGACATGCCTGCTGTAAGTTTTTCCTTTAAAGCCTTTCACCCCCGGGTTTTAAGTACCATTTTCATTTTTCATGGAAGTTTCTTTTGGCAGCATTATTGAAATATCTGCATCATACAAGAACGTAGGCTATAGCAAGTTATTTAGTCAGTCTGTTTTGCAACTTAAAATTCGATTGTTTTAAAAACCCTCTTAGAGTAGTATATGATTGATCTATAACCCAACAATACTTTGGCAACATTCTCCTCTTGGTCTTTATCAAATGAGCGAAAACATTTTCTCCAAGAAACCATTTTTTATTTGAAGCAAGGACTGATCAGGTCAGGTATCTCATACCAGGAAATGAAGAAACATGGAGTTGAAGAAGATCGTCTTCAACTGCTACGAGATGTCACCGGTGCTTTTAGGCCAGGAATATTAACAGCACTAGTTGGTGTCACTGGAGCTGGAAAGACAACCCTTCTAGATGTCTTGGCTGGAAGAAAGACAGGTGGATACATTGAAGGAAACATTAGCATCTCGGGTTATCCAAAGAACCAAGAAACTTTTACTCGGATCAGTGGTTATTGTGAGCAGAATGACATACATTCACCACATGTGACAGTCTATGAATCTCTTATCTATTCAGCATGGCTTCGTCTTCCTTCAGATGTAAAGGGAAAAACACGAAGTGTATGTTGAAGTAGAATCATCCCTCTCTCAATCTTACAATATTTTTTATCTGATAAAAGTTGAAATTCACATTTTTTTTTAGTGATCCCAACTATTGATACTTTCCTGCCTATCACAGATGTTTGTTGAAGAAGTCATGGAATTAGTTGAGTTAAATCCTATTAGAGATGCTCTAGTAGGCCTTCCAGGTGTAGATGGTCTTTCAACAGAACAAAGGAAAAGACTGACAATAGCAGTGGAGTTGGTTGCTAATCCATCCATTATCTTCATGGATGAACCAACATCTGGTCTTGACGCCCGAGCAGCTGCTATTGTCATGCGTACTGTGAGAAATACGGTCGATACAGGCAGAACCGTTGTGTGCACAATTCACCAGCCAAGCATAGACATCTTTGAAGCTTTCGATGAGGTGCGAGTATATTCCTATACGTTGTTGCTGAGCTTTTCTAGCTCCATTTCTGTTTTTAAGCATCTATGTTGCATATTTCAACTCATCTTGTTGCAGTTAATACTAATGAAACTAGGTGGACAAGTGATATACGCCGGACCTCTTGGTCGCCATTCTCACAAGCTCATAGAATACCTCGAAGTGAGTTTAATGTGTACTGCTTTTTCATACTTCCTTCATGCCAATGAGAAGAAAAAAAAAAGGCTAGTCTTATATCTTGATATCCATACATAACACATTTGCACTTATACTTCTTTAAACTGCTAAAAAATCTTGGCTCTCAAATTTTAGCGCTTTTGTTTTGATTGTCTTACTCACTAGATTAGCCTAACAGACTAACATGTATAACCCACTACAGGGGATTGCAGAGGTTCCTAAGATTAAGGATGGTTATAATCCTGCAACATGGATGCTTGAGGTCACTAGTCCATCAGTTGAGGATCAACTTAAAGTTGACTTTGCTGAAATTTATATCAAGTCTTCACTTTACCAGTTAAGTTATAACTTTCAATTCTATAGCCTTTTTTTTTCCCCAATGACATATGATCTCTAGTTCAATGATTCTCATTCTCCACTTGATATTCTTTCAGGAACAATCAAGAGCTTATCAAAGAACTTAGTACTCCGGCGCAAGGGTCCAATGACCTCTACTTTCCTACCAAATACTCCCAACCATTCCTTGTCCAATGCAAAGCTTGTTTTTGGAAACAACATTGGTCTTACTGGAGAAATCCACAATACAACGGCATCCGGTTCTTCATGACCATAGTCATTGGTATCTTGTTTGGTCTGATCTTCTGGAACAAGGGACAAAAGACGTAAGTTCATCTTGTTTTGTTGGCAGTATAGAAAACTACGCGAATCTTTTTGCCTCCCCCGAAATTATTACTAGTATCCATCTTGCCTGCAATCCTTCAAGGACAAACTTCTCTTTGAAAAAACTTAATGACTTCATACTGGTTATTATGTCATAACAGAGCCACATTCCAAGATCTTATGACTCTTCTTGGAGCAGTGTTTACTGCTGTGTTTTTCCTTGGAGCCAGCAACGGTTCTGCGGTTCAGCCTATAGTGGACATTGAGAGAACAGTTTTCTACCGTGAAAGAGCCGCTGGAATGTACTCAGCACTACCTTATGCATGTGCTCAGGTACACAATTACCTTGGCCACGTTTACTAATCCGTAATCGGAGTTAAAATAAAGAAAATTTGGAAACAAATTTTTGCGAGTCTCTTGCATAATTAGTAAAATTAGAAGGGATAACACAATATTTGATTCATTATCATCCTCTACAAAACTTTTCCTATTACAATTCTTTTTGTTACGGATCAGTAAGCATACTCTTCATACCTAAAAAGTGATTGAAAAAAAAAAATTGATTGGGATGTATATTCCAATTTGGTTTAGCCTCTCACCAGGTTAAGCTTCTAGGATAATAAATCATCTAACATTACATCTCCACATTTTTTCTTTCTAAAACTAGTTCTTGTATATTGTAACCCTGTTTGAGCACGCATACTTCTACACTCAAACAAGTATTCCCATAATTTTGCAGGTGGCCATAGAGATAATTTATTCAGCAATTCAAGCTTTTATTTACACCCTTATCATCTACTCTATGATTGGATTTGAGTGGAAAGCAGACAAATTTTGGTGGTTTTTCTACTACATATTCATGTGCCTTGTTTACTTCACATTGTATGGAATGATGGCTGTGGCATTGACTCCTGGTCACCAAATTGGTGCCATTTTCTTGTACTTCTTTTTTAGCTTCTGGGTCTTATTCTGTGGCTTTCTTATTCCTAGGAAGGTTAGTATGTTACACTGTTACATTTTGGTAAATGGATAAACTTTTTTAGCTTTAAGGGTCTCACAATTGTTGTTGTTGTTGTTGTTTTTTTTTTTTTTCTTTATAAACTGTTACAGCAAATTCCAATCTGGTGGAGATGGTACTACTGGGCTTCTCCTGTGTCTTGGACCATACATGGCCTAGTCTCATCTCAATTGGGGGACAAAGATACTAATATGGAGATACCTGGGTTTGGTTTTAGTATTCCACTGAAGGAGTTCATTAAAGAAAGACTGGATTTTGACTATGACTTCCTTCCAGTTGTTGCCATAGCCCATGTTGGGTGGGCTCTACTCTTCCTCTTTGTGTTTGCTTATGGCATAAAGTTTTTCAATTTCCAGAAAAGATAGCCTCAACTAATTTCATTCCTAGTAAAACATTCACTAAAGGGAAATATTACAGTTTTTTCGATTCTTTTAGTGCTTTTTTCTTTTGTTATTTATTTAGTTGTAGTTTTTTTTTTCTCCTTATGATCTTCATTTGAAATATATAAATTATCAACTTGGTGAACTCTAAATATTCAAAAATATATTAATGTAGAGAAATTTAGGTGGATGACCAAAATTTTAAATTTGATTAAGTAGATGTCTACTTTAAAAATTTTATAGCTAAATGTCCAGGTATATATATTTTTACACTTAGTAGATACACATATCTACCAATTTTAGTTACTGTACTGAAATGCACTGGGTATATAATTTTTTGTACTTGGTATATAAAATTTTACACTTTGTATATATACCGGATATTTTGCTCTAATATTTGACAAATGGAAATTTACTGAAATTGGGCCTAAAATTTGGTCATATTTCTATAAGCCTCTATTTTGTATTGTAAAAGACGTTTTCAAATCTTATATTTGTGTCAAATTTAAAAAAGAAAAAAGAAAATCTTATATTTGTGTCTTGAATTTTTTCTTTTGTCCAATTTGATGATGAATACCGACATTCTTTTCTCGATTTGTCAATTTTGAGGTTTTTTTGGGCTAAAATATACAACTTATCAACGTGGTGATGAACTCTAAATATTCATCAATATAATTAGTATCACTATTGGGAATCTAAATTCGTGACTTTTAGTAATTTTAAGTAAAAATATAATTAAATATTAATTTTACGAAATTTAGGAGAAATCAAATATTTAAAAATTTCATTTTGATCCTCAAACCATTACAAATTCCAAAATCATTAAAACTCTTATTAATTTTAAGGGGATGGCTATGGTAGGGGCGTCCCTACGTAGGGTCATGCCTTAAATATCGTTTGATGGGAATCTGTGGGGAATAACGGGAATCTGTGGAGAATCTATTTATATACAGATTCTCATCCAACGGTGAATAGACAGGGCCCTACGTAGGGGCACCCCTACTGTAGACGCGCCCTAATTTTAATTACTTAAAAAAGTACTCATCAAAGTTTAAGAAAGTTTCTAGTTATTTCATTTGGAAACTTATTAAGAAATCATGAATTTTGGTAAATTGAGTTTAATTGAAAACTTTAGCCCAATATTTAAAATAGTTTACATAAAATCACTTGTAGTTTCAAGTTCTCAAATTAATAACAAAACTATCTTTATATATCCACTTAGTAAGTATACCAATCTTAGCTACATATTTGAACAAGGAAAAGAAATTTAACAGAGTATAGACACCCACTAGGAAAAAAGAGTAGAAATATAAACACAAGCTACACAGCTTGTCTAACTATCAAGACGACTATCTCAAGTATTCAAACACCTGAAAGAGAGAGAAGTAGAGGGTAAGCATTCACATACTCAGTAGAAATTCAATAACATTTTTGAATGGGTGCGATTTTACCAAACCTGTATAGTTAGTACTTTTTTCAAAATCTATTTATAAACTGAGTTATAATTAAAATACAGAATAATCACATATTCAAAATCAAAACTAACACCACGTGATTGTACATATCATACATCAACCAATGTAAATGAGTGAGCTCTCATCCTCCCATCTCAACCAAGGTACCCAGCATCCTAATATTACCCGGAGGTGTGTCAGCCAAAAACTTGCGCATGGTTCTAGGTCTTTCACCTAGTATTGCAGCAACTCGCCAGCAATCTAAACTACCATGATGCAATAATAGAACTCAAGTATGTGATCCTATGGTATATACAATATTTAATAATTCACAATAACCATGCATCCAAGAATTTATCAAATCATGCTTTAAAATCCCACTTGGCATTATTCTGGGATTTACTGTAACATAGGCAGCACACTGTTGTATTACCCCATAATCACAATTTAAAAATATGTATAAAAATCCACACAGTCCAATCCTAGTATAATCTATTATGTTTCAACAATTTATCAATCATCGTAAAATTCATGATGTTTCATAAATCAATAATAATGAAATTATAAATCAAAACAAGTACAAAACCAGGTAATTGGACCTATGTCTCGAGATGGTAGCTATACCAAGAGCTAACGACGCTCAAAGAAACTCTCGTTAGTTACTTGAGTGCTCGGACGGTCGTTTCGGGAATCCCGTAAGCTCACTTTTAAAAGTGACTTTTCTAACGGAGCCTCAATATAAGAAACGATTATCACAATTGAATTCCTAGCGCCTAAAATAGTTAGGTTAGTTATATAATTTGTCAAATTTGGGTCTCGGGACGATATGCGGCCTGACACGCAAAACGAACTATTTACGAGTCTTGTGCCCCTCAATTTTTGTTTCATTTCAAAACATAGTGATATTTTATATCAAAGTTTGTCTCTCGACCTCACTGAGTTCGAATTCGAAGTCAGAATTCAGTTTTGAGCTCCCAAGCCTTAAACGGGCTTTAAACCCGAGAATTACAAAAAAGTCCATTTTTGGAATTTATTTGAAATATATCCACTTTCTCAATTCGAAAATTAACGCACTTTCAGAAATCATTTCAATGTCTAACATCTGTATTTATTCATGATTTTCCGTCCTCTATAACGCAATATAATTATTTCGGACAAAATAATTACTTTACGAAAATAATTATAAAAATAACACAATTCATTTGATAAAGGGCCAAAACTGTGAAATTCTTACCCACGATGAGATGATGGCCGAGAAAGGTCCAAAAATGACGACGATGATGAGACGAAACTCTACATGTCATCGGTGTGGCGAAACGACGCTGGACGGCAGAGCTACTACTGAAAATTCGATCGGCAGCAGAAGCTTCAGCAACTCCAATCTCTGGCATACGGAGGTGAAATCCGGCGGCGTTGGTCGGCTCGCATCATTTGAGGGAGGGGCTTCACACGGGCCGGCACGTCTAGCTATCAGGCCGGCGTTGGCTCGGCGAATGAACAGTCACTCTGGGAGTGTTTTTGCTGAGAATTTTGGGGACTTGGGAAAAGAATGAAGGATTTTCGGAGGTTTTAAAAGCAAATAAAGAAACTGTGGCACACGTGTCACTCCCTGGGTGAGTGGACACTATTTCACTTAATTGCATTTTTGCCCGTTTTCGAAATTTGTTTTCATTTATGCCCTCAACGTTTTACACTTTAGTCTCTGCTTTTAAATTTCTTTTTCACTTAAGTCCGAACGAACCTAGACTTAATTGTGTCCTCATTCATTTCATTTTTCAAAAAAAATCCAAAAATTTGAATTTACCAATTTGTCCTCAGCCCAAAATTACTTTTATACTTTTTTAAAATTTTGGTTTTTACAATTAGATTATTGTGCATTATATTGTGAAAAAATTATCAAATTTCATATTAATTACGTGTCTGGGATTTCTTTTTTTATTGGATATTTTGTGACATTCTTTTTCTTGAATCTTGATTAGTCAATTTTTTTCTCAAATTTAAAATTATGATAAATCAGTACACACTGACCTTTAAATTGTGGACAACTTGTCATAAGAAGGTACAGCAAAATTGTTCACACCTATTCTCCAGTGTATGGCATAGCATTTATGGAGGAATGCTAGTATTATGCGTCAATCATTGATTAGTAATAAGACCTACGCACGTCCAGACCGGATTTAAGAGCATATTTTCAAAACGACATATAGTTTAGGAGCAAAATTTCCAAACGATATAAAGTTTAGGTTGTTTTATGATCACTGTTTGTTATATTTTTTTAAAAAATAAAATGTGGTGTACTAGTGTGTACATCATGGCTTGCGATCTTACTAACCTATTTCTATATCGTTTAAGTTATATATATATATTGAATGTGAACTATATATTTATATTCTTTCACTATTATTTATTTATTATATATTTATATTCATTATTATCTGTTGTGAACTATATAAGTTATAAGATGCGATAAGCAAAATGTCTCGGTTACAAATACATGAAATAAAGATTAAATTCCCTCTTTATCATTAGCATAACTCACTCTCCCAAATGAATGTTCTTTTTAGTACATGAATGTTTCAACAATCCTTTTGATTGTTGGCTCAACTCATATTTAGTACTCTTGGCACTTTCACTTCAAACTCTCTTTATTAAGCGATTAAGCACTTAGTGCGACAAACTCTCTTTTGACAAGCCAATTTCAAAAATTGTTCGATAACCGCAATTTAAAACGGAATTTAATAAGCATAGTAAAAGTTGTTTTTACAAAGTTAATTCTACTTTTATTATAGAGCAATGCTATGGGGGCACCAGTGGTGCCCAGCACCACAGTGACATGTCTGTTTGTCACTGGATGATTTAATTAATAAACTGGGTCCCACATAGGCCTCACTTAAATTATAATTATGATTAGCCAGTAACAGACTGACACATCACTGTGGTGCTGGGCACCACTAGTGCCCTATAGCATTATTCTTTATTATACAAATTTCATTAAATATCATTCAAAAACACTTACAATCTATAATTTAAGTATGACGCATATATTAATAATTAGCCGACAACAAATATACATATTATATAATATTGGATATCATATAATGCTCGTAGCATTATTTATAGAAAATTGTTACCAGGAAAATATTAACAACAATTCTTTTGTTAACCTTTTACTCAGAGACCAAATTTATTAATCGACACGTGAATATAAAATAAGTGACAATGCTTCTTATGACATATTAATTAAGGAAAGAGTGATGTTAGGGGCACATTTTTTACCATATATTTATTAAGAGAAGAATAATGTTAGGGATACCTTAAAATACTGAGTACCATATAAATTATTTAATTTCTTCTTAGATGATTATATTAATGCCTAAATCACACTTAAAGTATTATCACATCTTCTGATAAAAAAAATATCGTGCTTAGTTATATTATGAACACTATATGTTGCCTAATACTATATAATATTAATATGTCAATATTTATGTAGATTTATACAAAACTCAATTTATTAATTAAAATTATTCAATAACAACTAATTTTATTAATTAAAAGTTAATTAAAATTAATCATTGACAAACTCACACCTGAAAAAAAAAAAAAACTAGTATCATTGCTCAAGAGAAAGTGTTAAATTTGTTATCCCATGTACGGCCTACGATTGATAATCTATCTATATAAAACCGAAAACTCAAAAACTTTCAAAGAAAGCAACCAACAAAAATGGCAGAACCAAACAAAGCCTCCTCCCCCAAACCCAAGGTGGTCTGTTGCATAGGCGACATCCATGGCTTCCAAACAAAGCTCCAAAACATCTGGTCCAACCTCGAGTCCTCAATCCCCACCCCCGACTTCAACACCGCCCTCATCATCTTCCTCGGCGATTACTGCGACCGCGGCCCAAACACTCGCGAGGTGCTCGACTTCCTCATCTCGCTCCCCGCCAAATACCCGGATCAGCGCCACGTGTTCCTCTCCGGCAACCACGATCTGGCCTTCGCGGCCTTCGTCGGAGTCCTCCCTCCGCCGCCGGACGGGTCGGAGTTCTCGGAGGGGTGGAGGGAGTACGAGGAGAACGAGGAGAGAGAAGGGTGGTTTAGCGGTGATGGGTACGAGAGAATGCATTTGCAGGGGCGGAGGTGGGCTGGGAAGATCAAGGCCCAGTTCAATGTGGCCAAAGGGACTCGGTATCAGGGGTCCATTTATGATGCCGGCCCGACTTTTGAGTCTTATGGTGTTCCCCATGGCTCTGCTGGTAAAGCTTTATTTGATTTTGGTTTTTTCAGATTTTGTTTTTTGTTTTCTTAGTTTTCCAGCTCTGAATCACTCTTTTTTCTTTAATGGGGTTTTTTTTTTTAAAATATTGTGTTGTTTCTATGATTTTCTGCTACTTTAGTGGAAATGGCGAATTGGGTTGCTTAGTTTTTGAAAGTGTAATTCATGGTTTGTCAAGATACAGAAGTTTGAGCTTTCATTTTTGTTTGTTTAAAGTTAGTATGCCTATTTTGTTGAAACCATGGTTGCTTACAATGAAATCAAATCATCTGTCCGATTTTCGTGCTGCTTATTTCCGTTTAGAATTTTAATACGCTGGCCCAACTTTTGAGTCTTATATGGTGTTCCTCATTGCTTTGCCGCTAAAGTAAATTGATTTTGCTTTTTTTGGCTTGTTTCGGCGTAATGCTCTGTTTTAGACATGTATGGTTCTTGGATTTCCAGTTCTAAATCACACTTTTTCTTTCTTTTTTCAATGGGTTTGTTGTATTGTTTAAGATGATTTTCTGCTACTTTAGTGGAAGTGGCGAATTGGGTTCTTTGGTTTTTAAGAGTATAATTCATTGTTCGTCAAAGATGCTTAGGTTTGAGCTTTTTCTTTTTTTTATATATATAAAAATTTTAAAAGGTTTTGGTGCACACTCATTTCTGGTTTGAGCTTTTTCTGAATGACTCCTTTTTATTTCTTAAATGATTTTTCTTTTCCCCCTATGATTTTCTGCTACTTTAGAGGAAGTGGGAATTAGGTTCTTTGGTTTTTGAAGTCTAGTTCCTTGTTCATCAAGATACAAGTATTTGAATTTTCCTTGTTTTTGGGGTTTGGCTGCTTAAAGTGGTGTTGGTTTGTGTTTCTTTGTCATGGATACTATTATTCATTTTTTGTTGTTGTGTTAAATTCTGAATTGAATGTACAATATGGTGGACACTGACAGATTTGGTAAAGGCTGTTCCTGATGAGCACAAGAAGTTTCTTGCTGATCTGGTTTGGGTCCACGAAGAGGTCAGACTCAGTTATCTCGTTACTCAAAAATACGGATTTATTTCATAACTGGTTTTCTGCTCTGAATTGTGCATTATTTTTAGAACGTAAGAAAAATGTTGAAGCATAGTGAATCCTGACAATGTACATCCTTTCTAGGACGATGTGTGTATTGAGACTGGGGATGGAATCAAACACTGTAAATTGATAGCAGTGCATGCTGGCTTGGAGAGAAATAAAGATGTCAAAGAACAGTTGAAGTTTTTAAAAGCCAGAGATACCCGGGTGCCTAAGGTTGAGGCTCTAAGCGGAAGAAAAAGTGTATGGGATATCCCAAAGGTAATGGTTTTTCCCTTTGATGCATTGCTGTGTCTTTCCACTAGTTTAAGTTTTTTAAACCAACACAGTTTGACATAACAATTTTTTACTGGTTTTTCAGTCTGAAAATAACTACTGATAATGATGATATGTAACATTTATATGGCTGTACTCCTGTAATTCCCATTCTGGGATATGGGTTTCATTCCTAGTTTCACTTTCCATAAGTTTTTGACACTGCAATTCAATTTGTTATTATGATACCTTTCTCGTTCCAAGTCATTCAACTAAAGTCTAGAATTTGGTGTAAACTTTTGTCCCATAGGAACTAAGCGAGACTCCAACCGTTGTGGTGAGTGGTCACCATGCAAAGCTTCACGTTGAAGGACTCAGGCTGGTGATTGATGAAGGCGGCGGTTTTGAGCATAAGCCAGTGGCTGCAATTGTTCTCCCCTCCATGAAAATAGTACGTGATACCGATAATTTTGGAAAATAATTTCAAGTTTTACGGTGTGTTGTCTTAATAAGTCTCTATTTGCTGAAGTTGGCAAAAAGTAAATGAGTAACGTATGGAATTTAGCCAGTTACTTAATATCATTTAGTGGAGTTAAGAAATGAGTCAGTTTGTACTATGTTGCTGTCTCATTTCAATTACACATATATCGTACTAAGTATAGTGAATAATAATAAAATTGCTTCACTTGATTCTTCTCCACTACAACTTCCATATCTTAAAGTAGGATATTTTAGAAGTTGCGTGAATGTTTCTCTTAACTCTACGAATAATAATAATCTCATTTGTACAAACTTGCCCCTTTCACCAAAAGAAATAGGGATCCTATAAGATGAGGTTGCTTCATGTTTTATTTATCCAAATATTTCTAAATAAAATGAAATTCGGTCCTCCATGATGTGAATTCTTAAAAATTCCTAAATATGGGAATTGGATGGAAAGAGGGATGAGATGAAGTTATTGCTCATAGTTACATCTATGGTGCTCTCTCTCTGTGTAATTTAAATATGGCAGTTCGATTTATTCTTTAGTTTTAGGGCTACTTGCCCTTTTCAAACTACAACAACAATGCATGTTAAATGCTCCAGCTTCCGGGCTCCATGGCTTATCCATGCAATATTCACTATAACCGGAAAAAAAAAAAAAAATAAATAAGATAGATGTATAGTTGAATTATACTTTGAACATACAAAGTCGACTACAGAATTCAGCCCCTTTAGTTCCCTCTTTTTTCTTTTTCTTTTTTTTTTACCTTAATCCACTAGAATGTACTTTCTGGGCTCCATGGCTTATCCGTGCGACATTCACTACTTAAAACAAATATCTAAACATGGTTGATTTATACTGATCGTTTGGAACATTCAAAAAAATATATATATCATTATAGAATTCAGCCTCACCCTTGTAATTCGGATTTTTTTTTCTTTTTTTCTTTTTTAACTCAACCCACTTGAATGTACTTTCGGGGGGCCATAATTTCAGCCTCTTTCTCTCCGCGGCTTTAACGAAGTTGAATAATAACTAAAAATAGAAAATGTATTGCCAAAATGTAGGTCAGTGGAGGCTGTAACACCTGGAATGTTTAGAACCTTTGATAAGGGTTTGATGTCGGCTAAAATTCTCCAGTTTATGGAGTCGGAATGTATCGAGAATGGTTCACACGCTCTTATGTATATGCGAATTAGAGTTCCATAAAAGTGTGTGAATATTATATCTAGTTAGGTTGTTTTAAGAGTGGAGCATAAGCTCATATAGTCGCAGAATTTTCTCTTCAATGTTTCTTCTATCTAATAATAGTAGATTTGTTTTCCTAAGAAGTAGAGAAGACTTTTATTTAGTAATGGTCCTATTAATGGAAGGAAAGTCGAAGAAATAGAGTTACAAAATCACTATATTACCCATAGTTTTGGAAAGATGGAAAGAATCGATGAGCGTAATTATATTATATATTTATCTACGCTTTTAT
>JXTC01000413.1:78072-102365 GCA_002914845.1 Trema orientale
AGGCCTCTATCTCACTCGACCTTCAATGGCGACCGTACCAGTACCAGCCTCTCCTTATTGTTGAAGAACGACTCAGTTTCTCGTAATCCTTTCTCTCTTTCTCTCTCTTTGCTTAATTACTTTGATTTTTCGCTTTGATTCTGCTTCAGTGAGATGTATGGAGATTGTTTTTTCACTGTATTGTTCGCTTATATGTATGTAAATATATGTCTGTGTGTGTATACACAGAGGTTCTGATAATGGAACAGTATTTATACTCTGTACGATTCAGTATTTTTGGATTTGTATGAGTAATTTTGTGAGTGAGCTTCGTAAATCTATGGTGGTTTTGATCGAAGAGTAAGCTCGTTAGGCTAGGTCAGTGATTTGATTTTAAATTTCCTCGTTGCGGTTGTTTATATATATACGTATATGTTATATAAGGTCAGGAGTGGTTACTGTAGTGATGGAGGGACTGAAATCGATTGCGTAATTTTGTGCCTGTATTCTGTGGAATTATCGAAAGGGCATTTTTATGAAGAATGAAATTGAAAGGAATGGTAGCTTGGCTCGATAGGGATGTTGATCTTACTAAAGCATTTCGGAGTGGTTGGGGACTAGTTTGGGCGTAAAATGGGATATACCGGGGCAAACCGATTTGTTTCAGGGTATTATATGGTAGCTACACTTCAGTTGAAAGTCCTAAACTTGTACACAACACTACCTTGTGAATAAGGAGTGGTGCTCTGCATAATAGAGTCTGATCGTCATCCAATCTGTTGTGATTGGACGATCCGGAGTGGTGTGATTTGTGTTGCCTCATGGAAAATGTGTCAAGTAAGAGCCTACTGAAAAATTACTGTTGCCTCAAAATGCAGAAGAGTGGTACTTTTGAATTGATGTGGATTTGCCTTTTGGTTTCTAAATAATTGGGTCCAGATGGTACAAGTTCTTTTTCCTCCTTTTTGGATCATCTTAACTTTCTGTAAGTTGGGGCAGAGGGTAATGAGTGTATAGTTGTTCCTACATCGTCCGAAAAAACTATTGATACAGGTTATTCTGTGATTCCCTTTTGACTTGATGTTGATTATCTGCAAATTTCACCCTTTTTTTTCCCTTTTGAGTCTTGACCAGCATAATATGATTTCTTTTGAAGTAAGAGATTGGTTTTTTTGGAAGTGACATTCTTATTGACATGTTACAATTGTAGTTTTGCTTGGTACTCCTGTGAGTTCCCAGTATACTAAAATCACTCTATTCCCCCTTTGAGCTTGATATTATATATTTTATGCTCATGTTGTTGTTGTATTATTCTATATAATAACTTATACACGAACAAGGACAACTTTTTTTGTTTTGTATGTAAAGCTAATGACGTTAGTTGTTTTGACAGGGAAGATTTATGCTAGGAAGTCTTCTTATGATTCTGATTCTTCATCTTTAACGGTCTCTGCATCTGATAAAGTGCTTGTTCCTGGCACCCAAAGTGACGGGCCTTCTTCTTCAACAGATCAACTTGACGTGCCTGACACAACCACAGAAGAGCCTCAGGTTTTGATCCTTGCAATAATAATGCATAGACATAACAGTTTTCTTTGCGATAGACTTTTTGTTATAGAAAGATTAAAATTTTCTATTTGAGTTTATTTGTAAAAAGAAAATACATTTGTATATATAGGTGATTGATTGTCTAGAGGCTGAAGTAAGTTGGAAACATAGAGAAATTTTAGGTGTCGATTATGATTTTGAAGTTGTGGTTTGAGATCTTCATGTATTTGAAGAACAATGAATATTTACTTACCAAGAAGTGCTGGAGAAGAAGAAAGATAAAGAGCTACAGATCTTTGAAATTTAGTTTCCACTCTTCTTACCTAGTTATCATGTAAGCAGGTTACAATTTTCCAAATATTGCATTCCTATATAACCTAGCCTATTCGTTATCTTAACACAATCTTGGGTTGCAAATGATCATAACAGAGTTGATCATTGTTGGCATCTTGATTGCCATCTGATTCTTCAATTTCTGTGCTAGGTACTTAATGTAGATGATCTAACAATGGAAGATGATGTGGAAGTTAAGGACAAAATTGTTCCTCCATCGCAATTAACTAATGATGATGATAATAAAGCTTTGGTTGAGGAGGCATCTGGTCCTTTAAAAGGGACATCAAGTACAACAAAAGTTGAGACTAAAGAAATTAAAAAGTCTATTCCGCCACCGGGAGTTGGGCAGAGAATATATGAAATAGATCCATCTTTGAATGGTTACCGGCAACACCTTGAATACCGGTGAGATTTTCATTCATTCTTGCTTTTATAAGTAAAACTTAGAACTTACTGAATGATGACTTGAAAATTATCTTGGTTTACGGCCGTTCAAGTCCGCTTATGTTGATGGATGGCTTGTACAAACGTATTTTCCCTACAATTTTATGAACCTTTTGTTAACTGTTTGCCACATGTTTAGTGTTCATCTGGCAAAAGTTAATAAGCATGTCGTTTTGGATTTAGAAGTCACGTGCTTTATGCCTCCTATCTTTACAGGCCGCAAAGTACCAATAGCCAATATAATAACTGCAGATAGAAGGGGAAGCCTTTCCTCCCCTACAAGGTTGTTTTTTTTTTTAGTGATTGATTTTGCAGAATGTATGGTTAGCAAGAATTCACTGATTTAAAGGAAAAAAAACACAGCCCAATGAAAAAAGAAAGAAACACTAAATATGTAATTAATTATTTGAGTACTCCTACCTAATTAATTCACCTAAATTTTGCAACCCTTGGGCAAAGTCTTTGTCGCATTGGACTGGATCATGCATCTTGTTTCTCTATTTATTGTACAGTTATGAACAATACAAAAGACTACGTGAGGAAATTGACAAGTTTGAAGGAGGTTTGGAGATGTTTTCTCGCGGCTTTGAAAATTTTGGTTTTACACGCAGGTATCACTTATTCTGAACTCTGATTCCGTCCGTGCAATTTTACTGGCTTAATTAATTACATGGACAGTGTAATGTCATATTGTGCATTTTCAGTTTTCATATATCTACAAGCAATGTGTTTATTATATTTATTTTTTCATTTGATTTAGATGAAAAATTAAGGTGCATTGGATTATTAGGAAGACAGGTGACAAGTTAAATAAAAAGAAGAAAATTGCTGATTGTTATCTAAACTGGTTTGCAGTGCAACAGGTATAACTTACCGGGAGTGGGCACCAGGAGCTAAGGTTCGTCCTACCTGTTTGATTCATAGGCAATTTTACTTTGATTACATTGACTTTTAACCTTGTAGAACTGTTCTTACTCTTTTTACTAGGGATTATCACCATGACCATATGGC
The DNA here is from genome assembly GCA_002914845.1 of Trema orientale. Classification (NCBI taxonomy): domain Eukaryota; kingdom Viridiplantae; phylum Streptophyta; class Magnoliopsida; order Rosales; family Cannabaceae; genus Trema; species Trema orientale. The sequence goes on from JXTC01000413.1 coordinate 81,391, forward strand.
GACAAAATTTATTTATTTCTTCTTTTTTTAGGTTTCATATGGTAGGATTTGTGTCCTGGTGAATGGCCCATTACTGCTTTCTCTGATAGTAGAAATATACATAGTTCTCAATTTCTTGTCGCGTTCCCTTCACCACTTTATCAGTAACTTGCCCTACTTTCCTTTTAAATGTAGTGACTGCTTCCTGTTTTTTCAGTCAGCATCACTGATTGGGGACTTCAACAATTGGAATCCAAATGCAGATGTTATGACCCGGGTATGTTTGAAGTATTAACAATTATGAGGCCTGTTGCCTTTGTTAGGAGAGGAAGAATGCAAAATTATCATAGCTTCCTTGTCAATCCTTTCTTGTCAAAATCATTCAGAAAATAAATAGTTACATGAAATTCATGCATCATGCCAACAGAATGAATTTGGTGTCTGGGAGGTCTTTTTGCCAAACAATGCGGATGGTTCACCTGCAATTCCTCATGGTTCTCGAGTAAAGGTAACTTTTCCACTATGAATTACAAGTATAACTGGATTTTACAGAGCTTTGATGGTATTATAGTATTTAATTACTCATCGATTTACCGTTTTTTCCCCTGAAGGGTAAAAGGAGACGTCTATATTTTTCAAAGTTTTAATTATTTGTTTCTCAATTCTTTTCAAGTCAATTATACTTTAACAGATTGACTATTGAATTGTAATAATTATATTGAATTGTAATAATTATCTATGTCAGCAAGCAGTTATTATGATAGAGAGACGTAAGAGAAGAGAAGTTTGGTCTTTATTCAGAGAGTTCTTAGAGAGTAAAGTAGCTGACATCCCTCAGGGGAGTTATCATATTAAATGTGATGTTAACACTTAAACTTAACAGAAACTGGGAATAGACAGCCTTATATAGGCGCTTAAGTGGCTACGCAAGCCACCTTTTGTAACTAACCTTCTAACTGGCAACCTATCCCTATGACCGCCATGCCCAATTACTCAATTAGACCCTGAATGCAATAAATAAACCTGAACTGTCTGAGCTGCCTTACATCTTATTAGGCTAAACGTATAAGAAACACCCTCCCGTATGATCTCCTCTTGTATATCCTTTTTGAGACAGTGATTTATAGTTTATATTGAAAGTGACTCCATCTTGATAATGTAATCACAGATCCGCATGGATACTCCTTCTGGAATCAAAGACTCGATTCCTGCTTGGATCAAGTTTTCAGTACAGGCTCCAGGAGAAATTCCTTATAATGGCATATACTATGATCCACCAGAAGAGGTATGTTTCTGCCATTTTGTATTTTTAACTAATACTCTCATGGTTAAAATGTTTAGCCTAAGAATTCTGTAGAATGTGGAAGAGTGGCAGCAGTAACATTGAAAGTTGGAAATTATCTTCGTCGCTTCATTGAGCATACTCCGAGATTTTATACGTTTATTTGTACCAACATAGTACATTGCCTTTAGTAGCCTTTTGTCTATTCCTTTTGCAATTATCAACATGATTTTGATTCCCTTGCGGCAAAAATTATTGATGTGTACAAGTGAGTAACCCTTTTGACTCATTGATTATTTGTTAGGATGATTGTGTTTCTTTATTGATGAAGAGAACCATTATGATCCAATTAATCTCATCATATTCTCTTTATTGATTTTTTTTCCGGAATAAGGGCACATCTTCTGAAAGTTAAAATATGCTGAATCTGCACAGTAAAATCTTGTTCACTATTGCTTCTGCTTCTTTATGGCTAATTATGCTATTGCTCCTATCCTTACAGGAAAAGTATATATTTCAGCATCCTCAGCCAAATAGACCAAAATCACTTCGGATTTATGAGGCACATGTTGGAATGAGTAGTACGGTGTGGATTGCCCCCTTCTAACTCGTGTAGTGAATTATGGTGGAACATTCATGTTATTTTTATTGAACCTTTTCTTGAGTGAAAATGAGAAGCATGCGATAGACCATATTGCTTATGTTTTTACAAGATGTGGGATCATAGGTTTTTATTTATTTATTTATTTATTTTTAAAGAGGATTTGAAGGTAGATTGTGTGAGATGTAAGATCATAGGATTCCTCTTTGAGCATCAATTGAGGGCTGTTAATTTTAAGTGGTGTTGATTAACTCATTTAGGTTCCTAGAAAGTGAAGAGAGGGATAAAAACTGCTACCTTATTGGACATGTAATATGATTGTACATCCCACGCTTAAACCAGAAGGTCTTGACGACTTTTCAATATAGAATTTAGAGATAGTATCAACTGTACCAGCATGTTGATCTATAGAATTCCATGTTGTGTTTCCAACTTAATATGTCCTTCATTTAAGTTATCTTGAAATTGCTGGCTGAAAATTTAACCTTCCTTTTCTTATGCTATGTTTTCATGTTTTCTTGACTCTGGAATTCAGGAACCAATAATCAACACATACGCAAACTTTAGAGACGAGGTGCTTCCTCGCATTAAAAGGCTTGGTTACAATGCTGTTCAGATCATGGCTATCCAAGAGCACTCTTATTATGCTAGCTTTGGGTATGATCAACTTCACCGTGATCTGACATGCATATGCTATATTTTACTTGTTAAATGGTTTTTGCTATGAAATCTAAAGTGGTTGCTGTCCCCTCGCCCAACTCCTCTCCTCTTTTAAAATATACTCATTAATTTTAGTTGTTATGCAGGTACCATGTTACAAATTTTTTTGCACCTAGCAGCCGCTGCGGAACCCCGGATGAATTGAAGTCTCTGATTGACAAAGCCCATGAGCTAGGCCTTCTTGTTCTTATGGATATTGTTCACAGGTATTTACTTTAAGCTGGTGACGTCCATTGGTTTAGTATATGATATAGCTAGGCATCTTTTTCTTTAATCTTGCTTGGTCAATGGATTCTATATATTTATATCATAAAATTTCTGTTATAATTTTCAGCCTCTTGTATGATGTGTAAACCCATTTTTGTGATATGTTAGGTGCTGAATGTAATCTTAATTTCTCAGTGACTTATTCGCTTTGCCACCCTAAATTATTTGTTACTTCTCCTCTGATAAATCTGGCTGCTATATTGACTCATACCAGCCATGCATCAAATAATACGTTGGATGGAATTAACATGTTCGATGGGACTGATAGTCATTACTTTCACTCCGGGTCACGCGGATATCACTGGATGTGGGACTCTCGTCTTTTCAATTATGGAAGTTGGGAGGTATTGAATTTCTTCCATGTTAATTCTAGTAAGACAAGCTTAAGGCTGCTTCGTAACCCTTTCTCAAGCATTACCTTAAAAAGATATCCACCTTTACTTATAAACACAAGAGAAATATTGGAAGTGTTTCCAAGCAAGCCCTAACCTTATATATTTCCCCTTTTTTTACCATAGGTGTTGAGATTTCTTCTCTCAAATGCAAGATGGTGGCTTGAAGAGTTTAAGTTTGATGGGTTCAGATTTGATGGTGTGACTTCAATGATGTACACTCATCATGGGTTGCAGGTACCTTTAAAGTTTACTGCTGTGTTTCCTGTGATTAACTGTACTCTATTACAGTTTTTGGTTTGAAATTACGTACTTTAAGCTGTAAATGGGGAAATGCTTATGTTTATATTTCCTATGGTCTAAGGATATTAGAAGTTTATTTTGTTTAAAATACTTATAGTTTCCTATTATTAGTAGAATTTTTTACCTAGTAGAGTTAGGATTGTTTATTTGCCTATATATAAGCCATAGCCATGTTTCACATTTTTCCGTACTTGCTTATGGAATTTTAATTATTCAGAATTTTTCTGTTGCTCTAATTCTCTATTCTCTCTCTTCTCTCTTTTTCCTTTTCTCTACCCATCTTATATGAATAGGACAACATTAAGAGATTAGTAGAAAATTAGTTGTGTTGTACATTTCCATCTCTTATACCTATTTTTATATCGAATGAGTATTTTGCTTAGTTAAGCGAGAGTTTGGATGAAATTTATAAGTGATTCATTTGCTCACCTTAAGAGAAGTATGAAAACAGACCCAACAAAAGATGATCTGCATTACTTTTATTGTGAGGGGTAATACCCTTAAATAGATACAACCAAATAAACAAGTCAACACCACAATAACTACACCTTGGATCACAGCAGAAAACAAATCTGCCTTTATTTGAAATAAACCAGAAAAAAAGAAAATATTAATCCTAAGAGAATCAGAAAAAATAAATAGGAATTAATTTGAATAATTTGACTTATTCAAAAAACCCCTAAGAATCAGGACCAGATTTGATCTGATCCATCTACACTCTCCCTCAAGCTTGGACGTAGATGTCAATAAGTCCGAGCTTGCTCATTAAAAACTCAAATGCTGGTCCCGGAAGTCCCTTGGTGAGAATATCAGCAACTTGTTGATTTGTAGGAATATACTCTATACTGATTATTCCATTCTCTAGTTTTTATGTGATGAAGTGTCTATCAAAATCCACATGTTTGGTCCTATCATGGTGGACTGGGTTGTGTGCTATGCTGATTGTGGCATTTTTGTCGCAATAGAGCTGCATAGGCAAATGACACTCAATCTTCAGTTCCTCTAGCAAACGCTTTATCCAAATGGCTTCACAAATACCATGTGCCATAGCCCTGTACTCAGCTTTTGCACTACTTCTTGCCACAACCGACTGTTTTTTGCTACGCCAAGTATTGCCCCAAACACGTGTACAATATCCGGATGTTGACTTCGTATCATTAACAGAACCAGCCCAGTCTGCATCTGTAAATACCTCAACCTTTCTATCTTCACTATTTTTGAAGAATAGACCCTTTCCAGGATTTTTCTTGAGATACCTCAATATTCGATAAACTATATCAAAGTGTCCTTGTAGCGGTGAGTGCATATACTGACTGACCACACTAACAGCATATGCTATATCAGGTCGAGTAAGAGAAAGATAAATCAATTTCCCCACAAGTCTTTGATATCTTTCTGCATCAACTAGTTCTCCTTCAACTAATTTTCCTCTGCTACCTGCTTCAATTGGGGTATCTGTTGGCTTGCACCCCAGCATGCCTGTTTCATTGAGTAGGTCCAGCGTGTACTTTCTTTGTGATATGGAGATTCCCTTTTTACTCCTGGCTACTTCCATCCCTAGGAAATATCTCATAGTCCCTAGGTCTTTTATTTCAAACTCCATCGCCATAAGTTTTTTTATTTTCTCCATTTCTTCAACATCATCTCCTGTGAGTATAATGTCATCTACGTACACAATCAGAACTGTAATGTAATCTTTTTGCTGGATGAGTGCTTGACAAACAAAGTATGATCTGTTTGTCCTTGTATATATCCATGCTCCTTGATTGCTTTAGAGAATCTTTCAAACCAGGCTCGTGGTGATTGCTTGAGCCCATATAGAGACTTCTTCAATTTGCAGACTGTCTTTCCCTTCTCATCTTCAAAACCCGGTGGGAGACTCATGTACACTTCCTCCTTCAATTCTCCATTTAAAAAAGCATTCTTCACATCAAGTTGGAACAACGGCCAGTCTAAGTTAACTGCTAGAGATAACAAAACTCGGATTGTGTTGAGTTTTGCTACTGGAGCAAATGTTTCCGTGTAGTCTATCCCATAAGTTTGAGTGAAGCCTTTTGCAACTAATCGGGCTTTATACCTCTCAATTGATCCATCAGGTTTAAATTTGACCGTAAAGACCCACTTGCATCCGACTACCTTCTTGCCTTGTGGTAACTCTACCAAACTCCACGTACCATTCCTTTTAAGAGCTTGCATTTCATCAAGAACAGCAGCTTTCCATTCTGGTATAGCCAAAGCTTCCTCTATCGTCCTGGGCACATCAAAACTAGAAAGATTTGCAGTAAAGGCACGAAATGTGGGAGATAGACCCTCATATGACACAAACTTAGAAATAGGATGCTGAGTACATGATCTAACACCTTTCCTAAGGGCAATGGGTTCATCGAGTCTATCAAGAATGATCTTGGTATTACCTGAGGATGAGGAGTCTAACACCGGTTCAGATTCTGGACAATGCTTAGGATCCATGAGATGTTTAATTTCTTGAGAACCCTTTCTCCGAGAGTAAACACGAAGCTCTTGTTGATTAGGTCTGATTGCATCTGCTACTGTTTCTGAAATAGGTACCATAACTGAGGATTGTGGCTCGGTGTCAACTGGTGGGTTGGACACTGGCTCGATGTCAACTAGTGGGTCAGATACTGGTACCATTGGTGACTCGGGTTTCTCAGGTGGTAGCAGCAGTCTAGACTCTGAAATGGGCTGCAATGGTGGTAGCTCAGTCTGTGGTGGTTGTGATGTCTCGGTTATGGGTGAGATAATAGGATCCCAGTTCCACACATGAGCTTCTTTGTCATGATTATTCTCCCCCTGAAGCGGAGTGTGGGAATAATACGGAATTTCCTCAAAAAAGGTGACATCTCGAGTAACATATGATTTCTTTGTTTGAGAACAGAAGCATCGGTATCCTTTCTGTGTTGGGGAATAGCCAAGAAAAATGGTTTTTATGGCTCGAGGGTCAAGTTTTATTCTATGTTGAGAGTGGATATGTACAAACGCAGTACACCCAAAGGTTCTAAGGGGAAGACTATTGGTAAGTGTATGGAGATATGGAAATTGTTTTGTCAGGACGGATAAGGGGGATTGAAATTTTAGAACCCGGCTAGGTAGGCGATTAATTAAAAAAGTAGCAGTTAGGATAGCATCACCCCATAGATACTTGGGAACATTCATTGTGAACATAAGTGCACGAGCTACTTCCAACAAATGTCTGTTTTTTCTTTCCGAGACCCCATTTTGCTGCGGTGTGTCAACACATGAACTTTGATGAATGATACCTTGCTGCTGTAAGTATTCTCCCAGGATAGAATGAAGATATTCCCTACCATTGTCAGTTCTCAAAATGGAAATTTTTGTTTGAAATTGGGTCTGAATCATATTGTGGAAATTCTGAAAAACTTGGTGTGTCTCAGATTTTTCTTTAAGTAGATAAACCCAGGTAATTCGTGTGTGATCATCTATAAATGTGACAAACCACCGTTTTCCATTCAGAGTTGTAACTTTAGATGGACCCCATACATCACTGTGAATCAAAGTAAAAGGCATAGAAGGTGTGTATGGTTTTGGAGAAAATGGGACTCGTGTATGCTTTGCAAACTGACAAATGTCACAAACAAGAGAGACCGAATCTTTATTTTTGAACAATGATGGCAATAAAAACTTCAAATATGAAAAACTTGGGTGTCCAAGTCTGTGATGCCATAACATTATTTCCTTATTCCTAGAAATAGAAACAGATGAACCTCCTGACATAAAAGCTTGTTTACTCTCAGATTCTGTGTTCTCAAATAAATATAGTCCCTCATGAACTCTAGCACTGCCAATCGTCCTCCCCGATGATAGATCCTGAAACAAACATTCGGAGGAATAAAAGTTAGCAATGCAATTACTATCACGAGTGAGTTTGCTAATAGACAAAAGGTTGCATTTTAAGGCAGGAACATGAAGGACAGAATGAAGGATAATATTTTTTGAGATTCTAATCGAACCTATACCCGCAACAGGAGACAATGATCCATCAGCAATTTTAATTTTTTTTTCATTAGAACATGGATTATAGGAAAGAAAATAATCAGAACCACCTGTCATATGATCGGAGGCACCGGAATCAATGATCCACGGTTCCTTAGATGAGACTGAAGATACTAAGGCCGAGTGGTTACCATTTTGTGTTACAGAACACAATCCTACATTGAGATTTGGTTGAGACGTAGCTGGAGAAGGAGTAAGGAGACGATATAGTTGCTCAAGCTGCTCCTTATTGAGTGAGATGGCGGAGTTAGGTTGCTGATGTTGTGTTGAAGAATCTGGTCCCTGCTTATCTTGTTGGGTTTGAAAGGCTCTTCCATCATTTGGTTTCCGTGGAGTCCAATTTGATAGCTTTCTATGGATTTTCCAGCATGTATCCTTAGTATGACCAGGTTTCTTACAATGATCACACCAAGGACGTCCTTTCCTTTGTTGACCGTCGTTGCCAAATTGTTGTCCTCGGACGGCTAAAGCTGATGCATCCCCATTCACCTGTGTATTCTGATATTCCAGCAGCGATTTATGTCCTCCCAACATCAATTTTTTACGGCTTTCCTCCTGTTTAACTTCATAAAATGCTTCTCGAACACTTGGCAGCGGTTTTGTTGCAAGTATTCGTCCACGTACTTCATCTAGGTTTTGATTCAAACCAAATAAGAAATTGTAGAGTCGATCTCTTTCCTGAATTTCCTTATATTGCTTCTGATCTGTAGCACAATGCCACTCCACCTCATCAAAAATATCCAACTGTTGCCAATACTTAGAAAGAGTGTTAAAGTATTCGGTAACAGTGAGATCTTGTTGACGAAGATCATGCAGAACACTCTTTAGTCCAAATATTTCTGAGGTGTTTTCCTTGTTGGAGTAGCTTCGTTTGACAGCATCCCACATCTCTTTCGCCGTCTTGTAATACATGAAATTTTCTCCCATCTCATTATTCATAGAGTTGATCAGCCATGACATTACCATACTATTTTCCTTTTTCCAGATTTTGAATTTCGGATCCTTCTCCTCTAGTTGAACAGCATCTCCAGTAAGGTATTCTTCCTTATCTTTCCCTGATATGAATAGCATGACGAAATGGGACTATTGAACGAAATTCTGCCCATTGAATTTGTGATTGGTAATCAGATGAACAGGGGTTTCAACACCCATTTTTGGACTTGGATTGACTGCCCCAGACGAAGCAGAAGTAACCTCTGATGAAGTTTGCATTCCGCTGGCCATACCGTATTTGGTCATCACGGTTGGCTAGATTCAATGTTTCAGATTCTGCTATGATACCATGAAAACAGACCCAAGAAAAGATGATCTGCATTACTTTTGTTGTGAGGGGTAATACCCTTAAATAGATACAACCAAATAAACAAGTCAACACCACAATAACTATACCTAGGATCACAGCAGAAAACAAATCTGCCTTTATTTGAAATAAACCAGAAAAAAAGAAAATATTAATCCTAAGAGAATCAGAAAAAATAAATAGGAATTAATTTGAATAATTTGACTTATTCAAAAAACCCCTAAGAATCAGGACCAGATTTGATCTGATCCATCTACAAAGTACTTAGTTCTCAAGGTGACTTAGGCATTTAAAATTGTTATTTTGACCTAAACAATGTGGGACAAAGCCCACAATAGGCTCATCAAAGGCCTCAACTTGCCTGGCCTTTTCTATGTCAAGTGAGGAGGAGGGGAATCGATGTTTGAACAGATCTTGTTTTGGATCTTCATATAGTGCATCAAACGGATATTTTATTCCCCGCTTATACATTTGAGAGTCAGTTATTATAATATAGGATGGACTGTAGATGGCTGACCACCAAAGCAAACTGTGGACACACATGCACACACATTTATATTAGAGCTGATGAAAAGAAAGATAAAAACCAATATCATGAGTGAATTAAATCAAGTTTGGAGGATTCATGCATCAATTTTTTTTCTCCTTCATTGGCATTATTCTCAAGGCGGCTTAAAATTCTGACTCTGGCTGAATATAAAAGCCTGTTTTCAGTTTAATTTTACACGCTAACAATTTTTTTTTTTTCGTTTTTTCGTTTTTGGTCTTCTATGTCTTCTTACTGTAATTCTTTTTTGTTACTGTATAGGCAGAATTTATATATTTATTACTTTTTCTTTCCCCTTATTTGAGCTTGTTGCAGGTCGGATTTACTGGAAATTACAATGAGTACTTTGGATACGCAACAGATGTAGATGCTGTGGTTTATCTTATGCTGGTTAATGACATGATTCATGGGCTCTACCCTGAAGCTGTTACCATTGGTGAAGATGTAATATAGTCCCAACTAGAAATCTTGTTAAGCATATTTTTTATTTTTTTCCCCTTAATTGTTTAATCTCTTCATAGAATTATGGAATCATTGAAAAATGTGTGCTGAAAATAACTCATGAACCAAGTTTTGCTTTATTGCAAAGAAGTTACAAGTCTTATTGCATGTTTGAATGTAAATATCTTACTGTTTGAGGTCTTGAACATAGAGGCAGCTTGGAAAGTATTTCTGAAATGTACTTTTCAAAATTAAATAGGGCCTTAACCTTTACAAAGAGAAAGGTAATTCAAACAAAATTAGCCTGTCAAATGTGAGTAGTTTAAAGTCGCTTAGTGAGTGTTTGCACCTATTAATATATGTGAGTTTGCGTTACACTTATGTTCTGCCTTCTTGTTGGTTAATCCCATAGAACTTAAATATTTTGAATATGTGTGTTCTCTTTTGTTGTTCGTTGATCCCACAAGTTTTATATTTTGGGTTTCAAAATATAGAGTATTGGGGATTTTGAAGTCATAAAATCCTGTTTTTATGGGATCAGATGCCTAAATTTACACTGTTTCATTCAATATAGAAATTTCTGTTTTTACAGGTAAGTGGAATGCCAACATTCTGCATTTCAGTTCAAGATGGTGGTGTTGGATTTGATTATCGCCTTCATATGGCCATTGCCGATAAATGGATTGAACTCCTTAAGTAAGTTTCAATTGAAAATTGAAGCTTTCCATCACTTCTCAATTTTTAGCTAGGATCCCTTCAGTATACTTGCAAATACAACTAAATTTGTACTTGCCTCTTGGTTCTGTCGCAGGAAGCAGGAAGAATACTGGAAAATGGGTGACATTATTCACACTCTCTCCAACAGACGGTGGTCAGAGAAGTGTGTTGCTTATGCTGAAAGCCATGATCAAGCTCTTGTTGGTGACAAAACAATTGCATTCTGGTTGATGGATAAGGTAGTATAGTTCTTCCATGGTTTATACCTATCACTCGCTGTGAGAAACATACAAACATATAAAGTACTTTGATGTTGTGCAAATGCTCTTTATAGATTAAATTTCCTTTTGAGCCCAATGAATTTGCACTAATAAAGCTGAACACTTGTTTACCTAAATCTTAGATTCAGTGCACGTGATTTCGTGTCGTTTGGGTGTCTGGAAGATTGGACTTAAAAAACATTTTTCCCAGCCTCGTTGAACTTGAAACATAATTATCAATTGTTTATGAGCCTTTGAATGTTCCTAGCTTCAAACCTCTCCTTTTGCATATAATACGTATGCGATACACACGAATAAAGAAATTTCCAACTAACATTTGCTTTTCCATTTATTTCCCTCTAATGTAGAGAAGTGGCTTTGTAAATGGACAGTCATGGTTGTCTTGGAGACAGTGCATGCTTCTTTCTTTTTACCTTTATCTTTTAAAAATTTGTTGTTTATGTCTGTAGCATGATTTGAAGTCAATATGTGGTCGCATCTTAAAACTTTCTATTTTGAAAAGAAACAAGTGATGACCTGTATAAATGTGTTTTCTATGGGTTACATTTTCAAACGAGTTAATCTGATCTTTTGACTATTTCAGGATATGTATGATTACATGGCTCTGGACCAACCATCAACCCCTCGTATAGACCGCGGAATAGCATTACACAAAATGATTAGGCTTATTACCATGGGACTGGGTGGAGAAGGATACTTAAATTTCATGGGGAATGAATTTGGGCATCCGGGTAAGATTAGGCCTAACTGGTAAAACTGTATTTTGTTTTATCCTTGTTTTATTTTCTATAGTTTTGATTTGCTCAGATTGTTTTATCCTCACTAGAATTTACTGCCATTCAATTTAGAACTTACATTTGTTTATATTTCTCTGTTATTGCTTGTTTCAGAGTGGATCGATTTTCCAAGGGCTGACCAGCATCTTCCTGATGGTACAATAATTCCTGGCAATGGTTTTAGTTATGACAAATGTCGACGCAGATTTGATCTTGTAAGCTTCTACCTTAGCTTATTTGGCTAATGTTATCTACTATGAATGAAGTATGTGCAAGCCCATGTAGATATTCATATTGTTTTGTGAGAATTATGTTGGAACACTTCTGCATCTTGTAAAATACCAGTTTCACTTAAACTTTTGATTGTTGTTATGCATGATAGGGGGATGCTGATTATTTAAGATATCGTGGAATGCAAGAATTTGATCAGGCAATTCAGCATCTTGAAGAGGCCTATGGGGTAAGTTCTACTTGAGCTTGATTATCTAGCTGTATTTCAGTTTGTAGTGGCCTGGGTGATTTTTGGATGCTTCATTAATATCTTATAATTTGCTTATCGAATGCTATATCGACCTTATATGATATCTCTGTACTTTTTTATTTTTTTTTTCAAATATTTAAGAAGCCCTTGAATAAATGTCAAATTTCCTGAATTGGTTATTTCAAAACTGCTCTCGACATGAGACAAGTAGTAGGTACGTTTCTTTTGATCCTACTGACTACATATATGAAAATTGATACATTGGTCAAACTCTCATTGCAGTTCATGACTTCTGAGCACCAGTATATATCCCGGAAGGATGAAGGAGATAGGATTATTGTCTTTGAAAGGGGAGACCTTGTTTTTGTTTTCAACTTTCACTGGTCTAATAGTTATTTTGACTACCGAGTAGGCTGCTTAAAGCCAGGAAAGTACAAGGTAAAATTCTCTTTACAATTTAGTCTAGTACTCAGAGGTACTATGCTAAATGTGTTTGTTCTTTATTTGTTACTTATTGTCATTCACCTATTCGTTATCGTTTGTTGTCTTTTGGTCCAGTGCAACTTATATCTTCATAAAAGTTCCCATGGCCATGCTAAGAAGTTGGCTCTATTTCTCTATACTCAACAGCCTTGCCAGTTGCCACTATGAAGATATGTCATTATTATGTACAAGAAAAGTACAATCTTGAACAAAAGGTTAAATTAGTTAATGGATGGCACAGAGTCAGAGAGAGTGTAGGATAAGATGAGAAAAGATTGGTAGAGAATAGCAAGGTAGATAAGAAATCAGACATATTAGAAAGTAAGAGAATAGAATTAAAACTTATACAAATGAGTGTGGAGAAAAGAAAGAACTCTGAGAGAGGAGAAGAACCATAAAAGAGCAAACTCAATAATGATTCAATATGAATTCAAAGTCTGAAAGACAGTTACATAACTAAGCCTATATATAGATAGGCACTTGGAAAGTAAGCACGTTCTAGTTCTAGAAACTAAGAGAAACATTAAACTTAAATCTAGTACTCAAAATTGAAAATAACATAATAAATAACAGTACTTATGATTTCCTAATATGTTTTTTTTTTCTTTTTTTTTTTAAATGGGGCTTAACTAATGACCTCCACTTATTACAAATTAAAGGAAAATGCCTATTACTACCCAATCTCCACCCCACCCTATTAGAGATAATAGGCTTTTACGCCTACCCCGGTGTGACTCGAACTTAGGACCAAGATCCTAGGTAGTGGAGGCTCTTACCACTTGAGCCAACCCACTTCGTCAAAGATTTCCTAATATGTTCTATTCCTTGTCTGCATCAGTCATTAAATAAATTTTATCCGGCTTAAATCCCAAATCTGGAAACAGAGAGGAGTCTATTTTTAATTCTCATGTCAATATGTTATGGCAAAAATCTAATAGTTGCCTGTAGCTTACAGTATGTTTTCATATATACATATATTATTAGATGTGATTAATTTCAAAAATTCTACTATATAAACTGGTTGAACGCAAGTCCTATACTGGATTTTAGACTATTTTTATTATGAGTCAAGCAATTCCCATCAACTGATACGGGTGGACCCATTTTTTCCTGTGGCTGCTTAACTTGATTCTTACGATCTGTTTTGATCTTTGTTGCAAAATAACGTTGTTTTTCTCTTTTGTCCAGATTGTATTGGATTCAGATGATCCATTGTTTGGAGGCTTTAGTAGGCTTAATCACAATGCTGAATACTTTTCCTTTGTAAGTGAAAAAAAAAAAAAAATGTCTTCCCTTAAAAATCTTTCTATCATCATTTGGCAGTCGATATAAATAGGGTCCGGGTGATTATTCTGACATTGCCTATGCAGGAAGGGTGGTACGATGAGAGGCCTCGTTCTTTCCTAGTGTATGCTCCAAGTAGAACAGCAGTAGTCTATGCTTTGGTAAATGACGATGATAACAAAGAATTGGTGTCTGAAAAAAAAGAAGACAATAAACCTCTGGTGTCTGAAATTACAAACAGTGACAAACTCCTGGTGTCTGAAACGAAAAGCGATGATAGACCCCTGGAATCCATTGACGGCTGATTGTCAGTTCAAATGAAGTTTTGGTTGAGTCCAAGGTCGTCTACGTCTGGCTCCTCAGAACGACCTCGTGTATGTTTGGCTATTAATGTAACCGGAGTGCCCTTTAAATTTCCATTGCCAAATCAACTCACAGCCAGAACAATCAAAGGTGAACAAGGACATGCAGACTAAGTTCCCAATCATCTGAATCACAAAGAGCTCAGAGACGATCAATCTTTTTCCCTAGGTGTATAGTACGAGACTCCTTGTGGTAGTTTGTGAAATTTTATTTTGTAAGTAGATCATAATAAACTATAAAGTTGGATGATTGGCTAGAGATTTAAATGTGTATAGTACACAGGTGGCAGCTAATTTTGAATTCATAATTTGACTTTTTTTTTTTTTTTTTTGGGTAATATTCATAATTTGACTTTTTTGGTTTATTATGCACCTAGTAAAGTTACATTTTCTCGGTAAATTTAGGGGTGCGGCAAAAAGTCGGGAACTCCGAAATATTTCGAACCCTTTGATTTTTCCGGTCAAATTGGCTCACCCACGAGTGTTATGTCATTGAAAAGTACATTCATCTAAATGAATTTTTTTGAAAAAAATAAATCTAAAATAATCGCAAGAATCTAGTGGCTTTTTTGGTCTAGGATTCGGATTCAGTGTGTTATTGTTTGAATAAAACAACTAACTTTCCCGAAACGTCAATATCTGATCCAGAAATTCGTCTACTTCTAGTTCAAGACCCGTACCAAAGGTTCAAACTTGAGCTATGTTCACGAAGAATCCAAGACATTATGAGGCCAGAATCGCGTAGCTCTATTTCAACATTTTACCGCCAAAATAGCGCGCAACTTTATAAACAAACAAATAATTAAATAAAACAGATCGGCAATAAAGAGTGTTCTCATTACCCCGGAACAAAGCAATGTAGTGTCGCAAACAAAGGAGAAAAAACAACGATCATGCAATTTATACATTGGAGCAGAACTTAGAAAACAGGCTCAAAGTGCCTCCTAATCAGAACCATATTATAATATTTTTTTTTTTAAAAAAAAAAAAGGTATGTGATTATACTAGAAAAATAACAAACTTCAGGAACTAACAATGCAAGCATCGGCAGCAGAGCCACGTGGCAACTGGTGTAGAACACTAGTAGGCGATGAATTGGAGTTGGAGGATCGCAGGGCCTCCGCCAGCGGCCCACCCATAGAAGCCATTGGGTTCGAAGCCCATCCCGCGGCCCAGCCCAACTGGGGCTGCCCGTGGTCCGAATGGGCTTCCGGGGGTTGGCCCGGTTCCTCCCCATCTCCAGTTGACAACTTTAGAGAAACATCCGAAGACGAATTACCCGGTATTGAAATTGATAAGCTAGTAGCTGAGTTCACTGGGTTCCTATTATTAGTATTATTACTTCCTCCACCATTGTCTGGTTCTTGAAGCGATCTTGGCCAGTCATCAAAGAAGTGGCGGAGAATATGACCGTCCGATTTACCATCACCAGAGACCCCATTATGAGTCTCAAATAAGTCCTTGTTTTCACTTTTAACATCTGAAGAACTAAAACGAAAACGGATGACATAAGATTTTCTTTATTTAAAAATAAAAAATAAAAAAAAGGGTTGCAAGAGCAATGGTTGGGAGCTTAGTTAGTACAAAATTTGGAGATTTATGTCTCAGATTTGATACTAAATTTATTCTCATTTTTGTCCTGAAAAGTTTGTCAAACTAGCTAAAAAAGATTCCACCCACTAGAACAACAAGTACCCTTCTTCCAAACCCAAAACCCAAATTAAGCTTAAATAGATTTAACATAGTTAATTCTAAATTTTTCAAATCAAATACAAAAGAAAACCAAGAAGCCTATTCCATGACATATGTACAGTAAAAGTCAAACACCAAAAAGTTAGATATTTTCCTTTTATGTTTTCAATTTTTACCTCTGGTTGAGGTGAAGGAGATCTATGGAAGAGGATGATGGTCCTGAAAGGGAGAAGTGGGTTCCACCAGAGGATGTTGACAAGGGGGGTGGAGCAGTAGCAATGGGGTGGGTGGTGTTAGAAGCTAGAGCCCCTCCTCCACCTCCGGCGCCGGAGCCGGCGAGTCTGCCGCCGGCGGGTGTGGGGTTTTCCACAGGCTTTCTTGAACGGCTCCTGCCACGGTGCATGTGGCGCTCGCAGTACTTTTGACCAACCACCACGTCTCTTGAGCACCGCCACTTCTTCCCATCTGTCCTCCGGCACCGACCCGGTTCCGGATCCATGGCCGCTCTTCCCCAGTACCCAGATTGAAACACTGCACCCATCACATTATATAAATACACATACGTGTATATAACCAAATCAATGAAACGTTACACATTATGTTCATTAGTCAAAAAAGTAAAAGTATGTATCAATGTTGGTATACTTGTTATATATTCGGATCTTATGCTATAAATAAAGAACACGAAATATTACAAGTACAATGAACATGTACAAAGACACAAATATGGAGGACATAAATGCAATAAAATTAGTATGAGAGACTTACAAGCAGCAGGGGAAGGCTGGTAATGAGGGTAAGGTTGAAGAGAGTGATGGAGGAAATACGGCGTCGTATGAAGAGTAATGCTTTTCTTGATGGGTTGAAGAAGCTCAGGGGGTACAGCAGCACCAGCTAACATGTACCTGAATATCAAAGCCTGTAACTCCAGCTCTTGCCATTGGGCCAAACTGAAGTAACTCCCCATTCCTGACCCCAAATAAAGAAAAAAAGGAAAAAAATTAAACCAAACCCAGAAAAATAAATCAAAAATAAAATAAACCCATCAAATAAAAACAGAAACTTTCCATACCAAGCAACAAGAAAAGGGCAAAAGAGAAAGCTTACTAGGGATTATTCTAGTAGTAGAAGCTGTAGGTGTGGTTGAATCAGGTGGAAATGCTGACAGAGTGCCACTAGAAGTGATCATTTTGGTGTTGGGTTCAGGTACAAACAGAGGAAGAGGTTCAGAACCATAAGAGGAGGGGTCTGGTTTCTTGTGATGTGTTTCACTAACAAGTTTTGGTATCTTTGCAGAATGTTGTTGCTGGTGATGTTCTGACTCATACTGCTGATTTCTCCATTGCTTCAGATGGAAGTCCATAGAGAGAGAAAAGAGGGGAAAAAAAAAAGAATATTGAGTTTATGACTTATGAGTAGCTTTTTAATTTGGTTGGGAGGTGTTAAATGTAGCTCAGCTCTATATTTTTGTTTGGTGGGTAAAAGAAACTGAGTAGAGAAAAAGTAAAAAGGAAAAAAAAAAGGGCTTTTCAAGTAAGTGAATGAAGTTGTGTGTGTCTGTGTGTGTGAGTGAGTAAATGTGTTTGTGGGTTCTCTTATTATATCTCTTTGGCAGATACCTCACCTTCTGACAGGAAAAAGCCTGCTAAGTTTGTTTATGGCCAGTGGAGAAGCCTAGGGCACTTGACATAAAGACAGTCAGACAAGACAGTTGAGAGGGAAAAAAAAACATAAAAAAATATTTTTTTGAAAAAAAAAAAGGAAATCAATAATTAATTAACTCAAATAACATGCAGTCATCATCAATAAATAATTAATTAACTCAAATAACATGCAGTCTTTTCTCCGAGTCTTTCTCTCTCTCGGCTCTAGTTTGCTTTGGAAATAACACTTGGGAGATTTTTATTTTGAGCAAAACAATAGCATATATTGGGTTATGAAAGTAAAGAGGGACTAATAATCCTAAGTACCCTTTTCATTATTTTTGTCCCAAAGTTCCCATTTCTCTATGAAAAAAATGTTCAACCCCAAATCCAAGGCTGAGGCATATGTAAGATATAACGAGAGAGAGAGAGAGAGAGAGATTGCTATGAGCCGACAAAGCAGTTCCATGGCAGCCGAGCTCAGGCTTTTATCATTCTCCTTCCAGTCATCTAGCGTCTAGGATAGCTAAAATGCTGGCTCGCTCATCTAAGACTTGTCTTTTACGTTGTTTCAGCTTTACATGTATATTTTCACACAAAAAATAAATAATAATTAAGTGAATAGTCTGCAAATTTCGTTATTGTAAACAACATTAATAATTAAGTGAATAATTTGCAAATTTCGTTATTGTAAGCAACATTAATTCTCACATATATGGTGTTAAATCTCTATAACCAATAAATGGTCATCCAACCAATAATTCGGTTTATCGAATTCTGTTCATGCAATAATTTTGTTCAAACTAACTTCTAAATATATTTTGAGTATTTTGAGCTGCGAGACTCCATATATATCAACAGGTGTGATAGGAGGATTCTTTTTACACTTTCATACCTCTGTATGTTTCATATTTAAATAACATAATAAATCAAGTATTGTTAGCCCTCCTTATTATGTGTGTATATATATTATATGAGCTGTGATTGTTAAGTTGGATTTTATGATAAAATCAGGATTTTACCCCAAATAAAAGACTGTGATGGTCAAACTCAGACATATTTGAGGATAATCTATCTAATATATATTTATAGAGAAGTGCTAACACTCTTTTTATAATCTCTAATCTCACTGTCTCATACCTGATTTTTATTATACAATTTAATATTTATAATAATATAATAACTATAATAAAATCTACTTATCAAACTGTGAGATTAAAAAAATTCAAGAAAAAAGAGAATGTAGCTAACATTTTTCATATTTATATATGACAATATATTCTTTGATGAATTAATGTAAGAAGAAAAGATAATTATCATAAATATTAATTTTTTTTCTTTTTTGGGAGGT
The DNA here is from genome assembly GCA_002914845.1 of Trema orientale. Lineage (NCBI taxonomy): Eukaryota > Viridiplantae > Streptophyta > Magnoliopsida > Rosales > Cannabaceae > Trema > Trema orientale. Next base: position 100,325 of record JXTC01000413.1, read on the forward strand.
AGGGGGTAAAAGGGGAAGGTTTAAAATGGAGAAACCTGACTCACCCATTTTAGATTATTCGGAAGTACATGAAGAATTGTGGAAGACCCAATGTCAAACATTATAATGTGATGCATAGTTGAGTGGTTATTTGAAATAAATAAATAAAAGAAAGGGTTTATTTGGTTAAATTCTACAAGATTTCTTTAGAGGGAAGAAAATGGCACATGTTTGGCATCATCTTCTGCTAGTAGTGGACCTACCAACTTGGTCGGTCTAAATCTCAGCAATTCCCACACGTAGGTAGAGAGAGAGGTTATTCCCTGTTTGCCAAGTGCATCTCATCGAGTGGATGAATTATTGGGAGCAAATTCTAACAAAACCAAACTCATCTACTGGGCCGTCAGAATCTTTGGACTCTGTGGGCCTTTGTAAAAATTTTTGCGTGATTTTTATAAATACCAGTTTTTAAATTTAAAGTTTGCCAACTAGCAGTTATCCAAATATATTTTTTAGTATAGTTAGTTTTGGTACTAAAAATTAAGGATAAATTTGAAAGTTCACTAGGGTTTTATTTATAATAATGGTCTCCGAACTATTGCCTCTATATTTTTTAAGAAAATAAGAGACAAATTTCTTTTAAATCTTAGAAAAAAGAAATCACCATCATGGATCGTGATTTTGAAGAGACGACAGTTAAACTTGTTAAAGGCTAGGCCGAGCCGAGCCAGAGCCAGTGGATCTTTCGAACTAGTTTGTGTGTAGTCTGGTAACTAGGGCACAAGAAGTGGGGCCCATGGCCTGCTCACCGTGTACACAAACTTATGTAGGAGTCTGTTTGACACAGATACCCTTACGCTGAGCTTTCATTGACTTGATTACTTTCTTGCATATGTCTCGTCATCTTTTTTTGCCCTCTCTCTTTGCTTTTGGCTTTTGCATGTTCCTTGCTCTAATTCTTTACCATTTCCTAGATATTCTTTATATAAACAATTATCTTTTTTTTAATTAAAAAGAAAAAAGGTAAGAAACAAGCCCATTTCTTTTCTCTTCTTCATTGTGAAGTTATTTTATGATAATATAGGCATCATATTAAATCAAAAAAGCCTCGATCGTTGGTCTTCAAAATCCTATAACCACACGCTAGAGATTAGAAGAGAGACTACTAATTGCGTTATCCACTAAAGGAAATAAAAACAATCTTATGAGCACTTGTAGTATTTAGCATGATATGTTAATCAATCTCACACTTCTTTATCTATACATGGGACTTAATTACAACACAACTACTCTTCAATATTTTCTAAAAACAAAATAAAACTAATTGTTAAATCACATCTTTGAGGTCTTTCAATTAGTGTTAAGTAGCGCGAAGAATATCACTGTATTTTTATACTCTTTTTTGACGTATAAGTCCAACAATGTTAATTGTATTATTAAAATGAATACCACATATCCAAAAGTTATGCACCAATTTGTATTCAACTACTTTTAGTGAGTCATTTAAAATTCTTAAAATGAGGAGCGAATGAACTTTTTTTTTTCAACTATTTATTTCTTCTACTCTATTTTTTAACTTGTTTTCAAATTATGTGTTGAAATATAAGTGGCTAGCTAGGTACAAATTAGTACAATATTATTTAACAGATAAATCTCGATCCTATTAAAGATGAGATATTTTAACTAAATTCACGTATCAACCATTGAGAAATGAAAATAAGAGAGTAAAAAAAAAAAAGAAATTCCAATACTCCTCGTAGCGCGAGTTAAAGTAATAACACTTTTTTTTTTTTTTTATAACATAAAGTAATAACACTTGTTCCACACATTATACCTTCTAAAATTTGGTAAGACATATATAGGCTTGAGATGGACTTATATTGTTTTTTCTTTTTTTTCAATTTCATAACTTGTGTTGTCCATTTTGGATATAATACTAAGTTCTTCCTTAAAAAAAAATAAAAAAAACGCTAGTGGTATCCATGGTACCATAAAAAAATATTTCGATATGTAGTGTGTTACTTGTGGGATCTCGTTTCATTCAGAAAAAAAAAAAAAAAAA
>JXTC01000413.1:103619-136740 GCA_002914845.1 Trema orientale
AGTGAGGTAAAAGCGAGGAAAGCAATGAAGGAAGCTGAGGGGAAAGGATGAGGCATATCTGAGAAAGTGTCAGACGAGAAGAGGGGACTGGAGTTGGTGGTGGTGGAACCTGATGGAACGCACAGAGGCTTATAAGCAACATGTGGTTGTGTCACTGATCATGTGGGGGCTTGGCATTGCGCCCCTCTTTGTTTTTTTATTGTGTTTTAATTGATGTGACCAACAAGACCAACTACCACTTAGAGCCTCAATTCACATCATAGATTATTCACATATAACACCACAAAATATATTATGCCGGTTTAACTTTTTAAAAAAATAAAAGTATTTTTTGAATAATCTATAGGTTAAAAAGTATGGGATAATTGTAAAAAAATACCCTGATGTTTGAATGTTCTGCAATTTAAAGTCTGAAGTTTGGATTCCGCAAAATAATACCCTGAGATTACGAATTTCTGAAAATTAATACTTTGTGTTGATTTTTAACTGATAAAATATAATAATATCCTCAAAATTAAGATGAATAATTTGGATTAATCTAGTTTTAATAAAGGATATTATTATTTTTTCGTTCTTAAAATTGGTCAAAAAATCTATCCAGGGTATTAATTTTCAGAAATTCTTAATCTCAGGGTATTATTTTACAAAGTTCAAACTTCAGGGTTTAAATTGCAGAACACCCAAATATGAGGGTATTTTTTTGCAGTTATCCATAAAAAGTATTTAGTAAAAACTCAAAAATCAGATTATTCAATAGTTTTTGACAAAGTTACAGTTAAAAGTCAAAGCTGACCTAAGACAGTTTTGATTTTTAGATTATGCGGCTTTTAATGAATAAATAATAATGGCTAAAATACCCTCACTTAAAAGCAAAAATGCCAAACATTTAATTGAGTTTATTTTTATATCAATTTTTTTTTAAAAAAAAAGTATTTATATATTTAAATCATAATTGACTAAAATACTCTTCATATTAGTTATTTTGAAGTAACCAAATTGATTCTCTATTGAATTTTTAAATTCAGATGAAAATAAAATAAAATAAAATAAAATAAAATTTAATTTAATTGAGTTTATTTTAATATCAATTTTTTCAAAAAAAAAATATTAATATGTTTACTATGTACAAATATGCATAATTATAAAAAATATTAATAAACTCTTTCTATAAATATGCATAATTGTATAGTGATGTTTATTTTAGTCATTTTATATTTGCACAACAATTCAACCATACAATTTATCAAACACTTTAATACAGCTTTTTCAAGTCACAACACTTTAAAATTACAGTTTACTAAACACTCAACTATTTTATGCTGCAACGAATTTTTATTTCAGTACAGCTAAAAGTATTTTCCTTAAAATCTACAGCTCTACTAAACTAACCCTATATATGTAATAGTACACACTTCAACTATAGGGGCAAAGTCAAATGCAAATATGTACTTATGAATGGATCGAATTTGANAATATTAATATGTTTACTATTTACAAATATGTATAATTATAAAAAATATTTTTACTATGTACAAATATGCATAATTATAAAAAATATTAATAAACTCTTTCTATAAATATGCATAATTGTATAGTAATGTTTATTTTAGTCATTTTATATTTGCACAACAATTCAACCATACAATTTATCAAACACTTTAATATAGCTTTTTCAAGTCACAACACTTTAAAATTACAGTTTACTAAACACTCAGCTATTTTATGCTGCAACGAATTTTTATTTCAGTACAGCTAAAAGTATTTTCCTTAAAATCTACAGTTCTACTAAACTAACCCTATATATGTAATAGTACACACTTCAACTATAGGGGCAAAGTCAAATGCAAATATGTACTTATGAATGGATCGAATTTGATTAACGATTAAATGGAAAAGAAAGTGTTTTTCCTTTATGGTTGTTTAGTATGTAGAAAGGAAAGAAAACTGATTTATTTTAAATGACTACTTTACCCTTAATATATTAATTTTTAAAATTGATATGTAAGGGTAATTTAGTAACTTAAACTTATTCATTACCTAATTTATCTTTTCTTTCCCTCTTCTATTCAATTTGGAGAGGAAAATTTTTGTGAGGCCCACCAACTATTTTTCCATCCCCTTTTCTTTCCCTTTTTCCTTTCTCCTCCCTTTTCCTTTCTACCAAACAACTTATTTTTCCACTTTTCCTCCACTTTTCTCTCCCACTTTTTCTTTCCTCTTCCTTTTTCCTCCTGCTTTAGGCTATGTTTGGTAGAGAGGAAAGAAAGTAAGAGGGAAAGAAAAATTAGGAGAGAAGGAAAAATTAGGAGGGAAAGAAAATGTGTAAGATGGAAGGGAAAGTGTCTTTCTTCCGTTGTTATTTGGTATGTAGGAAGGAAAGAAAACTATTATATTTTAAAATGACGGTTTTGCCCTTTTTATTAAAATTTTAAACGTAGTATACAAGGTTAATTTGGTAAATTCACTTTAAAGCATGAGTAAAAAACTTTTTCTTCCCATTTTCTCTCAATTTTTGGGAGAAAAATATTTGAGTGGGTCTCACCACTTTTTTCCCTCCCATTTTCTCTTCCCTTCTCTTATCCCTTCTACCAAACAATCCAAATTTTTATTTTCTTCCACTTTTCCATCAAAACTTTTTTTTCATCTCCTCTTTCCTTCCTACCAAACATAGCCTTAGTCTATAAATACTTTAGCTTGTAGATATCCCATCATTGAATATCTTGCCAGGTTCACAATTTTCATGAAAAACTTACGCATTTTATTGTGTCAAATCATTAAATGAACTATTATTTCTATTGATTAATAATTGTTATAATGACTTTTGGATCGATATGAATATTTCATATCGTAGAGTAAGTATATTTACGCCAAGACTAATTAAAGTACTATCACACCAAATAAATTCTTAAGAAGAAAAAGTTAGACACCAAGTGAATTTTGTTACATGGGCAAAACAAATAAGGTGTAACATTTTGAGAAAAGTGGAAGTATAAGCCTGAGATATAATAATATTAAGATATAGTATTTGTTTTCTTAAGCATCACCACTTTACTATTTTCCTCCCAAGAATTTTTCCCAACTCGAACTTCCTGTATGCCTCTCCTACGTAAGGCGTAACTCATAAGGCAGGGTGAGATCGATATAATTCGTGATCAAATTCCTCTTCTTCTTCTTCTTTTTGTTTAGTTGAATACATCTTTTTTTTCTCTCTCTTTTATGGTTTTTTAAGGTACTTTCTATTTTAAGGTTATTTGTGTGTTCGAATATATATAACCCACATATATATTATATTACATTTATATGATTTCTTTTTTCAAGAATAGTGTATGTAAAGATTTTTTTAGTTGTTTAATTATTTTTAAAAAACAAGCAATTTAACAAAAATGTGACTAAAGCGATTAAGAAGTTGTATAACTATACATTAACATGAGAAGAACTTAAATGATATATGTATATATATGGATTTTTAACCTATTTATATGAATTTTTTTTTAATCATTAGATCATTATTTAACGGTTATAATATTTTAAGTAGTTAGAAAAAAAATAATAACAATAAATGATTTTCATGGACTCAAAAGCTAGTAGACCAAATAAATATATGAATGGTTGTCTTTTCTTATCTTCTTTTAACTTGAATAAAAATATTTAAAATGGGATATCTTATATGAATGGGACACGACCAAGATGAGTGAAACCCATTCTCTATTGATACATATTTAAGAAGAAATTTAGTGTTTGGCTTTGTTAAGCATAATTATGCCAATAGTTTATTGTACATGATCCACATTAAATCATTTGAAAGTTAAGATGAAAATCATCATTATACTCCCCTCAAAAAAAAAAAAAAGAAAAAAGAAAATCATCATTATACGCTAACCATAAATATTTATCTGTACAATATTAATTATTCATAAAGCTTGTATGGGATGCTTTACAATAATTTTTGTTCAAAAAAATGGAAAGGAGAAGGAAAATCACATATAGTTGAAGATGACTGCTAGACTATATGCAGACTCTATAAGGATTTGTTATCTCATTAAAATATGAGCTATTTGGATAGAGTCCTTGTATCAACAATAAGATTGGAGTATGGTAGTGTGGTAGCACTCTTCTTCACAATTAATGAACGTTTTATTCACTAACAAAGTAACACGTGATAATCAAGGGGGGAAAATAATTAAAGCTCCAACAGTTTGGTACCTTGTCTAGTAATACATGTACTAATTTGATTCTTCTATTTAACTATCATTATTATGTTACAAGATAAATTAATTCAGGAATGATGTAAAGAGGCTGTATTTATCCCCATTTTCACTAAGCTGTACTTAATGGACTGTAAGAATGCACTTGTATTTTTCACAAGAGCAATACTATGGTATTAGTGGTATTAGTGCATTTTAGCATTTTTCTTTTTGAAAAACAAATAATCAACCCCGACTAAGAAAAGGAGATCAAAAAAATTCTCTACTACAAATCCCCCCACTTGAAAAAAACAATTAAGAAAAAAAATTGAATTGACAGGTTGTAGGATTTTTTTTTTTTTTTTTTGAAGTTTGGGATTGAGGACTTTGAAACCAAAAAAAAAAAAAAAAGAGATCATAGGGGCATAAATGTCAACGGAAAGCAGTGGACAACAAACCCACCGTGTAAGGACATCTTGGATCCACTGCACGTACGGATCTAGAGAGGGGGCCCACAAGTGGATCCACGTCAGCAAAATCGTCTTTATTAGGGACTAAAAAGAAGTCTATAAAAAAAAAAGGAAAAAAGAAAAGGATGAGATGGGTATTAAAGAAATCTCACATGTCTGAGGGGACATACGTCACTCTGCAGACAGATTGTCAGAGACAGCTGCTCACGTGGGTCCCATCCTTTTTTAACATTTTCTGTTGGATAAAGCTGGGCACGCCGGCACGCGAGGCCTCAACTCTACACTCACGTGCCTTCACGTGACTTAATTTCTCGAGGTTTATGTGCATTTGTTTTATTTAGTTTTTAACTTTTTTAAAAGGAAATTACAAATAAATAAAAAATTAAAAAGGCGAACAACACAAAAACAAACAAAAGAGTCTCAAATCTATGTGCTCCTACCTTCTACATCCCTTAATCCAACCATTCAATGAGGGCCCTGATTTGGGCTCCTACATAATTTTTATTTTAGTTTTTTCCTTTCTGACCGGGGGCTCCGGATAGGATGGGGATGACAACAGGTCAAATTCGAGACCGTTATAGTTATCCGATTCTCATACTTTGTAAGGAAAAATTAAATTTCATATTTGTCCCATTTACTTGTCTAAGTTAGCGGGACAGGTTCAGATATTACCTGGGTAGGCTGGTACCCACGGATACCCATATCGGTAAAAAAATTTAAAAAAAATATTATTTTGAACCTACATAATTGTTTACTGGGAAATTTGAAAAAAAAAAAAAAGGTAAAATGTTGAGTAATATGTATATTAATTGATTTACTTATGTCATAGTTAAAAAAATTTTCTATCCCTATTTGTACAATATTTTTCTTTTTTTTTTTTTATCCAAAACAAACATGCTATTAAAAAGCATAAATTTTTACAATAACAAATCCTATGAAAAAAGAGATTCTCACCCTTCACTCCTAGAATAAACTTAGGTAAATCATGTAAAGTTTCATTATAACCACATGATTAACCACGGTATTAGGGGAAAAAAAAACAGTATACATTCAATAATATAACACGCTAACAATGAGGCCTTGACAAACTGTCAATGCACTTGACTCCGTAGATGAGAGATTTTAATCCAATAAACTTCGACTCATGTAAAGGAACCATCCACCACCCAAATTGCTCTTCTGGAATATCTGGTGATAGATTTTTCACACAATTCAAAAATTTTTTGACTTTTATTATTCTAGATCCGGAACTAAACTCACATAGAAAGTAGGACAGAACAATCTTAATGATAAAATCTACATTCACTTAAGAAAGTGAACTATTAAATACAAATAAAAACAAAATGAAAAGAAAGTCCTACCATAGAGATTTTAAGGAGAATCTCTCTATCCAACGGAATATTATCCACAGAAAAATCAGGGTAATAGAGAGGAAAATTTCCACATAAAAAATAGAATCTTGTAGGACACTTCAAAATTCTCATACAACGAATTTTGAGTTTACAGGATAGATTACGTCTATTGGTTTTAAATATATTATTATGAAATTTATACATAAATTGGTTTAACTAAAATTCAGACTCCTCTCTTTCCTGTACACTTCAAAATTCTAGACCAATTGAGCCAGCCTCAATTGGCTAAACATACTTGTATGCTCATTTCACTAAAAGGTATACATGTGTAAACAAGTAAAATACACTTGCACTTTTTTTTTTAGTCGTATAAAATATTTTAAATTTTTTTATTATAAAATTCATACATAAATTGGCCTAATGGCCCTACAAAATATTATTCAACTATTTTATTTCATTTATTATGAATTATGTTCTTCTTTGAAATTTAATTTATTTGTATTTCAATATAATTTTTGTGAATACTTATCATGTATTATTAATTTTATCTTGAAATATTTGATATTTAATATTTTTTAATCAGTATATAAAAATTAAGACTAATAAAAAAAGAAAATGAAAATATGTAACTTTTATAGAAAATTTTCAAATTTCATTGGTGTACTTCTATACATTTATTTTTCAAAAATATGCATAGTATATGTGTGAATAAATTCATGATTTTTAATATTCACGTGCTTTTAGCCTTTTATACTGAATTTGTTGACATACTTTACATAAATATTGAATTGTATATGTCCTTATCATTAGCCGTTCAATTCTAGTTACGTATCTTTGCTAACCATGGAGCAGATATCCCTGTGATATTTCCAGTATCTTAAATAATATATTCGTACATAAAGCAAAATATTGAAAAAAATAGGGATAATATCACTTTTATACTTTGTATTTTAATACTTTGTTCAAATTGTACATTATATTTTGGTTATTATCAACTTTAGTATTTAGATTTGAAATCTGTTACAAATTTATACTCTAACACTAATTTAGGACAGTTAATTTACTAAGATGCCGTTTAAAAAATTGAAAAGAAACCATATAAAAACTTATCCGATAATAAGTTTATTAAATCATCTTGGTAAATTAACTGCTCTAAATTAGTGTCAGAGTATAAATTTGTAACAAATATTAAATCTAAGGGCCAATGTTGATAATAACAAAAGACATAATGTACAAACTGAATAAAGTATCAAAATATAAAGTATAAAAATGATATTATCTCAAAAAAATACTTCAAAAATCAGCAACTCTCTGTAAAGCCCCCGTGTTCCTTGTTGTATTTAGTTCTTCTTCTTTTTTTTTTTTCAACACAAAAATATATATATATATATAATATCGTGATGAAGGGTTAGATTAGCTAATTATCTACTATATAGGTCTAATTAAAGTTGGAATTAACTAATATAGCTTCGAGACAAGACTCAGGGATTTTGCTGTGAGCTGGAGGCATATGAGAGTATGACTAAATAAGTTAGTCAAACCTTCTAGTTTGGAATCTTTTAGTTTACATTTACGAAATTTGTTCACCAAATGATATACAATGACTTTATAATGGTATCGTTTAAGTTTAGGAAAAAGAAAAATATTATTTAAGTAGATATTATGGTGCTTTCTTTAACAGAGGTAGATTTTTTTGGGTATAGTTTGAAATATTAAACGAAGTTGTGAATATGGGGGGGAAAAAAAAAAGTTCGGATTGGAGTCTCGATATGAAATGAACTCTACTTTAGTTTAGTGCTTAAAAGGAAAGAGAATTATAAAAATTGACTTTTCCACAAAATTCTATACATCTTATGGCCTTGGGATAACAACCGTTTTGGTACTTTTGGATGAGAAAATAGACTCAATGACTCACTTCAGGTGTTTGAAAATTTTGTTTGGGCAATTATTTTTTAATTATAAGTTATGTTAGCAATTTTTATTTTAGAAATATCCTTTTTTCCCATGTTTCACTTATTTTTCACGGTGTCTGAGTTCTAATCAGAGATTATTGAGAAAAAATTGATAATTTCCAAAAACGTTTATTCACTGTTGAATCTCAAATACCTCAAAAATTGTTATTTATGAAAATGTCCCGTTCTAGAAGATTTATTTGGGCTTAGGAAAACGGCTCTGTCGTTGGGGCCTTAAGGATAATAGACAATTTATTAAGAGTAACTACAACAAATAACGTTTCATTTCAACAAATATCCGTGTTTGTGATAAAAAATATACGTGTTCTTTTTAATAACTAAATGGCAGTTAGATTGGCTTTTATATTAGCTTTTATACTAAATATATGAGCTTTCATACTAAATTTATCAGTGTACAGTTTTATACTTGCTATACCTGATATATGATATAACTGTACTGAAACAAGTATATTCGACCATTTTGCTAAACAATTTTAAAAATTTACGTATACTTATTAAAATTCAAAATTCAACCGTTTTGCCAAGAGCTTATTTTTTTTTAATTTCATTAAGAAAATGTTTTTTTTTTAAAGAATATATGAGTATATCAATTAATATACTAGGTATATCAATCGGATAAATTACATATCGAGTAAAGTGGTTGATATACCGTGAACATTAATTGATATGCTGGGTTTTTCCCCCCTTTTTTTTGAAGGACATTTTTCAAGATTTAAGTGTTAAAAAAAAAAAAAAAAACAAAAACCACTCTAATTTCTGTTTAGCTTGCTCGAACAAAAATTATGGTGTTCAAAACTTATTTTCTTAAAAAAGAAAATCAAACTAATTCGATCCAATTCGAAAAATGTGAATTGAGAGATATTTTAAAAATTGACGGTGCAAATTGTATTTGTTTTTGTTAGAAAAGTTACCGGTCTAGATCGATGCACAATACAGGTTGGCTCTGTATTGCTCGTGCAACCTACGAAGCGGCCCATTTATAACCACGCTCACCCTTTCCAGCAAGAATCACATTTGGGCTGATATTCTAAGAGATTTGGGCTTTAACATGCTCTCCATTTATGGGCCAAGATAGTTGGGTTCCAAACTTCCGTGATTGACACCAAAGGACTCCTATCCACAATAATCCCTACAGAATTTGACATGAATAGTAATGGTATGATCTAAAATGACTTTTTTTAGGTGTATTTTAAAAAAATAACTTTTTTAGTTGTATCACATAGTTATGTGACGGGGTCCAAAAATGAGGAAAATTCGATATTTTATAGTAATTGTTTGAAAAATTCCGAATTTCAATTAGAAAAATACCACTTTTACAAATATATATAAAATTAACACTTTTTAATTAATTGACAAGATAATTGAAGTTAAAAATAAGTTATTTTAGGTAACTTGACTGGTTATCTCAGGTAATTATATTGGTTTCCGCAAGTAAATTAACTAATTACCTCGAGTACCTATAAAACTGCCAATTTTATTTGTCTAAATATGTATTAAAAAAGTTATTTTTCTAAACAAAATTTTAGGAAAATGATATTATTCTAAATAAATCTGGAATATTTTTTAATTTTCTTACTTTGGGCCTCGAATTTTGTAAAAAGTCTTCAAAAAATTTGGAGAAATTTAGGCGGATGACCAAAATTTTAAATTTGATTAAGTAGATGTCCACTTTTAAAATTTTATAGCTAAATGTTCAGATATATATATTTTTACACTTGGTAGATACACATATCTACCAATTTTAGTTACTGTACTGAAATGCACTGGGTATATAATTTTTTATACTTTGTATATAAAATTTTATACATGGTATATAAGCATATATACCAGACATTTTGCTATAACATTTGACAAAAGGACATTTACTGAAATTGGGCCCAAATTTTGGTCACATTTCTATAAGTCCCAAAAATTTTTGAAGATTGCTTGGTCCTAAAAAGTTATAATTTTATGATCACAAATTGTGACTCTCATACACAACTACGTGATACTAATGGAAAAGTCTTTTTTCAAATCGCTCTTAAAAAAGTTATTTTAGTCCAAATTACTATTAGTCAGGTCTATTTTCCATGAAGTTACTAGAAAAATGTATGATCAATAGGAAAACTAAATTAGAGTTCATAGGGAAAAAAGAACGTTGGAGTAGTTAAATTAGAGTAGCACTGGTTGGTATTAGTTTTAAGCAATTTTTCTTTAGGAAAAAAAAAAAAAGAAATTACGAAAAACTAAAATTTTTCTTTACAGTTGCTATCTATGAAAGTACTCCTATAATTAAAAGGACTTGGGTACCGAATCCCGATCTTTTCGTATCCGTTAGATTGTCAGCATTTTATTTTAGGAGCTTAAATTATATGGAAGATTTATTGGTTTTTGACTTTTTGTGCTCCAGTAAATACCATTTTGGTCGTATCAAATACAAATCAAATCTCATCGATAACTTTAAAAATTGTGAATCTAAACATTAGTATTAACTTTTCAACAACAAAAAGTGATAAATATAAGAGAAGAAAAATAAAGCTAACAAAAATTATTAATCTTTAATCAAGAGTGGTGTTGGAGTTAATTTTCTCCATCGTACTGGACAGTTTCACTTTTTATCAAATATTTTCTTTCTTCTTATTTTTTGGGGTTTTGTTTTTATGAGAATTAGAGTTCATAGAACTTTCCATTTTTCGTTTGGCTTTGCTTGCTCTATACCTAATGGGACGACTAATATTCTCTTAGTGATAACTAGCCAGTCTAGCTCCTTTCAGCCTATCTATATTTACCAACACATTTGATTAGCCCGAATCATCTTCTCTTGAACTATGGCTACTCCAAACTTCTTTATTATCCTTCATGAATCTTCATCGAGATTGGAGCTAAATAAGTGAGTCACTATTATCACCGTCAATATTGTTGTTATTGATGATTTTTCTTTATTAGTGGATGAATTTTCTTTTCTTTCTTTTTTTTTGTCGGAACAATGGAGGACAATTTGGTGGCAAGTTAATTATTCTTCTTTTCTGATCTTATATCACTTGGAGTTTTATGATGGCAATCAGAATTTATTCCCTTAAAATCTAGTTTTTTCGACCGTTGTTAGAAATGGTTGAATGATTTAAAAGGCCTTTTTTTTTTTTAATTGTGTGACGAGGGTCGAACTCGATTGAAATCTTAGATCACTAATTTTTTGTTAGAAGAAAATGGTCGGTTTTATAAATGGATTATAATCAGTCTCATTTTTCTCAATGAGTTTTAAAAAAAAATAATAATACTAAGGATTCCAAACTGTTATACAAAGTTTTTAAAACTAATTTATGTCGTATGTGAATTGTCGTCATTTAATTTTTTGTGATAAGTCCTAATCCACAAATTGAATGATGATAATTCATATGCCACATGCATTAGTATTAAAAAACTATGATGATAATTGAGATATCTAGTGTTATACTTTAAAATAGGTCAAAAAAGATAACGTCCCAAATTAAATTATATGATCTCTATAAGCTAATGCAATCCAACTCTCAATGCAACAAAATTATAGACAACATAACACTGCGGTTGCAACCTACTAAATAACCACTCATCTTACTATCTTAGTATTTAGAATATTTTATGTGGATTAACGTAATCATGAATAACATACTCAATAAGTATGTTATTGAAAACTATATTATTATGTAATTACTAATTGAGTCATAATGGATGAATATTGGATAGCTAACATACTAGAGGCCCATTGACTTACTCTCTTTGGAAGTCTTAGCCCACCCATTGGGTCAAAGGTATTGTTTTGACACACATATGATAAAAGGCCTGTATAGCTAATTGATAGTTATTAAGAAGAGAAATGGACCTGAGTAGTAATAATTTGGACTCAAATGACTCTTTTAGGAATATTTTGATCTTATAGGTTGTTGTTACAGAGATTATGGCTACAAACTTACGTAATTTCTAAAGAGAAAATGACATGAACAGGACTAATTTAGGCTAAAATGACTTTTTGTACATTTTTTTAAAAATGAAATTTTTAGGAGTGTCGAGGAATTATTGACATGACAGAACCATTATTTAGGATTTTTCATGGTTAATAAGTTCTTAACCATAGATCAATACATCATTGAGACACCTAAAAATTTCGTTTTTAAAAACATATACAAAAAAAATCATTTTGGCCCAAATTAGTCCCATCTATGTCCTTTTTTCATTTCTAAACTCTATTATGTTGACATGCCTCAGATACAAAAAAATGGGTGTTATCTATGTTTGGATTATACTGTCGATGAGCTATATGTTATGGTTATTCATTAGTGATTTATCTGAACAAATTTGCTCATCAAGTTTTTTCTAAAAACCTCCAGTCGTAATTCGAATTCATTATTTCTTAAGCGTTTTTTTTTTTTTTCCTTAATTTTCTTCGGGGGAAAAAAAAAAGAAAAAAAGAAGAGAAACATAGATGAAGGTTACAGGTATCAATCAGCCAGTTGTCCAACTTCTCCTTACGTGACCACAGGCTCCAAGAAAGCTCTATAGGTGTGATTCATGCCAATTTTACAAAATGACAAAAGCATTTTCATTTTTCATAGCCGTATGGAATGGATCGCTCTGTCATGAGTGACAATTGTAGATTGCGATATCAAACGAGGTTTTTTATCTTTAAAAAAAAAAATATATTTTATCTTGTCTTTAAATTTCTCTCAATGGGATTCACAGTTTTATATCATGACATATTTTGATTAGGATTTTTAGCTGTAAAGTGCTATTTCTTTTGCTTAATTATTATGGTGTATTTGTGAGTTTGTGAGGGAGTAGGTGCATACATTAAATGTACCCCAGATTCTGCCAAGATTCTAACGCGGCCAAACTAGCTACCCCAGATTATGAACACGGGACATTATGTCTGCGCGTAAGTATAAGAGTGTTTCTTTCAACATCCCTAAAATCACCCTTCCCCCCCCTAAGGAAGGCTTCCAAATGTCACATCACAGTCTACATTTTATGAAAACCATGCTTAACACCTTAACTCTAACCATAGTCCCTCTCATGTTAGTGAACTGCTTAGATGCAACAGTTTTTCAACCTTACTAAAACATAACTGTCAAAAGTCTAAAGTAATATTATGTTGATCATTCGATACTAGAGTATCACTCTTTTTGTCAATGTGGTTGGAGTTTAGAGATGTAAATTGGAGGAAGTGAGGCCAAGGAATGCCTCATCAGTCTCATCCTCGTCCTTGTTAATAAAGCCTGCATCCCTAATCCTATGTTAGCGTTGGGGCCAAATTCTTGGATTCTCACTATGATCGAGTTTTTCATTCCTTTTCCCAGCCCTTTTTAACAAATGAAAGATATACACAAATTGAAAAGAAAAAAAAAAAATTATAGAACAGTGTTTTTTTCTTTAAAAAAAAAAAATACAAGCTTTTCAATTTTTTTTTTATTTTATTTATAAATATATGTAAATCGAGGTATGGATGCTACATTGACCCTAGCTCAAATAAAGCATATTTTCGCCATTGTCTGATTAAGCCCCGAAACCTACTCGCATAATTGACAATCCTTCGTGACTTAGACTTACTTAAATCAATCTCATACAAATAAAAGTTTTAAATCCTATGTTCTTTTGTAAATGTTTGCTTATAAAAAAAAAAAAAGGAAAACAAAAAACAAAAAAAAAAATCATGAAAGAAAGGAGGCAATTAGGTTAAACAGTTATTGAAGCTCCAAAAAACAATGGCAGCTCACAGTGACCATTGTTGTCGGTAGAGAACGATTTTTGAAAGCTGCGTCAAAACACTCATCTTTGGTACTAATAAAGCAGGTGATTTTGGCCCAAAGAACACTTTGATTCTCATATTTCCGCCTGGAATCTTTTTTTTTTTTCACACAACTTTATAAAGTTTGTTTAGTGTTTTTAATGCGTTGCTTTCCGTGTATTCGACTCATAATTTTTATATAATTATTACATGTTATTTATGGGATTTTACTGTTTGGTCAACTTTGGTAACTTGGGCCAACTCCTGAGACTTTCGTGTACCTTCTAGCTGCTATACTAGACCGGGTCTTGCACTTTTATGGATGAATAAGATATATTTCATCTTTTTTCCTTTTTAATTTTTTTGGAATAATAATCATGATTAATATTTGATCACTGGACTAATAAAGAATTTTTTTTTCTAAAGGATTAACGACATTGTTAGTCCTTAACTTATTAAGAAATATTTTATGGATGAATAAGATCTATTTCATCTTTTTTCCTTTTTAAATTTTTTGGAATAATAATCATGATTAATATTTGATCACTAGACTAATAAAGATTTTTTTTCCCCTAAAGGATTAACGACATTGTTAGTCCTTAACTTACTAGAAAATATTTTATTTTGGTGCTCAAACTTTAAAATCATCAAACGGTGTATAAACTTACTAGAAAATATTTTATTTTGGTGCTCAAACTTTAAAATCATCAAACGGTGTATAAAGGGTGGCCCTACGTAGGGGTGGCCCTACGTAGGGGCGCCCCTACTGTAGCCCTCCTCTTAAAATTATTCATTTTTGTTCTCATACTTTTAAAAATGATTTCCATTACTCTTTATAACATTTTTTATTCAGTATTTAATAGAAAAGGACTAAAACGACACTTTTAATTTAGGGACCAATGCAAATAATAATTCTTGTATGAAATTGTTGACATGCCCTTACATATTACTAAATTTAGTGATCAATAAATTACTAATTAATCTAAGTTTTTACTAATGTAAATAATTGCTACTAGACACGTAAAGCTATTTTTTCTAATGTTTGGAACTTGGAATAAACAATTTGAGAGAACCACGAGCTACAGGTTACAGATAAACAGAGAAAAAGAGAGAGAGAGTAAATTTTCTTGCTTAAATAATAACAAGCTCATGCCATCCAAGTATTTAAAAAACTAGTCGTAATTCCGTGCATCGTGCGGGTTAATGTAATATGAGTTTATGTGTTAATTACTAAAACATTTTTTAGTCTTAATATTATTGATTCTATTTGGAAAAAATAAATATTGTTATTAGAAAAATTCTTGCACAAAATTAAAATTCAAAGATTAGAGAAGGAAGTGATTATTTTGATAACAATTGTTAATTATATATGGTACATACCAAATCATTATAATCTATGGTCGTTGCTTTGAGATTATAGTATATATGTTCTTCATTGTATTACGTTTAGAGTTCTTCAGTGTATATGACATATTTTCCTACATAAAAAATAGACACAATATCAAAGTTTTTATACATGTCAAAAGCAAATTCTGATCAACATATAAAACTGCTAAAGGAAATCAAAATCAAAATAAAAAAATCTTAAAAACATACCTATTTTAAAAAATAGAAATGGTGACTAATATGCAAGAAGGTTCATATATATATAGTAGTAACTAACTCTAATGACAATATATTGGAATTAGAAGTGTTATTTATTCTTAAACTGTTGAAGGATACATCTAGTCTAACTTCTAGATTTAGTTCAATGAATTATAGAGAATATATTATCTCTACTTTCTAAACTAATGTATTGAGATAAAGACAATTAATTAGAAATTAGGAAAAAAAAAAAACTAAACTTAAACATAACAAAAGATTCATTGTTTTTTCTTAAAAAAAGAAAAACTTAACATAACAATCATTACTATAAATTACTATATCTATATATATATATATATATAGGTTCAATGTATTATATTTAAAAAAAAATTAAACGTAACATAGTTTGTTTTTGAAAAAATTAAACGTAAAGGAATTTTAATTATTATATAAATATCCAATGTATTAAAATAAATAGTAAATAGTAAATATATTAAGATAATGACAATTATAATTTTTTTTTAAAACCTTAAAAGATAAGAATTTACTATAAATTACTATATCTATATATATATATATGTATATATGTAGGTTCAATGTATTATATTAAAAAATAAATAAATGTAACATAGTTTGTTTTTGAAAAAATTAAACGTAAAGGAGTTTAATTTATTATATAAATATCCAATATATTAAAATAAATATAAATAGTAAATCTATTAAGATAATGACAATTATTAATTTTTTTTAAAAGCCTTAAAAGATAAAAATTTTATAGATTCAATATATTACTATAAATATAAATATATAAATAGTAAATATAGGTTCAATGTATTTTTTTTAAAAGAAAAGAAACATTAAACGTAACAATAGTTGTAATTATTAAATAAAGAACTAATTAATATTATTAAATTATATTTTATAAACTATATATTACGACCAATCATAGAAAAGAAAAATAATAATAGGACCAATCATATCATGAAAAAATTAGAAATTTTCTAAAAATTTTAAAAATAAAATAGTGATCAAAGAAGCTATCAGAGTTTTTAGCTTCAGGCTTAATATAAACCTTAAAAGATAAGAATTTTATAGATTCAATGTATTACTATAAATATAAATATAAAAATAATAAATGTAGGTTCAATGTATTTTTTTTAAAAGAAAATAAACATTAAACGTAACAATAGTTGTAATTATTAAATAAAGAACCAATCATTATTATTAAATTATATTTTATAATCTATATATTACGACCAATCATAGCAAAGAAAAATAATAATAGGATCAATCATATCATAAAAAAATTAAGAACTTTTTAAAAATTTTAAAAATAGAATGGTGATCAAAGAAACTATCAGAATTTTTAGCTTCAGAGTTAATATATAGATATGGAGGCAGCTATAGTAGGGGCGTCCCTATGTAAGGCCCTGTTTATATACCGTTTGATGGGAATCTGTGGGAAATCTGTTTATACATAGATTCCCATCAAACGGTGTATAAACAGGGCCTTACGTAGGGACGCTCCTATTATAAACGCGCCCTATATTACTATAAATATAGATACTAAAAAAATCAGCGTCCCATTTCTCCAAATAAAAGTTACAACCCAATTGATCATCTAAAAAAAAAAAGAAGGGTCCAAATTGATTGTCATGATGACCATAATAAATTACCGGCCTGCTAGCAAATAACAGTTGGACAAGAAGAGTACAAATCATTGTGTTGTTCACTATTGACATAATTACATTCAATTAAAAGAAAATAAAGAAAAGAAAAACTACATAATTACAGCACAATATATTCCTCATAACATTTCTATTTATTTATTTATTCATTTTCAAGGAAGGGGTGTGGGTGGGGCATATTGAAAGGGCATACAATCCATATTCCATAACATGGGTGTCCTCTGACCCCAAGTCATTAGGGATAAAATTTTTATTCCTAATTGTCTAAGTACCAATTTTATTAATTGTCCCAATCATAAGGGAGTCCAGGAAGCTGAGAATCTAAAAGAAAAAAACAGTTGGAAATGGTTTAACTGCCACCCAACACAAAAGATTCATAATAATAATAATAAAAATTGTTAGACACTTGGACAGTGATGTTGCAGAGATCTTCCCAGACCAAAATATTTGAATCACTACTTCACAACCTTGGAACTCTGAGGTGGGCATCACCCAACTGTCATACACCAATTTTTTGTTTGTTTGTTTGTTCTTTTCTTTTTTCTTTCTTTCTTTTTTTTTTTTTTTGTCTAATTGAGTTCGTAGTGGCCTTCCCCTTAAAGAAAACACTTAAGAAATCTAAATAAAAATAATAAAAAAGCTCTTGTTCTGAGGCTGGCATTAGGTAAAAGTTCCTGTCTTTGCAGCTAAAAAAATCATCATTAAAAAAATAGCCAGATAGCATGCTGGTAAGGCTTAATGGGTATACTGATCACCCACCATCGCAAGGGGGCACCCCATGAGTAGAGATTCCTGGGTTCCTCTCTAAAGAACTGGATCAAGTGATCTTGACAATTGAATTTCCAATGTTAAGTTGTTTATTCCATATATAAATATATGTTTCTATATAAAAGCCCCCACAAGGTTTTTGAAAATGTCAAATTCTGATATGGTCCCCCACACCACACCAGAGATGGGAAAGGGAGAGGTTGGAAAGAAAAATAAAGTTGAAATGCATTAACAAGGGATTGTGTCATTTTAATTGGATATATAAAGTACGCCTTGACTCAATCATCCTACCTAGAAAAAATATAAAATTTTGAAAGAAGAAGGATATTAGAGAAACAATTATTATTATTTTTTTATAAAAAAGCTAAGCTCACGCGGTAAATTTGAATTAAATGTCCCAATATGCGAAAATTAGAGTACATATTAATATTATAACCTAGTCACTCAAAAGCACAAATTCTTGAATTATAAGTTTCGAAAAGTTATATGGTTACATGATTAGCTGATTAGTAACTACACCCCATTTTTAATATTAAGGTTTAAGATTTGAATGTGGTGCTTTGAATCTCCTATCTCTTATAAAAAAAAAAAAAAGTTCTGAAAAATATTGTGTATGATGATATAAGCACAAATGTTCACATTTTTCGTGCTAAGGAATTTAATTATTTAAAATTAAAAATGTAATGGAATTTGAAGAGTCTCAAAATGTTGCTTAAGGGTTAAGAGGTCTCCCTCACTTTTTTTTTTTTTGTTTTTTAAGAAAACGAAATACCGCTATCTAATACCGAAAAAAATGATACTAAACAAGAACATATTTTATTCATAATACCACTACATGAGAATTTCCCTCTTTAATATCGGACAAATAAAATAATCACAAAGGGAAAAGAGGGGTTGGAAAAAGATTAGATAAAGAGATAATGGGATTCTTGCTTTGAGGGTCCAAACTGGAAAGGAAGTGATATTTGTCAAAAGGGTTAGCTAAGCTGCCGCAACTGGCTTTTCTCCTATTTCGCCTTGGCTCTCACGCCTCTCTGGCATTCGTCTCATTGTGTTTTGAATAGTATATAGGTGTGTGTGTGTGTGTGTGACCCTTTTCGTCCACTCCGCACCAAACTTTTATCTTAAGCACCTCTCTCTCTCTCTCTCTCTCCATTTGTGTTGTCAGCAAATATTTACCACAAAACTTTTGTAGGACTTGGGCCTTTAGAGAAGGGGTACCTTATCAACTTCATCATAAGATTTTATTCAAGATTCCTTTTTAGTAGTACTAGTACCAAAGCCTTTAATACTACGTGTCCTTATATTTTCAAAATCAATTATGAAGCCCCATAAAAATTGGAATTAAAAGGTTGAAAAAATAAATTCCATCATTCTTTCTGTTATCCAACGACTATTATATCAATCAATTGGTAGTAAATTTGCATAACAGAGTTAGAACAAAGTGTTTAAATTGATAAGAAAAATATAGGAAAAAAAATTAACCAACCTAAGGGGGACACTCAAAAACTTACACAAAATGATGTGTCATGACTTCTAATCATAAAATTTTAAATTGTGTGGTTTTATTTTAAAATAAGACATGACTTGTGCCACATTAATGGGTACAAATTTTTGGTATAATTTAGGAGTATCCTTATCATTATTATTTTGGTTCAAAACTATTATGTTTTGAAGTACACCAAAATTCATGGAAATTAAACACGTATTTGCTTATGCAAAACAATTTTGCTTCTATAGTCACCCCATGTGAGTGAATTAACTGAAACAGTTAGTTGAAGTTGCCCATCTACCAACTTAAGAAAATAACAACTTTATCAAATCATGTCATTCAGCACAATTCCATAGTTTCTCATGTATATGGTTCAAAAGTAGTAAAGAAATTCCCCTAAAACAAGCAGCAAATAAATTGTAATACCATAGTTAAATAATAAAAAAAATGGTTCAATATAAAGGTAAATTTCAAAATCCAATTTAGTCCAGTAAAAGGGTAATTGGTTTTTTTTTTTAAGGCTTTAAAAAATAAAAAAGAAGTTTTGGAATTTGGCTAGAGCCTAGAGGGTTTGGTTGCATTTCATAATTCATATATACAAAATCACGGAGACAAATTTTGAATTTTGTGAGAGACACTAAAAATTAGTGCCACCCTTTGCATCTTTATCCGTGGTTGGCAGTTGGGTCATTTCAACTAAAGCCTTTTTTTTCGTAATTCTTTTTATCTTCTTATTTATTTGGGCTATTTTCATATATTTATTTATCTTGAAAATAAATAAATAAAAAAAGAGAAAGCTAAGCTGGCTTTGATATACTTTAGGCCCAGCCCTTGTTTATAAGCACTTGAAAAACAGAGCAAAGAAAGAAAGAGATAAAAAACAGAGCACTACCCATCATTTCAAAGCAAAAGCAAAAGAAAAAGAAAGAGCAGAAAAAGAGAGAAAGAAGATAACACAGAAGAGAGAGAGAGAGAGAGAGAGAGAGAGAGAGAAGGGTTTCTGGAGAAGGGTTTGGTGGAAGAAGAGAGATAGAAGAGAAAGAGAAAGAGAGATAGAGATGCAGACGAGTGAGCAGTCTCAGCAGTTAATGGTTCAGAACTCGGGAAGCCTGAGCTTCAACAGCAATCTCTCGAGAGAAGACGAAGAGATGTCGAGGTCGGCTCTCTCGACCTTCAGAGCCAAGGAGGAAGAGATCGAGAGGAAGAGGATGGAGGTCAGAGACAAAGTCCAAGCTCAGCTTGGCCGAGTTGAAGAAGAAACCAAGCGCTTGGCCACCATTCGTGAGGTATTTTTCTTTGCATCATTTGGTCTCAATTTTTCAAGATTTCAAGATTTTAGGGAAGTTTAGGTGTATTTATTAAGAAAGAAAAAAAAAAAAACCCATAAAAACCCTTGATGGTTGAAAAAAGATTTTATTGTATATGTGAATTATATTTTTGGTATGAGGAATTGGGTCTTTTTTCTTTCTTTTTTTGGTTGAGGAAGTTGTCAGCTTTTTTGGGGTTTTAGCTTAGATTAACAATTGCATGTGAATATAAACAAGGAAAGGTCAAATTATTTTTGTGTAGTTTGGTTCAACCTTTTTTGATTAAAGAGGGGTAAAATTGGTTCACATGGTGGCCAGAGATCACGATCTGGACAAAATAAACAATTAAAATTTGCCCAAGAAAGTTTTAACCTTTTTGATTATCATAGCAAAATTAAGTGATATTCTTCGAGAATTTTAGGAGCACTTTTTGGTCTAATTTTTCAGGCCAAATTGGGGGTTAGTTCTTTCTGTTCATGACAACAAAGAATTTGACTCATTGAACTAAGCCTTATGTATGAATAGTTAGCCTGGTAATTTGGGGTTTAAAAAGAAAAAATAAAATTGTAAAAAAATACCTTTTGGGTAATTTTCATTATTTGTCAATGCCTTGTTGTATGGATTCCATTTTTTTTTAAATAATAAAACAAATTATGGAACTGCAGGAGCTTGAAGCACTAGCAGATCCAATGAGGAAGGACGTTGCTTTGGTTCGTAAGAAGATCGATGCAGTAAACAAAGAATTAAAGCCACTTGGACACACTTGCCAGAAGAAGGTGAAGACTTTTTTTACATTTACATTTTTATCTTTTTTTGCTAATAGTCACTATATACATGCATTAATTATTCATGAAATGACAAATTTTTTCCAGAACCAATTAAACATGGGTCTCTAATTATGGATAATGTTACAGGAGAAAGAATACAAAGATGCCCTTGAAGCCTTTAACGAAAAGAACAAGGAAAAAGTACAGCTCATTACAAAACTAATGGAGGTTAGTGCTAAATGCTACTATTTTCTCTCTGTTTTCTCAAAAAGTCTCTATGGGTCTTCATATAATTACCTTCGATTGGAGTCTAACAGTGTTTTTTCCATTTTTGTTTTAAATAATTTCATTTTGAGCAGCTGGTGAGTGAAAGTGAAAAGATGAGGCTGAAGAAGCTGGAGGAGCTGAGTAAGAACATAGATTCCATACATTGATTGTTGATGATGATGATCATGGTGGTGATAATAGTCCATTGATCATGATAACTCCTCTGATTAGGTTTGTGTGATGTATTTAAGAATTAAGGTTTAAGGTGACTTTCTTCTTCTATATTTATCATTATTATATATAAGGGTGTTTGGATTTGGTGTATTTTAAAGAAAAGAAGTCTGTTTGTTTGTTTCATTAGCATTTTGGATAAAAGAAACATTAGCTGATTTTAGGCAGGGAAATACCCCTATTAAACAGGTTTGTAACTAAAATGTTTCTCTGTAAACTCTTTGCTTCTTCTTCTTGTCTTAGTTTTCTATTTTTTTTTCCCTCATGTTACGACATCGTTCAGCGTCTGTCTTTGTCTTTAAGTTTTGTAATATGAATTTATATTCTTTGCTCTTTTTTTTTTTCTTTTTTTTTTTTTAAAAATCCCTTTATATCATTAGCATTATCCAAAAAGGTCGAGGAATATTGTGATGCTGTGATTATGTGACTCAGTTAATTTCTAAAGCAGCTTCCTTTTCAAAAGCAGAGATGGCCACCTTCAACAAAGGGTCATTTTTTGTATTAATGAAAAAAATAAAGGAGAAAAAGACCATGGATTTGGAATGTAAAATATCGAAAAAGCGTTTTCATTAATTTCCTAGATTGTGTAAATTACGTCAGTGAAAATTATTCTTATCCAGATTAACTACTGATATTGTCGTATTCTTCTTAGAGTAACGGCTATATATTCCAACGGCTATTAGAAGATAGCCGTTAAAAAGATAGGGGCCTTCGATTCTGCAGCCGCAGGAACCAGGTTTATGGGAAAATTCGGGATGTCAGATTTTTTTTTTTAAATTTAATTTTTGGGAGAGCAGAAGAATGTGTGTATAGTATGTGTATGTATGTATATATAAATATATATATTTGGGCAAGCAAATCCTTATTCATGGTTGCATGGTAACACACCTACCTAGTAACAAAATTGTTTGTTTGTTTGTTTTTGGGACTTTTGGTTCATGGAGGCTGGTTCATATAGTTAGTGCAAAATTCAGCCCCCCACCGGAAAACAATTGAATAAATAAATATAGAAATTAAATAATTAAAACTCTATCAAACAAAATACAATTTATCTGATCGAAGGAAGATAAGGGCAATGGAGAGTCCCTGTAGGAGTTGACATTNTAGGGCTCAAAACAAAATTTAAAAAAAAAAAAAAAAAAAAAAGAGGGTCTGACTTTTTTAAGGTGACTAATTGAGACAACAATAACAATAAAGCTAAACCAAGAGTTATCAGTTTTAACTTAATTAGAAAAATAGGGATAAGAAAAGCATAATTGAAAACACTGGTTCCAAATTCGAATCCTCCGTCTTCATTAAAAAAAGTTCCAACAAATTTTTTTTTTTTTAGGGAAAAGGTTCCACCAATTAACCAAATAACAAAATAAAATAAAAATACAAATTGCGCAGTATTTGTTTTTAACGAAGCATACAATAGTTATAAGACGAACCCTCGAGATACCTCTTGACTTTTGTCTTTGTAGTTTTATAAAGAAAAGCATTAATTAAAGTCGAATTTAAATTAAATAGTATACTAAAAAAACACATAAGGATTTGGCTGATAAGGGTAACCCTATCAAATACTTAAATGCAAAGCAAGGCCTATATTTGGTCAATCATCTCACCTGGCAAGGTAGCTAAGAGCAGGCCAGTTTGCCGTCTTTGTCCAAAAGTGATGGCTTACCAATACAACGTGACTAAGAAAGCTAAACCAAAAACGAAGTTGACAAACTTGCTTTGGGAATTTCAGCATTCAACATGAGTTTTTTTTTAAACCCTTTTTTGAGTTCAGTTGAATTATTGTTTGACTTTAATTAGGCATGAATTGGACTAAGATTGTCGATTAGGGGGAAAAAAATAAAAGGTAGTAAACATGAGGAGGTGACAAAATAGAATCTAGAATATTGTTAGTGGGAAACATTACTAGAGCTTACAATTTCACATAATAACCTTTTGGTGGTTAGAAATGGTAATGATTAGTGGCATGCATGCTGAGACAAATGTTCAGTTATATGAATCTTTAGAGGGGGTTGAATTTCAGGACAAAAATAATAATCAGAAAGAAAGGGTCAAAAAGATAAAACACGAATAAGTATTTAGATAAGAGGTTAAAGATTTTACACCTCATTAAATTACTAAATTATCTTGGAACCATTTTCAAGATGATCTCAAATGGAAGGATTAATTAGAAAAGAAAAGGATTATCCCACCCAACAATACCTAAGAAATAAATGAAACAAGTATATATGTATAAATTTCCTTGAGACATTTGAGAATGGTATTTTTCTTGGAATAGAAATATGTGAAACAAATTAAAAAGCCTAAAAAGTAAGTATGGCATGCTTCAAACTTTTCTTGTTTCAATTAGCTTGATGATTGAGGTTTGAGTGGAAGCACAAATGAGTAAGGCAAGGCAGTCACCTGGCTTTCTCTGATTGGATATTGTATTTGATCTTTATGTTTACGATGACTACATATACCTTTGAGGTTTGACCACCCTAAATAGCCGTTTGCGCCGCTACCCTTTTTCCCGGTCTATACTTTCAGCTGTCATTTTGAGAAACATTAGGTGATGGAAGTTTTGAGAAACTAGAAATGACTTGTTATGATTCTAGCAAAGTCGACCCACCTACCTACTAGGCAAACAACAAAAGAATGACCGTTGACCCTCCCAAAATTTTCTAGTTGATTATTATTAAGAACAATCGTGCAATATTAAGAATGCGAATTAGGCTAGGCCTTATAGAGGAACTCATGTACAAAGTCACATTAGTAGGCAATTCTGATTAGTCAGATGCCTCACGCGCGTGAGATTCATATGCTAGAATATGAGTCTTTCTAGTTTTTAGTCATAAAACCTCACAATCTTTTGAATACATTTGTAACCTGGATTTTGTTAACAAATCAGTTGGAAAAGAGTGTTCATTTTTAGACCATTACAAAAAAGTCCATACTTTTGGTGCCTAGAAACTTTTTAGTTTTTAGTTTTTGTGGGCATATGTTTGAGGACCAAGTAAAGGTCACGTCATCATATTTCTGTTTCGTATTTGGGGATTTTGGAAGTGGGGTGGAGGTGATCAATGAAGAAGGAACATATGGTGTGGATGCTAAAAGGACTAACAATACATCTGTTTCGCCCTCTCTTAAAGCATTGTTCCTTCTAAGGAAGCACCTTCTCAACAAATTTATTTGTTTTATTTTGTTTCATTTTTTTTTTTTCGCTATTGTTCTCTTTGTAGTTACAAGAGTACAAAAAGAGAGAACCAAATGAGCCAAGCAACCAGAATTGATCCACATGCAAACGATGTAAGAAGCTATATATTATCAAATTCCTCTTGGCCTTGGCCACACTTTTGCATGATAAGGGCCTCGAAATCATGTTGGGGGAACAAGTCAAGACATTCAGTAGGAAGCAAAGACTTTCATGGAGACAACACCCCTATCACCCTGACCCCCAAAAAGTTAGAAAGAAAAAAATAAAAATAAAAAGAAAGATAACAAAACCTTAAAAAGTGGGAAAATGGCAACGCACATAACCAATTGTGACAAAAGTTGAGTTAATGCATTTCCCCAAGTTTGGACGTGGAATCAGATATAACTACTTTGCATTTGTTTTCGTGTTATGATGTTGGTGATCATTCGATTATAATTCTGTATTTATTACAAGCTAAAAATCGTACCTGGGGTTTTCCCCAAAAAAAAAAAAAAAAAAAAAAAGAGGAAAACGTACCCGGCCGGTTCCCCTCAGAGAAAAAAAAAATAAAAATAAAAATCGTGCATGGGCTGAGAAACAAATAATCAGTTTGTATATAACATAACACACCCTTCATTTTTGTATGTCGGTCCTTGAGGGAAGTTTTACGTTTAGACACAGCACCTAACCGAATGCCCTCCCTTCTACCCCAAAAGAGAGACAAGTGGAACAACAAGGGAAATGGAACAGAACTAGGAGTGTTTTGTGTTCAAATGATATTGTTTAAGATCAGTTTGTATAATAACTTTTTAAGGATTTTTATCATGACAAGTTGTATCTTATTTATTACTGGTAGGAATATTTATAATAAAAAGACTAGCCGTAAAAAATTAAGATAAAAATGATCCTAAAAATGTCATTTTGGGACCATAACACTCCTAGTCGCGTCCAAATCCCAAACAACACAAGGTCAAGCCTATTTACTTGTATTGGAAAGACCCAAAAGGGTTTTGGGCTAAGATTTCTTAAGGAGTGGGAAAAAGGAACAAATGGGTTGGGTTAATTTATTCTTGGGGCCTTTAGGAGAAGGGCAGATTAGTTAACCTCATTAAAGAAAGAGAAATTTACGCCTAGTATCCGTCTTTAAAATTTATTTTCATATACCTGTTTTTAGTTTTTCTTTCAAAAATATATATTTTTATAGTCTATATTTCATATGCAAAATATGGGTCGTTCACATTTACAATGTAAATTTATCCATGAGGTATACATTTCATGTGTAAAATATAAACAGTATATATTTACAATGTAAATGTTTACTATAGTTTATATTTTTTATTATAAATTTGACATATGGTATTTATTTTAAAATGTGTGCTAATTTTTAATATAATTTTTATTTAAGAAATATAGAATACGATATATATTTAATGCATGAAATGTATACTACGAAATATATATATTTCATGCGTAAAACTGTGGTGATCTACATTTTTCCAAAAATGGGTATAGAAATGGATAATTATGAAATAAAAATAAAAAACAGGTATTTATGAAAATATGAAAATGGATATTTGTGAACTTTTCCCATAAAGAAAGAGGAAACTGCACAACATGCCACTTTTCTAATCTAGGTGTTAATGAATATCTCTTTTTTATTTTATTGATTTATATATCCCTTTTCAGTTTAATGCTTTTAGCTTACCACTATACCCCTATGTAAGTTAATTTGACATATTCATGTATATAATTACTATACCAACATATATAATTCATTTATTGTAGTATATAATTCATTTACCAGTATACATAGTTCATTTACTAGTATATCCAATTCATTTACCAACATATATAATTCATTTACCATAATATATAATTCATTTACCAATATACATAATTCATTTATCATAGTATATAATTTATTTACTAACATATATAATTCATTTACCATAATATATTGTTAATATATTAGTGTATATAATTAAATTACTAGTTATATAATTAATTTACACTGGAAAAAAGAAAGGAGCTAGCTCACAGGATTAATTATAATTTACTAGTTATATAATTAATTTATTGATACATATAATTGATTTACCATGATATATAAGTGATTATGTAATATATAATTAATTTATCGGTCTATATAATTGTTTTACCGTAGTATATAAATTTGCTTGTTTAAAAGAATAATAATAATAATTTGCCCATGATTCCTTTTATTTTTCAATATCGTTTTTGTTAAAAAGAACTTATATCACTAAGAAAAGTAGTTATATATCGTGAGGTTGGCTACGGTAGGGGCGTCCCTACGTAGGGTCATGCCTTAATTATCGTTGGATGGGAATCTGTGGGGAATAACAGGAATCTGTAGAGAATCTATTTATATACAGATTCCCATCCAACGGTGAATAGACATGGCCCTACGTAGGGGCGCCCCTATGGTAGACGCGCCCATATATCGTTATATTTCTAATATACTAAATAACACAAATTTAACAATTTATAAAAATAGATCGAAAATACTGTTTCTAACGCATATAATTCTAAAATAATTAAAAAAGCTTACCCAGTAATGTGACCTAGGTATTAGTCAAGATCTGGCTATTAGATCTGATACTAGACTTAAAAAAAAAAAAAAAAAAAAAGCTTGTCCAGTAATGTGACCTAGCTATTAGATCTTCTTATGCTCTGTAGCTTGATCTAATGGAGACTCCTCATGGCACCCATT
This sequence comes from Trema orientale, assembly GCA_002914845.1. Classification (NCBI taxonomy): domain Eukaryota; kingdom Viridiplantae; phylum Streptophyta; class Magnoliopsida; order Rosales; family Cannabaceae; genus Trema; species Trema orientale. Next base: position 131,343 of record JXTC01000413.1, read on the forward strand.
GTCGTCGACCCTTACCCATAAGACTTAGAGAAATGTTAACGACACTCTCTTGGACACTCTCTTTGACACTCTCCAGTCTCACTGTCTGACACGTGGATTCCACTATCCAGTTTAATATTTTAATAATACAATAAATCATACTGGATTCCACGTGTCAAGCAGTGAGATTAGAAAAGTGTAAAAGAGAGTGTTGCTAGCACTCCTCTAAGACTTATATCATCCTACGACTTTTTCCAGAGATTTGCCGGCCACAATGCCAGAAATTGTAGATCCGAGCCATATAGCACTTGCTACCCTGCTCGCACCTCTTTGCATGCTGTGTGTCTCTCCTTATCATTGGCACCTTCAATGTACTTCTTCAATGGAGTTCAAGTCTCTACTAATGTTTTTCACCAATTTTCTCACACTACAACTCCAGGTCTTGGCTTCCCCGTCGTTATTAGTCTGAAAGCTAAAATCAGAATTAAAGAAATTTTAGTTTAAAAAAGGGACATGTGCATACAAAGAAAAGAAATGAGGTATTCGGTGACGAGAGGTTAAAAAGGGGGTATTCTTGTTCATTCTCCAGAAAGAAAAGGATTTGGGCATTGGTAGGAGTAATTTGGGCCAAAATCATTTTTTCTATGACTATTTTCCATGATGATCTCTTAGAACTAGTAAAAAAAGTTATTAAACGTGCCAAAAAGGTCATAATTTTAATGACTAATCCTTAAAAAAAATTATTTTGAAGAATAGCCTTAAAATTATGATTTGAACCCAAAAAGCTCATAGATCAATCCATACCTTAAAAAAAAATGTTCGTTTGTTTTTTAATTTGTTCAACATGCTTGTAAAAAAATGTACTTTTTCAAAAATTGTGTAAAAAACTGACATCTACTCTAATTCCCCTTAATTCTATCAAAATCAACTTAAATAAAAGTTTTAGCCATTTATGGACTCCACCAGATGATAATGATTGCTCAGTGGTCCAAGGTTATGTGAAAAGGAAAGTTAATAAAAACAAACAAAAGCAAAAAGTTAAAGATAAGACTAGAGCAGTGAACTGTGAACGGCTAACATTTGCTTGTCTACTCTGAAAAAAGCATGTATGTATTTGGGCTGGCCTAGGCAACAATTACATGCCCCGAACAGAAAAGTAGAATGAAAATGGGCTAACTGCCTGAGTGAAAACTAGGCCTTGTACGGCAATTTCAGCCAAAAAAAAAAAACAGAAAAAAGAAAAATACAGTGAGAGCTGTTTTTCGTTGATCCTGTACAGTTTATTAGAAAATGCCATTTTTTAAAAAATTATTTAGATAATATCATTTTCTAAAATAGTAACTACTAATCGATTATCAATTTTTGAGTACTGATAACTAGTAATCAAAGGTATTTATAATTGATATATTATTGTTCGATTATCAATTTTTGAGTACTGATAACTAGTAATCAAAGGTATTTATAATTGATATATTACTGGTAACAGGTAACCAATTTTCTGGTAACTAGTAACCATTTTCAAGTGGTATTTTTCTAAATTTTTTTAAAAATGATATTTTTGTAATAAAAATCTTACGGGAATTGGGAAAACAAAACTGACATCCGTTATAGGTAAAAGTGTTAGAAACCCATTAGTTCTTTGACGAAATTTTTGGATCTACATAGAGGTTGAGGCCCAAGAAAGTCCTTGGTTTGGACCTTAGACTCACAAGAAACCCACCTCTTTTATTTCGGTTCTGTTGCAACAACTTGGATCAAAGTTCAATCCCAGTCCATGTTGTTAGCCTAATTTCCTCTTATCATTAAGACCATGATAATATAAATTAGTAAAATATTTCTCTTTATAATTGATTCATTTTTTAATTTTTTTTCCCCTAAGGAAGTCATTGAATCATGTTTACTTACACAGTTAGGATACAAAGTTTTGGTAAGGTGAATCACTGACATAATTAGTGAAATCGAGAAGAATTTTTGATTCATTATCGTTATCGTTCATCTTTAGATATTTTTCTTCTACTAGTCTTTCCATTATGGATTAATAAACATGCACTTAAGTGCAAATTTTTCAAGTTCAGCAGTTGAAAATTTTAGAAATTGATTACCAGTTCTTCCTTAGGAAGACAGAACACAAATCATCTCTAAATATGCAGTTTTTCAACAATGTCATTTCTCCTCAATATTTAATTTGTATGAAACTTCGGTGACACTTCTTTGGGTCACTCTTCTATTTTATTTTATTTTTCTCCCATAGGATTCTTTTAGTTTGAGATTTACTTACACTAAACAAAAGGGTGCAATTAACACAACAAGCATGTTTCTAAATTGAATAGAATCCCTAATAAAACAAAACACAAAAATTGGTTTGGTCGGAAAGTTGAATGCCAAGACGGTGGTATGAGTATATGCTCTTAAAATTGTTATTTTCAACATATATATACATGTACAGCATGGTGGAACATTCCAAACTTATCCAAATAATCAAAACACTCTTTCATTACTTTTGTCCCATATCTCCAATTAGTCAATCAAACTTTTGTATGACCAAATACACTTTAAGCAAACAATCAAAAGCTTACCCAATTTTCTACTTACAAAGGAGAATCTTTATGCCCATTTTCCATATCTTAGAGCTTAGATATACATGTGTTTTAAACGACATTCATTTCCATGGTGCACCTCATGACTAGATGAGCAGAACCCTCTTAATGAAAGAGAGAGAAAGTTAACAAATGAGAGATCTGTCGTTTTCCTCCCAAGATGGAAGAGGAAAAGATCTCAATGTCCCCTGTGAATACGACCCATTAGAATAGAAAATTTATTATAAGCTTTGGCATGCGAGTTCGTGCACTCATTTATTTGGGTCCCTCAAGGTGTTCGACCAATTTGACACAATGAGAGAGAATAAAAATGTGGTGATTTGAAAAGAATAGAAATAAAGAAACAACACGAACTTGTCTGGCTAGTCTCTCTTTTTCACCCCTGATAGTTCACGAAGTTAGGAACAGGTAGAGAGGGACATATAGGTTATGACACCACACAAGGTATGTCTGAAATATATACTAGATCCTATTACAAGGTCAAAGGATATAAATATGTATATATGTAAAAGTATTTTTTTCTTTTCTATAGTGAGAATCTTAATCCAGAGGTAATTGAGCTGTCCCTTTCCTTGGTCTCTCACAGTAAATTTGCTTTCTTATAGTTATATATAATTTTTTTCAATATAATGTTTCATTGAGCCAGTAATAATGAGTATTTCATTTATTGCTAAGAGGTAATGTTTCTCGAGTACTTTTTTGTAGTGACATATTAAAAGGAGAATGTTTTCAAGGTGCTTGTGGGGTATTGAGCTTTGGAAGAAAAAGATGCTCATCATAATAAGGGCATTAATAATAAAAGTTACTTCCATCCGAGAGTAGATTATAGTTCAAAGAGACACTAATTAACTACCATCTTTGATAATACATTTCGCCTAAACAAATAGATTAAAACACCATACCCTTTTGTACCTATCTCTTTGTCATGCATCTTTTAACATGAGACCACATGCACCGATCAAATCAATTACAAGTGAACAACGTAGAACAAACTAATCCAACTTCTTTAATCATAACTTAAACAAAGTTAAATATGACATGATTCATAAATTTGTAGAAATAACTAGTGTTATTAGAGTACAATTTCATATAATATTAACTGTATGCGTGTTTATTCATGTTAATCATATCATAATCAAATAATATGTAAATAATATTTAAAGTTTTTCCAACATTTTAAAACAAATACTACTATCTACTTAATTATCCTACTTGGAAACACAAACGCTATGATAATATATACTTATCAAAAATAAATTTTATGGGGGATAAAAATATTGGTGTTTGGTGGAAGAAGACAAAAATGGAGCTATTAAATATGGTCTAAATAGGGATAGAAATTAATTAAAAAAAAAAGGGATGATGAATAATTCAATGATGGAATCCTATGTAAAAGAGGTGGCCAAAGCAAGCGTGTGACATTTGACCTCATAATCATCTGGTCAATTGTAGGTATATGTATTGGAAAGAAATGTGAAAAAGGGGTTGAATATCAAAAACATAATATAATAAAAAGTAAGAAAAGGGTCCAAAATAGAAGGCGGACAAAATACCGACCGTCACTGATACTTGGATCCGGTCGATCCACCGCACAAGCGTTCTGTCTATTGAATTGACCCGCCGACTTGGTTGTATTACGTGTAACTACCATATTTACGGTGCATTTTGGACCCTCTTATAACCCCAATCCATCTTCCATTGTCATCTCAATAAAATTATACAAGGACAAAAGACACATTAACAAATGGCCATTTTGTTTTGTTTTAGAGACCTCAGACCTTAGAACTTGGGATAAGAAAAAAATCCGTCCTATTCGTAGGAAATCCCTCGTGAAAAATGCCCAAAAAGGAAGGAAAAAAAAGAAGCAAAAATGCAAGCTACGAGTTTCATTTCAAGGGTGTTTCAACTACCTGCCCTAAGAAAAGGGGAAAAAAATTTATTGTTGCCCATTTCTTTGCTTGTTAGTTTAATTATGTGAGCTTATTTGTTTGGAGGTTTATTTATCTAGTGGCATATGTGAGCTTATTTGTTTGGAGTTTCATTTATCTTGTGGCATGTATTATCTATGCAGTTTTAAATATGAACTCTTTTTTTTTTCTGAAAAGAAAATTATATTTCTATTAACTGTGATTATCAAGTACAATAATAGTTAACCAGTCTAGTATGGAATCAAACTAAAACTGAAAACATTATTACAAAAGCAAATTGAGTAAGGCTATGAGCCACTGCATTACATGAACTCTATTGGTCCTATGAACTTTGTTAGATGGATAATATAAAGTACTATTATAATGTAAAACTTGTTAGATGGATAATATGAAGTACTTATAACGTTGTTATGGGATCAATTAGTATTGTTAATATTTTGTAGGGATAATTACAAAAAAATACCCTCATGTTTGGATGTTCTGCAATTTAAATCCTGAAGTTTGGATTCCGCAAAATAATACCTTGAGATTACAAATTTCTAAAAATTAATACCCTGTGTTGATTTTTAATTGATAAAATACAATAATATCCTTAAAATTAAGATGAATAATATGGATTAATCTAGTTTTAATTGAGGATATTATTATTTTTTCGTTCCTAAAATTGGTCAAAAAATTTGTCCAGGGTATTAATTTTCAGAAATTCTTAATCTCAGGGTATTATTTTGCAGATTCCAAACTTCAGGGTTTAAATTATAGAACACCCAAATATGAGGGTATTTTTTTGCAATTATCCCTATTTTGTATTTGGAATTTGATTTGTTTTATGATGTGGATAATGATTTTTATATAAAAAAAAACCCTAGATTTTAGGTTTTTGAATAATGTAACCAC
>JXTC01000413.1:137616-176571 GCA_002914845.1 Trema orientale
AAGACTACATTAAAGTTAAAATTATGTAATACAGTATAATACAGACCTTTTATTCTGTATTAGATAATACTCTCCGTATTGTATTAAATTTTGATATTGTATTAAATAATACAATAAAAAAACACAACCAAACACAGTACTAAGTTTAATTAATACAATACAGAGTCCTTATACAGTGTACCAAACATGACCTTAAACGTATAAATAGATTGATCAAGTCAGTAGATGCACACGTCAAAAAAGAAAGAAAAAAAGAGAGAGAGAGAAATTTCTTTGTGTTGTTAATGATGAACATGGTTTAAGCTCACAAGTTTGGTAGTATATATATACACTTTCCTTTTTCTGAGAGGAAATAGAATTTGTTAATGTATGGCCTCATGAGTTATCAACAACAGGGAGATAGATTTGGGTTTTCTTTTTTTGTTATTTTTTAGAAAGAAAAGGCAATATATTTTGTTGTTCTAATTGTTATCAGACCTTATCAAAAAAAAAAAAATTGTTATCAGAACCACTGTCCTTTGAAAACTACTTGTCTTGGCCGAGGGACCCTTATGGATTTCACAGATATGTTTGATGTTGCAACGATTTATCTCATCTTTATAATAAATGGCTGATATATTGCCTTCCCTAGTTTCTAAGCAAAAAAGGCTTCTGTTACTTTGTTGACAGACCCTTTTTTTGGGTGGACCTCCCTTGTTTGCCTTATGAATTATAGTATAAATGGGTTTAAATTTTCAAAAGTATTCACCAATAAAGTACATTGGAGTTACATAAAGTGAAAACGGGTAAAGATAATTTGACAACAATATATAATTCAAGAGAATTATCGGTGGAGATATAGTCTGGTGGTAACCATATATTCTATTTTAATGTTGATTCTCTTTTCTCAATTCAATAGTTAAATAATAAGGAAAATTTCTCCTCTTATTTCATGTTTCACTAATGTTCAAAAATGTTTATAAGCATATAAATAACAAGTTGGTACTTTTGAAATTTGAATAATTTCACATGGAAATTGGACACTTATCTTATGCTATTGAGATCAAAATGGTAATTTTTGTTGATAAACATAAGTCTCCAATGCCGCATGGAAGTGCTATCCAACGAATTTGGAATCTATAACCTAATCCACTTTAAGCCGATCATATATATGGGAATTAAATTAGCCTCGGCCATGGATGATTAAAAAAGTTGAAAACCCATCATGTAAAAGTAGAAAAAAGGGGTATCTTCACCGTTGGTTTCCACAAAGCGGCTTCCAATTTTTCAGTGGAATAATGCATGGGATAAAGTTGTTTTTGATAATGATGAAAAGGAAATTCGGGTTAACAAAGTGGCTAATATAATGAGCAATGTATATACCTGCCAATGGATGAGTTTGATCATACCATGTATAATCAAATGAATTTCGATATATTCGTTAATAGATTTTCTTTCTATAATTCACAAGTTCACAGCCAGAAGAACAATGTAAATAACCTCCCAAATGCTAAATTTATAATGACATATGTGTGAGTTATTTTCTTTTATTTTTATAATAAGTGGAGATGTGGAGATCATTTAAGCTCATTTAAAAAAAACCTTCAAATACCAATTCGGAATTTAGACAAAAAAAAAAGAAAGAAAAAAAAGCAAAAACAAGGATGATTTGACATTTTGGATCGCCACCTGGCTAACAACCCTACAGCAGCCAAATTTTATGTTTTATTTTTAATTAAGAAACTTAATCCCACTTTGATTCTTAAAATATATACTTCCTAACTTAACGGTGCGCAGGAGTTTTGAATTAAAGTCGTGCTATTTTATCATGCAAGAACAATTTTAAAAGATAATGGCACTGAATTTGGTATAAAATTATAAATAATATAAATTTCGACCATGTCCCTTTCAAATTCGACAATGCCAGGCAAATTTTGTACAAGCCTGTTTTAAATTACCGGTTCACCTCAAGAATAGAAGTACTATGTATTACATTAATTGGAAGCTTGAGAAAACCAGAAGACAAGATTTTTTATTTTTATTTTTATTTTTGTGTGTGTTAATCTTTTAGTCAGAGACTCAGAGGACAAGAAATTCCCAACACAAAAAGAAAAATTAAAACCGGTGGACACCAAGATATTAGATTCTTGTAGTCGACACCTGGCTTTTATTGGGAAGGGAGGAATTTATAATCCTTTTTCAGCTTTTAGTACTGAGAAAAAAAAATGTATACACTGAAATTGGTGGTAGCTACAAGGATAAAGATAGAAAACCTTCACATTAACTTAATTAAAGGAAAAAAAAAATTAAAACATAACGTTCATTAATTACTTATAGAATAAGCGCCAAAATATGATCAATATTAACTAATGCACACTTGTGAGAAAGCCATCTATAAGTATATAATTAATATGATATTGTTTGATTTATTTATTTCAAATTTCATACATATACTGTATATATAAATCGTAAATTTTCTTTAGGTATATGAATGATCATATTTTGCAATATAGATAGTGACATACATTTCATCATCATGTCTACATACTATAAATTATCACTGGTACATATATGACCACCTCGATCTTATTTATATATAATACAGATAAAATAAAGAAGGAAAAAGAATATCTCCAAAAGCATTAATCTACTCCAAAAGCATTAATCTATCTTGTTTTTCCCTTTCAATTGATGAAAATCTTTGATGACAAACCTTTGGAACATGTGTAGATTATTACAGTATTGCTTTTAATACTACGGAAGCACTTTATTAATTATTATTGAATGGTCCACATAGCTTGGAAAAAAAAAGTTCTTGCATCCTTAAAATCTTGATGAATCATGATTACTATATATATATATATAAAATAAAAATCATTTCGGAGAAACTCAATTTGTTAGACAGCTTTCCTCACAATGACATATTGATGTATTACATCATGTTATATATATAAAAATTAAACATTGTACAATCAAAAAGTTCCAAAATCAACTTTTTCTAAGTTTATTTAGACAACTAATTATTAAGAGAAAATATACTTTATCATTAAAAGCTCTTGCTAATGGATTATTTTTCTTCTATTTCATTCTTTTTCTTCTTCTTCTTCTTTTTTTCATTCCTCTGGATGATAATTATTACAGGACTTTAAATGATAATCCATGCTCACCTCTAAATTAGTTGTTATGAGCAGGAATTAATGGTTAAAAAAATATTTAAAAATAATTTTAAAAAAAAAGGAGTTCTGAGGAAACTATATAGAGTGGCGTCCACTATGATCCAGATTAACTCCAGACCTTTCGGCAAACAAGGACAATATATAAATAATTATATAAATTGCCAGCAAGCCAAGATAGAATAAGTTAATTAAACAGAAAATGATGAGTTATCATCAACGCAAGTTTGGTGAACTTAATCCAGTCTTCTCCACTAACTGATCATCATCAAGCCGAATGAATCAATAATCAATGATCAAAACCAAACAAGGACAATGATGATGAGTCTATTTAGCCGAAGATTCTCATATTTCTAAAATTATTTGTAAAGCAAAATATAATATTTAAATAAAAATGCTAAATAAGAGTAGTACTAGTGGTGATGAGAGGGCAGCAGCTGGGGTCAGAATTATAAAACAAATTGAAATTTAATTAATAAGTAACACTGTTTTGTAATTATGTTATGTGCAATGCATGGATTATAAAACTTTGGCCTATTCCCGACATATGGAAGTGCCTAAGCATTATAATAATTTGGATAGAACGACAAAGGATCTGAAGTTTTGTGAATAGTAAGGCCAAAGGACCAACAGTTCTACTCATTGGTATGTGAGCTTCTCTTGCCTTTTACCATGTCTTTGACACTGTTTTTAATAATATTTATGGTAAAAACACTTCAGCATGCAAAAATTGTTCCTTAGCTAATTTGTTTTTTTGGCTAATTAGCTGTCTTTTGTTTAACTTTTAGCAATGTGATTAAATTAATTAATTACTTTAGTAAATAAGTCTAGTTTACGCAGAAACCAAACCTCCACGTTGCACTAACATTATGCACTTATTTGTTGCTTTTATATTTATATATACATATAATTATTGATATATATATATATAAGAAAGAAAAGGACAGAAAACAATATTCTTAGATAATATATCGTCTTATGCAACATTTTATAATTATTTTTTTATTTGTTGCTTTTGAGCTTTTCTGAGAAAAAGTGCTGGAAAATATTGCACGCGTTAAGATATTTTATGAAAGGGTAATTTTTGAAGCTTAAACTTTGCCATTCATTGGTTGGTGGTATATATTGGCTTGTTATGCGAAAACACTCTTTTAAAGTGTCTTCGTTTTTTCTTTTGTTTTTGTTTTTTACTGCTTAGCTCAATACTACAAGTTGAACTAAACAATGAGAGAGAACATGGGTATAAATTATGGTTTTAAAAATCCAAAAAACAATGTGACTATTGGTCTATAAATATTGTATATACACGTATATATAAATATAATATTAGTTTGGCAGTGTGCCAAATCTAGCATCCGAGGAAGACCTAATACGAAAAGCTTTAATTAGCATTCTACTAATTCCCTTTTTTTAGACCTAGTTGAGTTAGCCATGCAAGGCCTTATTAATTGCTTGGGAAAACAGTGAGAATCTTCGTCAAACTCAAGAGGTCTCATATTAAAAATCAAAAGTACGAAAGTTTCACTGTTGCTTAACATGGGAGGATAAATAACCCTCCCAAAAAAAATGTTGGTATATATAACTTGTGTTAGTGAACTGTTTAATCTTAGATTTTAAAACTGTTTAATTTATTTTCAAATCTTCATTAGGGATCAAGATTCCATACACAATTTAATTAGCAACTAGCAAGTATATCTTATTGGTTTATTCATGTTTACATCTCAATTTGAACTCTTTTACATTCAAATGTTACTTTCTATTGATAAATAAATCTTAAGATTTGTATATGAAATGGAAGCCCCCTATTTTGATCATGCGAATAGTTCATTTCATCATCTAATCAATATGTCATATACTCACACTTTCATACATGTAAACTCCATTAGATTAAAGTTTTATATTTGAGCTCAAGCAATACCATTGATATTACCATTATTATTGTTAATATTATTTTGCTCGTATTTCCCATTGTCATTAATAACTAGAACTGCAAAAACCCAAGTGGACATTTTGACTGACGAGTTACTTTCAGACATTCTTTCCAAGAAAATATAAACAGAAAACTCTTTCAAAAAAGAAAAATTCCATAAACGTTATATCTTTCTGTGTATGCTTTTGGTTCAGAGAGCATGCAATTACAATCCACACCACTAACAGATAAAAAAATAAAAATAACAATAAACAAACAAACAATAACTAAAATTAAAAATTAAGAAAAGTCTATATAGTTCAATTCAATTTCAATGTACGGAAAAAATGAAAGGCAAACCCGAAACCGTGAAAATAATCAAGAGCCCCCACGCGTCACTCTGTTCGAAATGATCCGTATAACAGTGCAAAACCAAAGACATTATTATTATCATTATTTTTTTTTTCGGAAAAAAAAAGTAGAAAGAAACAAAATAATAGAATATTTTCAAAATCTTTTTTAAATTAAAGGTGATTTTGGTGAAGTGGGCTAGACTGACTGGACAAAGTTAAATTTACAAAAAAAAAAAAAAAAAAAAGTACGAAGCTTGGGACGCTCTTAATCCACGTGTGTGTGGTGACGTGGCGCTGTTGCCGATTTAAGCTGAAGCTGGCCAGCTCGGTAAGAAGTTGAAAATGGTAATTAAGATGAACGGCTGAGATGCTTTGACCTTGTGAGAAGAGACAGTCAAAGATAGGGTCAAGATCCGCTTCTCCGCGATGTCGGAGTACTGTACGCGGTTGAGTCGGCACGCGCGATGATTTTCTCTCTCTCTCTCACTTTTGAGCTTTGATCTATTTTTTTTGTCGTTTTCTTTGCCGTTTTGGCTCTAGTGCATCCAATATATCGCCACGTGTCTGTCAATATCTCGTGTCGTAGCGTGAAATCTCGTGGCGGGATTTTAAGGTCGCGGTCTTGGCCGCTCGTTGTCGTGGTGGTCGCGCGTGAATGGGGAAGGCTAAACGACGTCGTATAAGGGTAATTTCGGAAATATGAAAATGACAATATATCGTTTTTGGTTTTTGGTGTTTTGTACTTTCTGGATTGATGGCTGGGCACTAGTCTTTTTCTTGGCAAAAAGTAAATATAATTCTTTCCTGGTTAATAAAATATTAACAATTTTTTAGGACAAATTTAACCCTGCTATATATATTTTTTTATTTTTTTATTTTTTAAAGATCTCAATTGTTTGATTATAACATAAACGTGAATTATATGTTTAAAAGTCTCTATCAATAAAGATTTTAATTTTGGATTTTGGTAACAAATATATCATTTGTGATTTATCACCAATTTTAAAAAAAAAAACAATTGAATATAAGATGTCATGGTTCGCATGGTGGGGATTAAGTATTTAACTCAATGATATAAGTTGTTATTATTACATTAATTCTTTACTCTCACTCCCACTACTCATGATTCACTAATTAATAAGTGGATTTTGAGTTTTGACATAATTTATTCAATCTCTCTAATTTGAGTACACTCCACTATATACAAAAATAACACTCTTTCAATTCAAACTGATAAAAATTCAAAAAATTCCTCCCCTAAGTGGGAAAGTTTTTGCAGAGTATCAGTGATAGGTTTCCTTTTAACCTTTTTTGGAGGATTACGACTGAAGGAGGGAGAGAGAGGAAAAAGGACCATGTAAATGTCAGAGCACTATTAACCTAGTTTCAGTGTGTTTTATGTGAAATAATATGTGTCCAGCTGTAAAGTGAAAATAAAAGATAAAGTCTTTGAGTAATGCTTCTCTGAATTTTGTCCTAAAACAAATAATAAGGGGTTCAGCTTTCTATTGCTGTGCAAAACGCCTGCACAAAAAGAGAAAATTATGTTTATAACTGTGACAAAAAGTCCTTTCCCACATTTTGACAAAATTACTCGAAAGCCATTTACTATTTTTAGCCGTATTTATTTATTTACTTATTTATTTTTGACACATTTTAAGTATAGTCGTTGAGAGTGAAATTTGAAATTAACAAGATATATTTGAGTAATATTTACTTCATTATTCTGTCTAAATGTGTATATGAATCAACAAAACAAACAAAAAAAGAAGATTAAATATCGTTATTCATATTATAATAATCCAATAATGAGGACAAAGAAAAGACCAAAAATACATTCTCATAAGAGAAATTTAGGTAGATGACTAAAATTTTAAATTTGATTAAGTAGATGTCCACTTTTGAAATTTTATAGTTAAATGTCCAAGTATATATATTTTTACACTTGGTAGATACACATATCTACTAATTTTAATTATGTACTGAAATATACTGAGTATATAATTTTTTATACTTGATATATAAAATTTTACACTTGGTATATAAGTATATATACCGGACATTTTGCTATATCATTTAACAAAGGGACATTTACTGAAATTGGGCCCAAATTTTGATCACATTTCTATAAGCCCCTTCTTATAATGTGATCATTGCCAAATAATTTTTGTCTAATCACATTATAATCTCGAAAAAAGATCTACTTTGCTATATGAATCTAGATTAGCATTGTCTAATTCATACCACTAATCAATCTAGATTCATTGATACGAGACTTGCATAGAACCTAAATTGATCAAAGGTTAAGATTGAACAATAATGTCATGAACTGTGATTGAACATAAAAATATATCTTAATTGAGTAAAGATTGAGACATCAAAATCTTATACTAATAATGTGGCATTATTTTCATTCTCATAATTTTTAATAATGTGGTCTTATTTTAAAATAAAAAGTGGTTGAAATGCAGACCAAGATCATATTATCCAGTGTAAGTATTTAGTACAAAATTTTAGTTTCCCTATTATTACTCACCGTAACTATCGAAAAATTGACTACACACCACTTTGATATTTTGAAATTATGGCTAATTGCATATATATTTGGCTATCAAATATTATATATGATAACACGATGCTTAGTAAAACGGTGATTCAGGTCTACTCAAAGCTTTGAAGATTAAAATTAAACGAGAGCCAACTACCAATTGGTCGGAACATCTCGGGAAAGAAATGAGGTTACGAGGAAACCTCTCACTTTGTCCAGCTAGTCACCACTATACTGTTTTCTCACGACTCCTGTGATGACTCACTCCCTCAATGCCTTATCCTATTTCACTCAGTAGTAACAACAATAATACTGTAATCAAAACCATATAATAAGATAAATTTCATTACATGGTGGAGAATTATGTAGCACTCTAGTCTTCTTTGTATAAATGTCAAGCTTTTATCCGATGGTCTTATCTTATCATCTCTCTCTCTCTTCCTCTCTTTCTCTCTCCATACGTGTTGTTAAAGAGAACCATCCAGACCGGTTCTTTGTCTGCTACTTGTACAGTCACATTATACTATTAGCTTAGCTTCACTCTCTCTTTACCCACCTCACCTACAACAATTTGCAGCCATTTTTATTTTTCATATATTTATATTTTTAACTGTAGAGACCTATTATCATATAATAATTTTGCTCAAGTATTATCATATAATAATTTGTTTATTATCACCACCATTCTTGCCTCGATTCTCTAAAACCCCTCCCAGATTTGAATGAGGAAGTCTCCTCATTCCTTCCCCACATTATATTAATTTGTCACTCACTCTCTCTTCTCTCCCTATATCTCTACGCAACTTTTCTCCCACTACCCTCCTCAACACCTCTCTCTCTCTCTCTCTTTTGAAAATTTTCAAGTTGAAACCTCTTCAACTCTTTCATGGTCTTCAAACTTGTCCTAAAACTCTGATTTTTTTTCTTTTTTGGGTGTTGTTTTAGATATATACATTTTAGACTAATATGGCTCAAAAGCACTTAAAGGAGCTACTGAAAGAAGATCAAGAACCGTTCTTTCTCAAGGACTACATTGCTGATAGACGCGACCAGATGAAAAGGGCTTCCACCAGAACTCACCATTTACAGGTCAAGAAACGAAAACCCATCTCGGAAACCCGAAACTTTCCCGGAAAGTTCTGCAAAAACGCCTGCTTTCTCTCCCTAAACGACTCGCCGGACCTGAGAAAGTCACCGCTCTTCGAATTCCCATCTCCGGCCAAAAGCCCATGCAAGAGCCCAAATGCCATTTTTCTCCATATCCCAGCTCGAACCGCGGCTCTGCTGCTTGAAGCTGCTCTTAGGATCCAGAAACAGTCATCGTCATCATCATCATCATCGAGCTCGAAACCCAAAACCCAGAAACAGAATCACGGCTTTGGTTTATTTGGGTCGTTTTTGAAGAGACTGACTCACCGGAACCGGTCGAGCCGGACCCGGGAAATCGAGTCATCGAATGGGGTTGTTAAGGGTACTTCGGTCGTGAAGGAGGAGGAGAAAACAGTGAGTGCTTATTCTCATGATGATGATCGGGTCATGACAGCTTGCACGGGTCGACCCAGTAGCGCTATCTGGTCCGAGAGCAACGAGGAGAAGTCTCTGGATTTAGAGACCTCGAGTAGTAGTAGCCAGTCTCATGACTCGGAAGAACTCGACTTTTTGACCGAGCTCATGAGAGAAGGCTCCACTACTGATTTTGCTTTCTGTGATCATGAAAACGACTTCTGTCAAAGCCCATTTCGTTTCGTCCTCACCAGAAGCCCTTCTTCCGGTCACCGGACTCCGGAGTTTTCGTCGCCGGCGGCGTCCCCCTCCCGCCATAAACAAGAGGTTGGTATTTTTGGTTTTGTGTTGTTTTGGTTCCATTTTTTTTCCTCAATTATCTGAAAAGAAATAACAGAGGAAAATGTGTTAAAGTTTCAGTGTGACACGTATTCATGAACGAGTTGAGTTGAAAAACGAGTCAGTCCGGTTAATTAAACAGTGACACCCCGAGTTGATACAACTGGGTTTAATGGACGTATATGAGGTGTCGGCAATACGATATCGCTTGGTGGATTTGGCCGGAATGTCGTTTCTGAAAATCACATTAATACCCTTTTGAACTTTTTTGCATGAAAAATATTTGGATGATAGATACATGTATATATGTATAGCCAAAATGGTTTTTGATGGGCTACGTGTGCAAATTCAGATCTCAATTTTTTATTTTCTGATCTTTCTTTCTTGTATGTTCATTATAGTACTTGGGATTATGTCTCTGCCAGAACAAAGGAACAAATCTTTTGTTTTGCAAGGGCCTCTCTGCTAGTGAAATTCACTTTCATGAAACAGGACAAAAAAACTCTGGTTTTTTGTTTTTTTCTTTTGGATGTTAGTAGCTAATCCCGACATCCCAACTAAATTATGAGATTAAAAAGTCAAAACAGCCAGCCAATTACGAATATGGGTTTTAATCAAAGTTGTTTGTTGGATGTGTGGAGTTTAATTATATTAAATTAACCGTGTGACAATATAGATTAAGCGCGGGGATCGGTGTTGGGTAAGTGATGCTAAAAAGAGAAACAAGAAGTTTAAGAGGG
This sequence comes from Trema orientale, assembly GCA_002914845.1. NCBI lineage: Eukaryota > Viridiplantae > Streptophyta > Magnoliopsida > Rosales > Cannabaceae > Trema > Trema orientale. Next base: position 148,161 of record JXTC01000413.1, read on the forward strand.
GCATGAGTGTGAGATTTTATTTCTTGAATTCTTCAATTTTATCACTAAAAGTGGATGTAGCTCTCCCGATGACGCTGAATTACTATAAACTTGTGTGTGCTTTTTTTTTTTTTTTTTTTTTTTTTTTTTCAGCTAGCAAGAGATTACGAGTGTATGATAATTAAGAGAACATTCTTTAATTGTTTGATAACTCCATCTTTGCGTAATGAATGCCATGTGTTAATAAAGATTCTCAATGTTTCAACAGGACAAAAAGAACTACGTTTCTGAAAACTCACAAGTAGAGGAAGAAGAAGAAGAGGAGAAAGAACAATTTAGTCCTGTATCCGTATTGGACCCTCCATTTGAAGATGACTACGATGGACATGACGATGATGAAGATGATCGTTTTGATATGGAAAGCAGCTATGCTAGTGTACAGAGTACGTCAGCAATAATATTATGCCTACTACCAGTCTCTTGCATTTTTTGTATCATCTTTTGTTTGTTGCGTGGTCCTAATCGGTCAGCTCTCACTAACACTGCTCAGTTTTGTGGGTGGTTGAAAAATTCAATGTCCATTAGAAGCAAAAATACTATTTGGGGTCGTGATCATGGTGATTTGTTTTCATTCTAACTTAATTTCAATCCATTTTGTCTTTGTGACATCAATAGGATAAGCTTGCTGTTAGTGTCGTTAATGGGGTTGTGTTTTAAAACGTATGCAAATGCACAGCTGTAATAAGTTCAAACGTGACCCACTTTTTGGTCTCTGGAGGGTCTATCTTAATTGTGGTAGATACATTTTAATACAATGGTCCCTGCAATTAGGTATTTGGTGAACTTTCTCAATGGTTTTTTTAGGTATATCCTGCTCTTAGGGACCCCAACTAGAGGAGCCCATTTCGGTTTTAGATTCATTGATGAAGTAGCAGCCTACTGATCTCCTGAATTCTAAAAGCAGGACTGCAGTATTAGGTTTGGTTAGAGTCATTGTCATAGCTTTGGTTCTAACTTGGAATTTAGAATGGTTGGAGACCTTTATAAATTATCAAACCTTATTCTTGGCTTCAATTAATTTGGATAAAGTTTGCTCTATTTGTTGTCTGCATAATCTATTTTGATTTAATAATTTCAATTTTGGTTTCGTACTATTGGTAATTTATTAATGTTGGTTTGTCCTTGCATGTACAGGAACAAAGCAGCAGCTACTGCAAAAGCTTCGTAGATTTGAGAAATTGGCCGAGTTAGATCCAATTGAACTTGAGAAAAGAATGTTAGAGGATGACGGTGATGACAACTACGATATCAATAATCTAGACGAGGAAGAAGAATGCGAAGATGATGAATTGAGCATTGATGGTTTTGTCCGAGAAGTCCTTACCAAATCAAGCTTCCATCAAGTCCATCGAACCCCAGAACACATGAAGAGACTAGTTTCTGATCTCATTTTCGAGGAAAAGAGAGAACAAAATTCCATTGACAACATAGAAGAGTTGGCAAGACGGGTCTGTAAGAGGTTCGAGTCCTGGAAAGATGTGCAATCTAACACCATTGACATGATGATTGAGCAAGATTTCAGGAGTGAGCTTGAAGGTTGGAAAAACAACAAAGAGCAGGTGGGAGAGACTGCAGTGGAGATTGAGTTTGCCATCTTTGGCTTACTAGTGGAAGAATTGGCAGCTGAACTTGTTTGTTTAGATGGAAAATAGATGGGAAAGTTCCAAATGCTGTTTGGTTCCACTGAAAAAGAGAGTTTTGGTTTAACTTCCTTCAAATTTATTTATTTTTAGTCAAAAATATAAATTGGGGTATAGTCTGACTTGTACTGTGAAGAAGGGATAGACTAAATAGGAACCTGTCCTTTTATGGGGTAAGAACTAAGAAGGATCTGGGGTTTAGATGGTAGCAAGCTTTGATGTATATGGATCAGCGGTGGGGACTGGTGTATGTAATCCTTGCTCGATTTTAGGCATGACATGTACAATTATTGGCCCTTTATGTAATATATATTATCTCATATTTCTCATCATAATGCATGTTTGTTCTTAAGTATTAAACTAAGGTTTAGGAATATAATTATAGTAAGCGGACAAAAAAAGAAGGAAAAAGAGCAAGGAATATTAGTTTGTTGGTTGAAATAGGCAAGGCTACTAGCTCAAGAAAGGAATAAGTTGATAAAGAAAGACTTGCTACTTTATTTTCTTTTTTCATTCTTTTATCTTTTCTTACTCTTGTAGATTAAACTACATTTAAAAATTTTTGATAAATTAAAATATCCGTACAAGTATATGGTATCTTAATGAGGTTATGTTTGACACATTATGTCAAACATTATGGAGGCCAAATTCATATTATTAACAAAGTGCTTTAGCTTGTGATTAGACAATCCATCTAACACTGAATTATTTGACGTGCTGCTGTCACCTGCCACTAAAAGGATTTAATTATACATGTGCTTATTTTATATATTTTTCCCCCTTTGCTAATTAAGAGAGGATAGTAAATTATATTTCAATCAGAAAAGTGATTAGCAAAAATAAAATAAAATAANCGTGTTGTCGTGTCATATTCGTGTCGTGTCGAGGCATATATATAACGAGCAATTACCAAACCCAAACCCGACACGTTTATTATTCGTGTCATGATTTGTAAACCCACACCCGACACGCTAAATAAACAGGTTAACCTATGACCGACACATTTAACACGTTATTTAAATAGGTCGTATTCAGATCGTGTCCAACATAACACGATCTGCTAACCTGTATACTGTTAACCCGTTAATTGAACTTAATTTAACATGTTAATGTTAAATATGTTATATTTGGTTCAACTTGACATAACGTAATAACCTATTAATTTTAACATGTTAACCTATTTCACATTTTCAATATAACTTGATATAATCTATTAACTTATTTTATATTTCCAATATAACCAAGCAACTATAATCAAATAAATATAACACACAATCCAAAGTTTAAAACCAAAATAAAACTTTCAAATTTTAGTATATAAAACATAAAAGGGAAGTTTTAAGTCTTGGTACACACAAGATAATACAATGTCTCAAAAAATTTAATCGTGTTAAACGGGTCAATTTCGGGTTTAACAGGTTAACCTGCTAATGACCTATTATTTAATCGTGTTTAATCGGGTTTAACCTGTTTTGACCTGTAACTGTTTAAGACAAACTCAAACCCGCTAACTTCGTGTCGTTTTCGAGTCGTGTTATCGTGTCGTGACCTAAATTGCCCCCCCTAGGAGAAACTCGGCACTTTATTTGTGTTTTCCTTTAATTTTAATTAATAGATGTCATGTGGGGATTTAAACATATCCATAAGAATAAATAGAAATTTTCTTACCATAAGTTGGGATGAAATTAATATAAAATCACAAAGTAAAGTGATTTCACAAATGACTTCGGTAATTAAGGAATTCAAATTTTTTATTAAGGTCAATCAAATTGAAGAAAACATAAATGAAAAGCAATCGTTAATATGTTTTTGAATTTTGAAGATTGAAGTATTCTATGAATTGTTTGTTATAGTCTCTACACTACATTAGTCTGCAAAGTATGGTCTTTGTTCTATTTTATTCCTCAAATTTTGATTTTCATACTACTTTAGTTATCGAATTTGTATGTAGATAAAGATGAATTGACTATAGTACCTTTTTGATAATGTTTTAACATAATGAACTACGGTGCAATAACATCGAAATTCGGAGCATCATCCTATTTGATCAGTTAAAAATTGGGAGTTAAAAATGACAGATTAAAGTAGTGCAATAACTATAATTCGAGAATCATTGCTTGGTGAAACAAATCCAATTTAAAATTGGATAAATCGATGTCAACAGTTCTCTGTTTTCAAATTTTGAAGGAGAATAGGAGATTGAGGCTACACTCCTAAGTCCTAGCATACCTATATAATTAATGGAAGGAGTTAGGGGACTCCCCTACCTACAAAGAGGCATTAATGGTCAAGTCACTACCCACTTCTTAGCAAATCAAATTCACCGCAGTCTATTCATCTTTCACTTCATTCTTCCCATAATTTCAGAGACAAAAGGATATGGGAGAACCGTTAAAGTTATTTCCTAGTACCTTGTTTCTAGGTTAGAACGCTCCTTATCACTTTTGACTTGTCTTCTCTTTGGCCTATAGTTGCCAATGACTTGATGGATTGAAGACAACAATGGCTCAAATTATGGGCACTAGACCTAATTCTTTTACTATAGTAGCATATATTCAGCCTCCAGATAGATTCTCTCTATAATTTGAAACTTCTGCAGACAGACTACTGTAAGAGAGGGAAGAAAAAAAGTTAGTAGAGTATTAGCTTAATGCTTAGTAGTATAATTTGTTCGTGGATTTGGTGTATGTTAAATGAATGGGTCTTCCGAGAGGCTATGTTATTCCTAGCGGAGGTATACGGTAAGGTTGTCCTCTTTTTTTATACTTATTTTGCCACGCCCCACTTCCGAAAATGTGCATCGCATACCTATAAGGTAAAGCCTTATAAATATGTAAGACATCTATCCACAATCCACAAAAATAAAAAATAATTAAACTTCAATAAGTACAATAAATCATGTGCAACTCAATAATTCTATTAAGTCTCCAAATGTTAAAAATTAACTATACAAAATACATACTGTAATCTAATAAATTTGTACTAATTGACCTTTTCAGTCTTCATATTTTTCCAATAAAAATGAATAACTTTCCTTCTTTCACTCATGAACTCAAATGCATCCCAATTATCTAGACAAGTTTTCCTTTAGTGAACCTCTTAACTGACGATCTTTAAAACCTGGAAGGAAAAAATAAAAAGGTGAGCTAGAAGTTCAGTAAGTAACCAATAACCTTATCTAGTTGGATCAAGTATATATCATTTAAAAAAGTTAAATAACATATTTCAAAATAAAATCAATTTCAGAATGTAATAATTTTCAAGATAATCAAATGAGATTGTTTAAAAAGTCACTTTAACAAAAACATGAAGTAGGTTTTCAAAATCTGTCATTTCATTCTTAATCGATAATAAGAAATACTTTCAAATCACTTCTCAACAGTCTTTGGCGACTATAGCTACACTTAACCCCTATGACTAGATCTATATTTACTACATTTAACCCCTGTAGCTAGGTCTATATTTACTATATTTGAACCCTATAGCTAGGTTCACATTTGTTACATTTAATCCCTGTAACTAGGTCCACATTTAGTACGTACTGTCCACATATAACCCTCTGTAGAATAGGTCTAGATTACATAGTCACTGAAGACAGTTTCAAAACACATTCATATAAAATAACAGTTCAAAAATAATTTCACTTTTCTCATTATATCATTGTAATCATTTCTAAACAGTTTTCATGTAACAATATTGAATAACAATGTCATATACTTGATCCATATTTTTGTACAAAATAATAATTAGATAGAATCAAAATACTTTTCAGACTAAGCAATTGTTTTAATAATTTTTTTTTTCAATAAAAGAACTTATTTGCAAAAAGTATATTTTTACTTGAAATCATATTTTTTAATAAAATACTTTAAAAAAACGATTTTATTAGAAACAATAAGATATTTAGTTTTTGTACAAAAAGTTACTAGAGAAGACTAAAGGTTACTTACATCGTTCGCTTTGCTTATTTAACCAAAATGATCAATATAATTGTTCAAGTATCTATTATCATATAAACCACATATAAGTATCAAATTATTGAAATCACACTCTAATTACATTAAGAATAATGACTAGTTGTTGCCCATGAACCTTCTACGGCCAACTCTACTTTTCCTGAGTAATCTTAATTTTTTATGATTCACAATAATTCTGACCTATCTCTAAAAATCACCATACTTAGGAGACAAATTTTACAAGTAATAAAGGTCCTAATAGTACTAAGAATGCAGTTATGGCTTCATACATTAGGAAACTCTATTTTTATTGTTTGATGGTGATTGAAAACTCTAATGAATAGTTTCAAAATTAAAATTACTGAGTTTGTCTATAAGAATTAGAGCATATGGAAAAAGAAATCCATACAATGAGAAACTTATCGACAATCTGAATGAAATACTAATGATCTAATTTTTAGCTTGATTCTAATTCACATTGAAGTTGAAAACTGAAGATTGCTAGTGTTCTTCTTCAAAGATTTATTATTTTTATTTATTACTTTCCATAAACCCAAAAATAATAATGACAGGGGTCCACTTATCGTCATATTCTCGAGTGTACTCGAGACTAGCTGCACCATTCAAGTTGTGGGCCCATTCAATATTCTCAGCCAATTGGATGCCTCCATTTTTCTCTCATCAGGACACCTATTCTAGATTTCTCTATGTTTATATACCAGGTGTAAAATATTATATACTAAGTATAAAAATTTATATACTCATACATTTACATTCATTGAAATTAGTAGATAAGTATATTTATCTAGTGTAAAAATATATATATACTTGAAATTTAACTATAAAATTTTAAAAATAGATATCTATTTAATTAAATTTAAATTATTGGTCATCCACCTAAATTTCTCTAAATTGAAATGTACATAAATAGCCTGATTAAGGGCCAGAAGGACCATCCAAAATTTGGGCCTGGGTTGTTCCTATTTCTCCAACAAAATCTGAAGATTATTGGGCTTCTTAGCACAATGTCGGGGGGGCTTTTATTCGAGAATTTGTTTTCTAGCAGCTGATTGAATGTGGTTTGAAATACAGCAGTTTTTGGTTTTTACCAAAACTAACCCTAATATGCTTTTAAACCTCTACCAGTCAGTTGAGTCACAATATAAAACTAGTAAATTGACAAATTTCAACCAACAAGTCAAAAGCACTTAACTAGCCAGTTGACAATACTGAATCAGTCAACAGACAAATCTCAGCTAGTAGTCAGAAAATTAGAAGCAAACTTGAAACAAAATTAAAAAAAATAAAAACAAAGCGCTAAAAGTAAAAATTTAGGCACATTAACTGCTGCTAGCCTGATTTCCTCCAAATTTTGGACCCTTTATAATAAATTAGGTTTTTTATTTTTTATTATTTTTTATTTTTTTAAATTCTATACTACGAAATATCAAATGTATTCAGTTTCAAAATATGATATACATTAGTAACAAAATTGATATACTGATATCTAGTATACTCGGTATAAAATTGATATTTACGGTCATTTAGGCTCTGTTTGAAACCCATAAACTTGGTAGGAAAAACATTACAAAGGAAAAATCAAGGAAAAAGAAAGCAAAAAATATTTTCCTAAAATTTTATAAAACTATATTTTGTAATTTTTTTTCTTTTCTAATCAATTTATTGAACTTCTACATACCAAACAACGACATTAAATCTAACTTTCACCCTCCTTTGAGAACTTTTTCTATCGATTTTTGTTCGAATTCAAACAAAAGAAATAAATAGAATCCTTAGGAATTATTTTTCTCTCTCTCGAAAACTCCTGGTTCCAAACATGGCCTTAGTTTAGCCGAAAAAATTGGATATTTATTTATTAAGAAAAGGGTAAAAGTATGGCCATATGTTATAATTACTGAAAAAAAGACTATTTGCACAAATAGCCAAATCTTGTGCTCATGTTTAAAATATATACTGTTTGGTTGTATCTATTTTGAGTAAATCGTTAATTACCCTGTCTTCACTAATTTTCCGCATTGGTCCTGATTGATCATGAATTTAAAAGAAAGAAGAAAATGTACCTCTCAACCGATATAGTAAGTACTGGCGTAAAAATAAAGAAAAGAATGCCACTATACACTGATAACGATAATATATAGTTATAAAATCTCATTGAACTTTCCTAGAATACCTTTCTTAAAATGAAGGGTAATTGCCCCTGTTCAGGACTTTGGAATGTGACTCTTTAATTGCTCTATATGAAAAATTTAAATGAACAAATTAGTCTTTAAATTTATATTTAAACGATAATTTAGTTCAAATTGCTATGTACGTAACTACAAGAAATAAGACTTTTATCTACTTATTATTTACCTTCACATATCTATGTGTAAGTAAATGTTATTGAATTTTGGATGATACGCTACTTTTTTTTGATTTCAGGTTAAACAAAGTTATTATTATAAAAAGTATATATATAGTTTACAATAACAGCTTATAGTGGATAAATTAGAAATAATTCTTCTAAAATATAAGCCAATTCTCTATTCCTAAGCCAATTCTTTACTCCTATAATTATCCTAGCTAAATCAAGTGTAAAAGATTGATTACGACATTGGGAAATAAGGAAAAAAAAAACTAAATACACCCAACAATAGTTTATGTCGTCAATACATTCGACTCCTAAAACAAGAGATTTTAGGCCAACATCCCTGACCTATAAAAGAATCTCAATTTACGAAACCTCCTTGCTTGACATTTATAACATAATTATGCCATGAGTATTTTTTTTGAATTACGAGTAAGAGCATCAAATATCTACCAACTTTATTGCTCTTTTGTAGATACAAACACGTTTATTATAAAACAGCCTTCCAAAGGGGAAGATATACGAGTCTCCAAAAATTAAAGTTAATCTAAGAAAAAACTAAGCGATAGTTATTCCAAAGTTAATCCAAAAGATACTCTACTTTAGAATCTAAGAACTCCAAAAATGTTGGTTGAAATATTGAAAATAAAAAAGAAGACCCAAATTGATTTTCAAAGAGAAAGTTAGTGAGAAAGAAGAAGAAAATGAAAGTAATAGGAAGCTAAAATTTAAAGTTTATGTTTCTTTTTTCAGTTTTTGTTTTTAATTATATGTTTTCCAACTGAGAATATTATGATATACACAAAATAATTTTGTCTAAAATTTAAGAGTGCTATCAATTTGGACTAAATTGACACTTAAAAATAACTTTAACGAATACCATATGCATATATATGTATATATATTTTTTTCAGGGAACAAAAAGTCACATTTCAAAGAGTTCAAGGACCATCGGCACCAATAGCCCTCAAATGAATTATCAATTGACCCATATTTCACCATGCACAAGCACTTAATATGGGTCAAATATTAATACATTTTTATATAGAGCGTGTCAAAAGTAGACACCTATCGGCAATAAAATTTGCTCAACAAAAAAGAAAAAAGGGAAATGAAAGTATTGAAAAGTAATTAGTTCCCCACCTGGTCCAGAAAAAGATTAATATGAAAATAAATAAAAAAAGATACTCCAACTGTTTCTACAGAGATGGAAAGAAAAAAAAGAAAAAACAGGATAGATCTATAGCTTCGAAGCAAAAAAGAGATAGAATTATGACTTCAGTGGTCGTTGGAGGTTAATTATATGGCCTTGAATCGCTTCGTGATTAACATGTTGTTCGCTTCAAGCCTAGCAATGGCTTTAAAAAATTCCACTTTTTCCAAACATGTTTGTAACTTCTTTTTGGCACCATGCGTTTCACGACGTTATTGCACAAAGAAGGCAATTCGCCACGTGCCTTATTATATCATGTGTTCTAAATTGAAGAGACATGAGAATTCAATTTTATTACTTGATGATTTGATCATATATAATAAGAATATATTGGCGGCGACTGTGGATCACTACTAGTTTTCTCGGGAAACAAACAATTAGTGATTAAAAGAAAAAGAAAAAAGGGAAAATGGTCTTATTAAAGTATGTACATTGGTTCTTTTTAAAGTATGTACATTGGTTCGGTCTTACTCCCCTAACTACCATCATCAAATTATTAATCTTATGAATAACACTCAATTTTTTTAGTTGTCTCCGTGCGCACAAGTGATTTTTTTAACCATAAACTATTATATCTTTTATCTTGGGGAAAAAGAAGATGAATTTAGGATTATGAATACGGTGATGGGAATATATACTTTGTTATTTGAGGTCTAGAAAGCACAGGAACATCATGTTAATTATCTCCGAGATATTTTGTTTGTGGAAGATTATTAAAGGAATCTTGGACCAGCATATTTATACAATGGTCCCAAACTAGAATGCGTTTAATACTGCATTAATTATTTGATGCCTAGAAATGTAGTTCAGTCCCCCATACTGTATAGAGAGACCCAACCTTTACCTAACCTTACCAAATTCCACATCTTTTTTTTTATAATGAAAATTCTACTATCACAGCCAGTGGGGGAATCAAATTCCGTACATTGAACAATGTATATATGGGGCTTATGTTATGTTCTTGCTCGGTCATATATAACTTATATGTTTGTAAATTTAATCAAAATCTTACAGTCTTGAAACATTAATTTACAATTATAATGCTTTTTTACTGCAAAATTGGCCTATATATTTATCGGGTTAAAAACTTAGTCTAATTACTTATAAGATTCGTTTTGTTTTATGGAAGTAACTACAATGTGTACTCATTTTTATTATTGAGGTTTAACGTTTAAATCTCTCGCTTTTTTATAAAAGATAAAATAATTTTTTTTCTTCCAATTGTTTTCAGCCACGAAATGATGATTAAATGTACATCCAATTTAGGCCAAGTATGTCTTTTCCATCAATAATGGAAGAAAAACAAAAAGAAAAGAAAAGAAAAGAAAAGGAATTTAGGCCACCACGTGAGTTATCACTTATCAGTACTTGTCACACACAAAAGAACACGCAGCCAATGACAAACTTCCACGTTTTGGGTGTCGAATGCACGGAGGGTCAACTGTTCGTTTCCGTGATTTGGTCGTTATATTTGGTCTCCAAGAGTTTTATTAACCCAAACGATGTACAGTACTAACCAGTAAAAGTCTTATAAGTAGTTTAAGTTCTTGTTGCTAAACTACATGCTAAATAATCAAGAGTTTTATAACCAAAAATTATGAAATGAGTAACGCTAGGATGATAAATTTTTGTACCAATGGATATGACATAATTTAATTATGTTCTATCTCATAATAAGATCATATTATTTAATTACATCATTTAGTGTAACTTTGTACTGAAAAAAAAGTCCTTATCGTTACTCTTGTAAAATTGACTTTTAATTACTCGTCAGATTGGATAAGTAAATCTGGAAGATTAGGGGATATATGTAAAGAAATGTAGGGTAACTTTGTGATTATAAGCGTACATAAGTATTGGTGTTTTTTTTAATGGCGAAGTGGGTTAGCTCAAGTGGTAAGAGCATCCATTACGTAGGATCTCGGTCTTAGGTTCGAGTCACACCGGGATAGGCGTGAAAGCCAATTATCCCTAATGAGGTGGGTGGGGATTAGGTAATATTAGGTATTTTTTTTTAATTTGTAATAAGTGGAAGTAATTTGTTAAGCCCCACTTTAAAAAAAAAAAAGTATCGGTGTTTTTAAACATATAGAATCAAATCAGAATTTACAAAGCATATATGTAATTAAATCTGGCTAAATTTAAAAGCTTAGAATAAGTGAAAAATTTCTTGAAAAGATGTCCGTTGACTTTGAAAGTTCTTAAAAAATTCAAAAGAAATGAAATTCTTTATATACATGTTTCTTATCCTAACTGGGATGGCCGGAGGATTCAAACGTAATATCCCTTAACAATGGGGAAAGTGTAATTACCATTGAATAATTCTTGCAACTATTAAAGGTAAATTATCGATTTTTTATACCCAAACATTCACATTAAAGCCAGTATATGAAAAATTTATAACCTTCTAAATCAGGATTTTATGAATTGGGGGAAAAGAAAACGCACATGAGAAAGACCAAAATAAAATAAAAAAATCGCACCCCAAGTAATATCATAGCTCACCATCTCATTTTCTCCCAATAATATTCCCACCTCCCGCGCTTAGATTTAAATCACCCATGCCTTCATTTCTTTTTGCGTTTTACAGCTCATCGTCCATTCCTATAAATGTAAGCTTTACTTAAACCACATATGTATTTCTTTTAGAGAGCAAACCACGTGTACTTATTACCACGTGTATATAGATATTTGTTTGTAGTTTCGCTATCTATTAAATTTGTCAAACTCTTTTGTCAAAAGATGATTTTGCTAAAAAAATCAAGTCTCAGGTTTTTTATTTTTTTTTCCGCCAAATCATATATAAGCTACTTTGGAATCTTAAGTGAAAACACAGATTAAAGAAGCTTAAGATATTATTATATAATCCCAAGTTATGTAAGGGTACTGGTCATATTCCGGTATTTAGATTCAAAAGTCTAGTCCGAGGGGAAACGAAAAAAAAAGTGTAAATTGTAAAGTCTTAACCATTTTCCCCACGTGGGTTTTGTTAGAAACCCAGCCTTCTGCGCGTGGAGCAAAAGAAACCGGCGTTTATCAACCACGTTAAAAGCACGTGGTGTTGAATATTCCACGTGCCATAAAAACTTCTCAATCACACAGCGACAGTGCATGTGGGCTCTCAAACGATAACAATGTTATGAAAACAATATATTTATAAACTGGCTATAAACTCTCCACAAAACATTATGTCTCTTTGTTATAACCTGATACAGTACAGATACAGTAATATGCTTGCTATTACAGCCATGAATTTCACAACTGAAGAATCATCATCTTCATCATCAACCTCATCATCAGGCCATGTCAACATCGTTAGTGGCAACAAGCCTAGTACTGCAACTACTACTAATACTTCTAGTACTGTGAACTCAAGGCAGCAGAAGAGAAAGTCAGGGAGGAAGAAGTTCCAGGAGACTCGGCATCCGGTCTACCGAGGTGTCCGGCAAAGAAAGGGGAAGTGGGTTTGCGAGTTGAGGCAGCCACACAGCAAGAACTCTCGCTTGTGGCTGGGCACCTTTCCATCTCCGGACATGGCCGCTAGGGCTTACGACGTTGCCGCTTTGGCCGTTAGGGGCGAGTCGGCCTCGTTGAATTTCCCCGAATCTGTGATGAGAGAACATCCTCAACAGGTTATTGACTCGCCATCGTCGACTTCGAGTGCGGCAGCGGTGGCTGATCATCATGAGGTAGTCGTCCATCATGATCAGGGACAAAGAGCTAGGAGCACTACTGATGATCAGGCGTCCTCGTTGGCGCCATGCATGGAAGCAGCCGAAGAGTCGAGAAATATTGCGTATCTGGATGAGGAGGAGCTGTTTAATATGCCCGAATTGCTTGATAGCATGGCTGAGGGTCTGATTCTCACTCCTCCAGGCATGCAAAAAGGGTTTAGTTGGGATGACTATAGTTCGGGTGATTCTGTTGACTTTGCTCTGTGGACTGATTGATCACTTTGTTATATATATTTTTCCAGAGGTATATTACATATGCATATATATACATATATGGGAGCAAGTATAATAGCTATTTTTTTTTATTCACCGTTGACTATCGGTACGTACATCAATTTTGATCGTAAAATTTCAATCAAATGATTATAATTAGTTATATTGGAACAAGTTTCAATGTGAATTAAATGATAACATTTATATTTGTAACCGTTAAATTGAAATCTAACGGTCAAAATTGATATACTTACTAATAGTTAATTAAAAAAATACCTATTATATCAGCTCTCATATATATATATATATGCCTATGCTAATGGTTCGAGTTTGCTTGGAAATTATACTCCTGATCGAGGTAAATTGATCAATATGTTTTCCAGATGAATTTAATTCTTGGGATTTAAATTCATTAATGAGACGATTTTGACTTTTATCAAATGAATTCATGTACCTATATATATTGTAAAATCCTAAATTTAGTAAGGCTAATTAAGTAATTTTGATTCAAGGGTATTTTGCTAATTTTATATTTTCGGATTAATTAAATAAAAAATCTGAATTAATTTAAATTAAAGTATTAGAGTTGAACATAGACAAAATAAAATCTAAGTGCATTGGGGCAAAAGTGAAAAAGGAAATATAAACCGGGGACAAAAATGTGAATAAGAGAGGGTATAAGTGAAAGAATTTTTTAAAAATTTATGGCCAAAGTAGAATTTTGAAAAGATATTCGGTCAAATCAAATAATGCCACGTGTCCCACTATCTGCAGTTTCAAAAATTATATTTAAATCCCCAGAAAATCTCTCATTCTCCCCTGAGGTCCCCCTGCCATTTTCAAAAATTTCTCCACCACTACACTGTTCAAGCGCGAGCAACTCGGCCACCGAACAGCCCCACGCATTGCCCCGTGTCCTTGCCTGGCCTCCGACGAGTCAACGCCTGTAACCGCTGCACTGTTTGGCCACCGGCAACTCGAGATCCGGCTGTCCGAAGTTTCCGATGCCGATCAGAATTTTGCTCGTCGTTTCTTCCTCTGATGTCCGACTAGCTCAACTCTGGTACCGTTGGACTCGTCTCGTCGTTGCTGTCTTTTTCCATTACCCACGACCGCTAACTCAACTCTAGTAAGAAATTAGTTACTGTAGCAATATTTTTTAATATTAAAATTTGTGCTATTTTCGTAATTATTTTGGAATTGAATTATTTATCTCGAAAAAATTATACCACGTGAAAGAGGAGATTGAAACATGATTTTGAAGTGTTGAAATGGTATCCAGAAGTGCGTTAATTATTGAATTGAAAAAGAGGCATTTTTCTAAATATTTTTAAAATGTGGTATTTTTATAATTTTTGGATTTTTGAGCCCATTTGATGCCCCGGACCTCAAAACTGAGTTCTGACATCGAATTTGGACTCAGTGAAGTCGAGATATGAATTTTGATATAAAATACCACTATGTTTTATAGTGGAACGAAAATTAGAATTTCGTGGCATAATATTGCACCATTTTGCGTATCATAGGCCGGTCCCGTACTAGGACTCATTTTTGACAAATTATATATCTAACGTAACGTTTTTGGGTGCTCTGAATTCAGTGGTAACCTCCGTTTATCAATCTAAGGCTCCGTTTGGAAATTCACTTTTTCAAGTGAACGTTTCGGGATCCAGAAACGACCGTCTGAGCAACCAGGTGACTAACTGAGAAATTTTATAGTGTCGTTATCTCGGTATAACTACTATTTTGAGGTAGATGATTTAATTGCCTTGTTTTCTATTATTTTTGATTAAAATTAGAATTTATCGTGAAAAGTGAAATTTCATGATTTTATTAAATTAAATTGTTTGAATAATTATTTTAGTGAATTGTGAACTTGTAAAATATTGTGGACTGCTCTAGATATTTTATGTATGATTTTGTACAAGTTTTATACTTGGGATTTGATTAAACCATAGGAACTATACTATTGGATTTTTAAAGTACAAAATAGATTTATTTAAAAATCAGAGTATGTCTGGAATATTAATGCATGGTTATTTAGACTACTCATCGTATTGCACATACCATAGGATCATACATGAGGTCCATCTTAGGCATCACGATGTTTAGTGGGCGGCCATTGTTCCTACCCTCGGTGAGAGCTCGTAAATCCACACGGGAGTTTTCTGATTACTCCCATTCGGTAGGCGTAGGCATTCAGTTGCCCCTCCGGTTCGGTAGGCTTAGATATATGGGTGCCCCTCCAATTTTCTAGGATTAGGTATCAGGCAGAGAATATTTAGTACATGTAGTACGAGTTACTCTGGTTTGTGATGAGAGGATATGGGCTCATGGTTTTGTTTGATTTGTGATATATGCACTATAGATTATTTGTCTGATTTCTCTTTATTAGTTTTAAATATAATTTCAATTGGTGATTTTAACCCTACTTGATTTGGTATATTGCGAAATTGTTTTCGGGACAACTAACCATGCAAAGAATTTATAAATGAATATTTTCTCCAGAAGGTAATTGGGTATCTTACTGGGCATTTCATACTCACCCCCTTATTCTCCCTCTCAGGTAGTGCTCAGGGTAACTTCGGAAACTCAAGAGCAGATCAGTGAGGAGCAACTTTTCTCTTGACTTGTTTGTAAGTGTGTAAGATAGTATTGTTTATTTTCTTGGCTTGTATTAAATAATTAAGGGGCCTGTTACACGGACTCGGTCTGCATAAATACTATGCTGAATTGTGAGACTGCTGATAATGATGCTTGGTTTGTTTTTAATAAACTTCATTAACAATCTATGTCTAATGGTGATTACAAAACTGTGGGATTTATAATTTGAATTAATTTTACAAACTTTTACAGAAACTGCCGTTTTGAAACTAATTGTTATTTTTTTGAAAAATTGAAGTTTTTAAAATTTTCTAAAATAAATAATGAATTTTCTTTTGTGAAATTCCTCTTCTGCCACTAGTCCGGAGTTTGGGTCGTGACATATATCTTCTTCTAGGGAGACTGAAGTCTTTTTTTATTTTATTTTATTTTTGTGATGAGAGTGTAGCCCTTTTTTTTTTTCTTTAGGAAATAATTTTATTAAAATCAAATAAGAATTACAATATAACAAATTAAGTAGGTTACATAGAACCTGGGAATCAACAAATCGATTTATACATTTGAAGAAAAAAAAAGAAATTTTAAAAATGATCTTAGTTAATTTGGAGAAAAACTCCATGAAAGATGTATTATATCTCATAAAGGGTTTGTTTTGATTTTTCATTATTTGAATTAATACTTCTGATTAATTTATGGAAGAGTATAACTAACTCAACTCAAGCCACCTAGAGCAAATCGAGGAAGATTCGCAAATTCTGTAATATAAATAGTGGTTTAACGTATTGGTCTTATAATATAAAAGAAGTTAATTAGACTTATAATATAAAAGAAGTTAATTAGACTAATTAATTAAGATAACAAATCAAAAAGCTCTTAATTAGAAAAGTTTATACTTTCTAGAGCTAGGCCAATGCTATTTATCTGCAGTTAGCACTATAACGTCGTAAGTATAGTAACATATTATGTGGAAATCATTCAACCTTATCACCTTATCACAATGACAACTAAACATGGGACATGAAAGTAAGTATCATGCTGCATTAATCGTGTGATAATTAATGCTTATCAACGATGAGTCCAACTAATACTTACATATATGGTGCTATTTACCATTTTTTAGGTAAAATAGTGAAAAAAGGGCAAAGAGACAATCAATAATAGTATTAGTACCTGAAAAATGTTAGTTGGAATAATTTCTTTTGATATGGGCCACTCGGTGTTAATTCTTTTAATCGAGTATGTTATATTAGTGGTGCGTGATTCTCATGGCAAGCGGGACGATAAATGAGGAATTAGGGGCGTACTTTGTCAATATTATAATCAATTAATCAAGTGCGTGTATAAAATTATTGGCGTGGAAAGAAATAGGCATTGAATTATGGCATTCCTCTATAAATTTTTGAGTAATACTGGTGCCATGTACCGTATAATGTGTCGGTATATAATTAACTAATTATAATTATAATTCAGTAGCTCATATGGGACTCTTTATTAATTACAATCATCTACTAATAAACAGACACATCATTGTAATGCTGAACAACATTAATATCCCATAACATTATTCTAAATTTTTGGATAAATGTGTGGTAAATATAGTGTATATATACTAATAAAGCTAAATCTAACCTGACAATTTCTGGGCCCATTCTTTTTTTTTTTTAAAATTTTTTTTTTCTAAATTAATTTCTACCTGTTAGATTTCGAGCTCCACCACATAATTGCCCCCCACCCCCGCCCCTTTTTTTTGAAAAACAAATGAACCAAACAAATAAATAAGACAAGTTCCCCCCCCCAACCAAACAAATAAATAAGACAAGCACTCTTTAGGAATGAATGGCCTTTCCATTTCCATTCCCATGCTCACGATGCCCACGCATACAATTCCATTAATATCTTCGACCTCATTGATGCTATCATTTTCTCAACTAACAAATAAAAACTGCTAGATACCATAAGACATAAGTAATTAAATAATCAGTAATGAGCAAATTATGAAATTATTAGCCTACTTTCATGCTACAATATAGTAAAGCGCGCTAAAATAATTACTATATATCTGTCTTGTTTGTGATCATAAGTAAGTTTAACTATATATATGGAGTGATCACTTCAGCATTATTAGCTTTCGTTCAAAGATAACATAACCGGAAAGAATTTATACAACCTCTCACGAGATGCGAAAGATAACGCGTAGTTTATGATATTTGAAGAAACACAAACTCAACGATATATTATTTTAATTATAAAGGAATTATTATGATGAAAAAAGAAAAGAAAAAGAAAAAAGAAGCTAGTGTCGTTTGTTAGGGAAGAAGCATGCATGTACTATCGATATGTTGAACATGTACCTTTTTTTTTCTTTTTAAATGAGAATGGAGAACAAACGACATGTAGTTCTGGATTTTTCCTAAAATAGAAGCTAGTGTAGTTTGTTAGGGAAGAAGCATGCATGTATAATATGTTGAACATGTACTTTTTTTTAAAATAAAAGAAATGAGAATGGAGAACAAACGACATGTAGTTCTGAATTTTTGCTAATACAATATCAAGGTAAAACGACATGTAGTATGTACTTGAAGTGTCGTTTTCCCTTGTAAAATATGCCGCTTCCCTGCAAATGAAATGCGGCGGGGGGGGGGGGGGGGGTTTGGAAGAAAGAATAATACATGTAGAATATCGCATTGTCAATTTGAATGGCCAAAAGTAATTGGACGTTGATGCATCTAATATCCCTAGTTAATAGAATACATTCTAGAGAAATTTATCAATATTTTAAATTTGATTAAGTAGATGTCCATTTTTTAAATTTTATAGCTAAATGTCCAGATATATATTTTTATACTTGGTAAATAAACATATCTACTAATTTTAGTTGCTGTGCTAAAATGTACTAGATATATACTTTTTTATACTTAGTATATAAAATTTTATACTTGGTATATAAGCATATATACTGGACATTTTGCTATAATATTTGACAAAGGGACATTTACTTAAATTAGGTCAAAAATTTGGTTATATTTCTATATGGCACTCGGGCCAATGCTTGATCAATAGGTTATGCGCTAATAAGACCCGAGAATATGAAATTTACACACAGGGCTCAAGGCCGGCAAAAATCATCCTCTCTGAATTATATATATAGATAAATTTAAATGTGTCACTATATATGAATAAAAACCACCAAAGTGTAGTGGTTTGATTTTAAAAGCGCCAAACTCCACGTTTAAGGAACTGGAAAACCTTACCATCACAATAATATATACAACCACTGTATTCTTACTCAAGACAAAAGTTTCATTTTTTCTTTTTTCCCTAATTAAAAGGATTTTCAATTTATCGCAAAGAGATAATGCTAGTTGAGGATTGAGTGCCCTTTAGTTATAAATAATTATTTTTTAAGACAAACTAAGTAGATGATTTATTTGGGCGTTCGGTTTCTTGTTGACACGTTAATGGCTTGAATTTGTTCTGGACCACTAGAATTATATCGAATAGCGAAGCAAATACACTAGAAGTTTATACTATTATTCATTCTGTAGAATTATATCAAATAGCGAATCAAATACACTAGAAGTCTATACTATTATTCATTCTGTGTAAGTACTCGATATTCTTATATTCTAGAAAGCTGAACAATTCGACAAGCAAGAAGGCAATTAAACAACTTATTATTATTATTATTATTCTTAACCATAAAAAATTAGTAATGGTGTGAATTTTAGTCAATGAGCCAACCAGCACCATGCACCTCTACATTGTTTCTTTTAAATGATACTAAAATTCAAATTTGATATAAATGTACTCAGTACAACTTTGAATAAAGTTATAGATAAATTTTTTACCAAAATTTTGTGGGACAATTGTTAGAAAATGGGCTATTTATTTGAAATGGTAATTTGGGTTTAAGTGGGCTTGAGAGCTCATATGTGTAATAAACCCAAATTAAAGTTGTAATACCCATTTTCATAAACCATTTTGAAGCTAAAAATTGAGTGGGACCCACATCTTGTTGATGAAAGGTCTTGGTGAATTCTTGTTCTCCTCCGTGAGGACATCGATTTCGTATATTCACACGCTCAAAATGGTGCACAGATGAATGAGAAATTGTTGTTCAAAAGTGCACTATTGAAATGGAAAATGAAAGGAAAATATTTGAGTCCCACATTGGTGGGAAATGCTTGGTGCAAGTGGTTTATAAAGAATCTTATTTTGTGATGGTAGTAAGAATAACTACTACAGATGCTCTCTCAGGTGCGCGCAGGGGTGCAAATCTTCGGGTTTGGACCTGAATAGCATGTATAATGCCTGAAGGCTGGAGTTGGAGTTCAGCTGCAGAATATTACCCTTTGGAATATTCTGTGTGGTCAGAACTTGATTGGCTGCTATGGTTGTCGGATAACTCACACCGGCCCGTCGTGATCGGCTGTGTTCCCATTACATGTCGTGGTCTGAATCTCGTTTATTTCTTAGGGAGCAGGATTCTCATCCATCTAACCGTGTATCTTTTATTCAGATTATCCGACTGGGGTCGGATGGTAGTGAGCATTAGTCACAAGACGACATGTTGTTTTTGCCACGTGTAATGTTGCTACTGGTCGGGAAAATTACTCCCAACAATTAACTGTTTTTTCCCTTTTCGATATACTTTTCTTTCTTGGAAGTAAAATTCTTAAATTTCCTATGAAAAAAAATTCTTATATATATAAAAACCGAAAGTTCTTAAAATTATTGTGGTATAGTTGTTACTTTTCTTATAGAAATTGATTAAAAAGAAAAATCTTATAGATGACCATAGCATGACTATAGGAATTAAACTATTAATTCTTCTAATTTATTTGATCCTTATATTGCAGAAAATATTAATTTAATGTCACCTACAATTCATCACCAAAAAATTTCAATCCCACACTTCTACAACAATTGCGTATAGCATATTTCATTACACTAAACATATTTCTTAGTGATAAGTAAATATAGTTCATGTTTATTTATTAATTAAACATATCACAATTCATTTGGACCTTTGATATTCCTCAATTCCCCCTCCCATAACATATACCAGTTCATATCAAAATCCGATTTTCCAGAGAAAAACAAAATCAATGGATCATAATAATAACAACAATAATAACAATAATCATATCATCAAGATTCCAGAGGTGAGCAAGGATCGTGTGTCGCTGATGCACAAGAAGATCTCTGAGTCACCACGCTTACTCTCCCATGGCGCCGGTAAACCCTCCTGCTGCATCTTCAGAGTCCCGCAGAGCCTAATCGAAGTCAACGGCAAGACCTACCAGCCTCACATCGTCTCCATCGGCCCCTTCCACCGCGGCGAGCCTCAGCTGAGAATGATCGAGGAGCACAAATGGCGGTACCTCGGCTCCTTACTCGCCAGAACAGGGGAAAACAGAGGCTCAAAGCTGGAGGATTACATGTCCGCCATGGCCGAGCTGGAAGAAGAAGCTAGAGAGTGCTACGCCGAGACGATCCATCTCGATTCCCACGAGTTCGCCGAAATGATGGTCCTCGATGGCTGCTTCATCATCGAATTGCTTCGCAAGGCCGCGAATCTGGCCCCGATCGAACCGGACGACCCGATTTTCTCCATGGCTTGGATAGTCCCCTTCTTCTACAGAGACCTCCTCCGCCTCGAGAACCAGATCCCTTTCTTCGTCCTCGAAAGGCTCTTCGAGATTTCCTCGCGCAAATTATCCGATTCGAGCCACCACCCGTCGCTGTCTCTCCTCGCGCTCCGGTTCTTCGACCACGCGATGCAGAGAGCCGATGGCGCGATCGAGAAGCTGCATCGGGATTTGAGGCCGCGGCACCTGCTGGACCTGATGCGGCGGAGCCTGATCCCGCCGAGCCACCCGGAGCCGCGGGGCAGGCGCAGCGCGCCGAGCCACATAATCCACTGCGTCTCGAAGCTCCGCCGGGCGGGGATCAAGCTCGCCCGGGCCAGGGGTGGTGGTGCGGAGGAGGAGGACAGCTTCCTCTGCGTGGGGTTCCGCCGCGGCGTGCTGAGCATGGCGCCGATCACGATCGACGACTTCACCACGTCGTTCCTGCTCAACTGCGTGGCGTTCGAGCAGTGCCACGGGTCGTGCACGAAGCACTTCACCACGTACGCGACGCTCCTCGACTGCCTGGTGAACACCTACAGGGACGTGGAGCACCTCTCGGACAGGAACATAGTGGAGAATTTCTACGGCAACGACGGCGAAGTGGCGCGGTTCATCAACAATCTGGGGAGAGACGTTGCGTTCGATATCGATGCGTGTTACTTGGCGGACTTGTTTGATGATGTTAATCATTACTATAAGAATAGCTGGCATGTTCAGTGGGCTGGGTTTAAGTACACTTACTTTGATACTCCGTGGTCCTTTATCTCGGCTTTGGCGGCACTTATTTTACTCCTCCTAACGGTTGCTCAGACTTTTTATACTGTCTACAGTTTTTATAAACCTTAATTAGCATTATTTAAATTCTTTGTACATGTCCAATTTTTTGCTTTATGTTTTGTTTTGTTTTGGATTTTTTTTTTTTTTTTGGGAAATAAAGATAATAGTAACAAATTAGACTGTTTTCTTGAGACAATTTCATTGGACTTGATTAAGATCATAAAATATTAAAATATAGGTATTTTGTAATTTCGCATCCTCTTCGTCTCAATTTAGCCTATAAACTTTGAAATATGTGATTACATTACTATTAAGGCCCAACGTTGTTTTTCCCCAATTTTGACCCTATGTATATATTATGATTTTATCTTAATCTTGATCCCTGATTATCATAGTTTAATCCCGAAAATGACTTAAGTTGAGGATTTGACGTACGCAGTCGATTGACACGTTTCAAAGTTTCATATTCAAAAGATAAAAGAACTCTAAAACGTAAATTTAATTGTTCAATGGCTTAACTACTTTTCTTCCCCCAGTTTATAAGTGTCTAATTTGGAATAAGAAGTTAGTACATCTCGAGTTTTTACATAGACAACACTCATGAAGAACTGGTCTTATAGTGGGGCTCGCAGAGCGGACGTAAATCATACAACTTATTAGCTTAAGGGTTTTTTTTTTTTCAATAATAATTGGTTTATTGATTTATTTTTTAAGTTAGTCTACGGATAAACTAAGTCTAAAAATTTCAATGAAAGAATAAAGATATTACATACAGAATATGCTAGTTTTTTTGGTGTTAAAAAACGCTAACCTTGTCTTTTCCATAAATAAATTAGGCCATCTAACTCTAAAAATCTTATCAAATTCTTACACATACATGTCCAATTTTTCATTTTAAAATCCATGCAAGTCCAATAATTGACCGCTACAACTTGTCTAATATAGGAGATTTTTTTATTATTATTATTATTATTTTGTTTTTTTTCTTTTTGTTCAATAATATTGCTCCAGCTTTGTTGTTGTCCCCACCGGTCTGACTGGCAGATACATAGCATGCTCTGGAATGGTGAACAAGAAAGAATGAAAGATTATACCAAAGAATAAAAAATGATAACATTGTATTTTACTTGAGAGAGAGAGAGAGAGAGAGAGAGAGAGTTGGGATTTTTCTTTTTTCTTTTAATTAAAAGACCAGTTAAAAAAAAAAAGAGGAGTTTATTTGAAAACGATAGATTAATGGATAATGTGAATCTAAATCTCCCAAGATAAAGAGAATTCCAAGTAAAATGCAGTGCATACATATTCAAGGCTCTAACAGTTGGCAAGGTGTGCTAATTATTATTATTAATATTTTTGACATAATTTTTGTTTCTAATTATAGATTATATTTGTAATATGAACTTCAACCAGTACTTTAATGTTGGTCAACGTTTTTTTTTTTTTCCCCCCAGCTTGGCAAGACGTACAAGTGATGAAAACTGCTGAGATATCTTCTTTGATGTAAATACATATCACGAATATAATTATATATTTAATTAAAGGAGATCATTTTAATCTATTTCTCAATCATACGACTTTTTCCCTCCCCCAAGCAAAAGTTAGGATTTTTTATTTTTGGGTAAATGGTGTTTTCATTTGTTACTAAATTGGAGTCAAATTTATTTCCAATATATCCACCTGGCTAGATGGTAATTTTGTGATTATTATTTACGTAGTATATTACAGGGTTTAAATTATATAGTACATATTAGGCCTGTTTGGCATAGTTTCTAAAGATCTTTTGGAGTCCAAAAGTTACTTTTGGGGGTGTTTGGATGAATTGTCAAAAGATCTTTTTTTAATTAGAAGATCTTTTTAATGAAGCATGGATCCACTAGTTTTTACAGGAAGATTTTCTGGAACTTTTACTTGAGGAAGTAAAAGTTATCCCAAACGGGCCTATTATTGTCTAGATCAATTGAAAAAGACTATATTTAGACCTAATATGTACATTGTTCAATTTGTGTGGGCTAATTATATTGACACATATAGCTTTAACACAAGACTATAATCGCTTTAATATAATATATGTTGAGGTGAAGCATATACAGATCGACCTTAATAAAGGTATTTTAAGGATTTTGCGCATATAATTTAATTGCCCTAGTTCTCTAAGGGGCTCATTTAGGAAGAATAAGATAATACCGAGAATATACAGACTCTAAGAGACATAAAAGATGTAAGATTTTCTTATATTCCTTTTTCATCATAATAAAAACATGGAGGCAAAAAATAGACATAGCTCTCATAGTGATCATAGTGATGATGAACCATAATAAATCTTGTGTGATTATTTCATTTTTTTTTTTGGTTTCGTAATTGCTCTAGGTAGTAAAGTATTTTGTATATCATTTTTAAAAATAAAAACAATTCTAATGTGTCAATGATAGGTAATGGATTAATTAATCACCACAAATTCTTTACCGGGAGCAATCGAGTAAAAAATGAAACAAGCAATTAGACATAAGACTTATAGGGGTTTAGTCTCAATGTGAGAGATACCTCCATTAATTTTTGGCCGTTGCAAGTTTTCACAGTAATAAAAAAGAAATACTACAAAAGGAAACAACGTCCACTTTTCTCTTATAATCTGATTAGACTCTCTTTATAATCTCACTTAACCAATTTGGCCCCTAGTATCCTTTATAGTACCCGTGTTGCAATATTTTAGTATTTTGTTTATGACAATCTTTTCGTGTATATAATTTGGCTTCACACATCCAACATATAATTGGGAAATGAAAGTTAGAATAGTATTTCACGTGCTAATTATTAATGTCCAATTTCTTTTGCCAACTAATATAGTAGTTTATGTTTTATTTATTTTTTTGTGATTAATACAACGTATCTGTATAATAAATATCGTTAATATTACTTTTTTATTGAATGAGCTAACTCAAACGGATGACAACTCAATTTGTGAAAAAAGAAGTTGGAATTAAAAATGTTACTCTAAACGTAACGAATATTGAATATAAAGGTGATTGCATAAACGAAATTAATAGTTAAAGAATAGCATAATTCAAATAAACACGTGCTACTTATTATGAAAGTTCAATTCCTTTAATTTAGGCTACTCATTCTTCTAATTGCCATCAAAAAATCCAAGCGGGAGTGTACAACGATTGCCAACCTTCGAGACAATAAATCACGTCAGTACTCTTCCCAAGACTTAGTCCTGTCTCATAATTAAGAGATTAGGCCGAGTTGATTTCCAAGTTTAATCTATATATAAAGAACCACTAAGAGCTTCACCAGGACAGGTTAACAAAAAAAAAAGAGCTTCACCAGGACATCCAAGAAATCTATCCCCCTATACATCTTCCTTTATTTCTTTCAACAACATCAAAAGAATAATATTTGCTAAAATATAATATTTCTATTTATATATCTAAATCTTGAACCTCAGAAACTTTGTGCAATATTGGAGGTGCATATACATCACAGCAAAATGAGTTGGGAATACTCATATAATCATAAATATACAAGTCCAATATTTAGTGGATACTACACGAATCCACAGCCCACAAATCCGGTCGCCGACACGAACAGTAGTACCAATAGCATCCGAGTTTC
Source organism: Trema orientale (assembly GCA_002914845.1). Taxonomy (NCBI): domain Eukaryota; kingdom Viridiplantae; phylum Streptophyta; class Magnoliopsida; order Rosales; family Cannabaceae; genus Trema; species Trema orientale. Next base: position 173,953 of record JXTC01000413.1, read on the forward strand.
TGATCAAGAAGTTAGAAAAGATCTTGATCACAAGATGAAGGTGCAGCTTAGATCGAAGATTTGTGAAAAGCTTTTCGAAAGGAGAAGGCCCAACTGAAATTTTTGGATGCAATAATGTCTAGATTTTTCTTTTTTAATAATATAAAATGGGCTCCTTAAAACAATAATATTAATAAAAGCTAAAAGTTTCAATTATAATCTAAGAACAGAAGATTACAATTTCAAACTCCTACAAAAAAAGACGAAAAATAGATCATAAACACAATAATAACAAGATCGTGGGTTACCACAGAAGATAACGAGGACCATCAGCAAATAATTGCCTTTATTTACTACTGGACTACGTTCTTGGTAGGAAGAGTACTATGATTCTAACACCAAATGAGATCCACACCCACTGAAAAAGAAAATTAATTTATCAATATTACAGATCTAAATCCAAAGAAAAAATTCTCAGACTTAAGATCTAGTAAACGGAACAAAAAACCCACATAGATCAAAAGTCTATTGTAACTATAACCAAATCTAAATCTGAACTTATTAAAAAAATAAACAAAATAAAAAAAAAATCATTTATCCCTAAGGGAGATTAAGGAGGATAAAAGAGGAGGAGAAGAGGCTGAAAAGGGAGATTAAAGCACTCCCTCTCTAGCCTATTATGAAAGTGTCTAGCAAAGATTTCTTGAGAGAGCGAGAGAAAAAGAGGCCAGGTTTATTTTTTCTAGGGATCCTTTTTTAAAACAATATCTAGATCTATAACTACAAGAAGTATTAAGTGTGGTTCGCGGAGAGTGTCTTTCACACACACCATGCGAAGGCATCAAGGTGTTCTAGTAAAGCTGTCAATGAAAATTGCACGCTATAAAATCCGGACACTGAAGGTGTGAAAAGTCATTTTATTTATTATATATATTTGTATCAAGTGGGCCCCACACCGACTTTGACTTGTCAAAGTTAACTCATCTCTCTCCTCTCCCTCTCGTGCTTCTTCCCCAGATGCAAAGAAAAAAAAAAAAAAAAAACTTTAAAAGGAAGCTCATGGCTACCTCTCAATGCCGCATCTCCAGCCATAGTCAACAGCCACCGTCCCATAGATATGAAGCGTTAGCTCACCAGGAGTCGCCAGTCAGAGTTTCGAGACTCGCCACCTCCTGGTTTGCCGTCGGTAATGCAAAGCAACCGTGGGATGAAAGTCGATGCTGGCTAGTTTTCTGACGACTTCATGACCCAAAACTGGGCTCCTCTGATTCGTCTCAACGGTAGGAATCGTTTGGTATATGTCTCAACTTTTTATTTTGTACCGTTCAAAAATCGCCATGCTAGCTAGTTTTGGGTTATTTAATTTCGGATATTGACTTTTCAATCCGACCGTTAGATCATAAAATAAATCTTATATTTGTAATGTACTCGTAGAAATATAAATTCTGATATATATATATATTGACTATGTTTAGTGACCGACACGAAAAATGAGATCGAACGGCATTGATTTCGTCTCGTTTTGCATGCCACCAGGTAGGGTTTCAGTCCAAGCTCGAATTGATCAATGTATATATCTAATCTAGCTAATTTGGGTATTAGGAATTTAGTGGTGAAGTCTGTTTATCAATTCGAGGCTCCGTTGGAATTTCAAAGGGAGTGATCCAGGGTTCGAAAATGACTCCCGATCTTTCGAACGATCGCGAAATGACACCGAACACACTCCATTGCATCGTAGCATGGTCTAATCACTCGTTTGAGGCAGTGATTCAATTACTTAATTCTAAAATTTGGTTTCAATGTGAATTTATATATTTTGATTAAATATCGAATTTTGTAAAATATTTTGTAAAAATATGATGATATCTGATTTTGAGATAAATTGATATTTAAATTGTCTGGGAGGCACGTCACACTAGTTACGTGCCATATATCTTATTTTAAAATAGTTTTCTGTAGGAATTAGATTTTATAGGATTTGCTAAAAATGGCTGTTATGATGCTAAAATTTCTAAAAAATATAAATGAGTTGAGAATTTAGTTTTGTGAATTAAATTGGGATTGAATTAGAAACATTGCATGGTTTGTTTGAGAATTTGTGGAAAATGGCACATATTCTAATTCATGTCATTCATATAGTATCATTATATTGTATATTCATCTCATGTACTGCTAACAGAATCACGGTATTACAAAAGAACACTAGAATCACGGTATTTCAACAAAACACTGGAATGTCAAAAAAATAAAAATAAAAATAAAGAAAATTCACGGTCATCACATAGATGGCTGGAACTTACGTATGTCATATATATTAGACATTACGAAACTAGGTGGCAGTCAATGTACTTGTGAAGACTTGAAGAATATGTACTTGTTTTGGGATGATGTTTACAATAATTTAGAATGTTTGAACCTTTGGAAAATGAATTTAATTATATTTTTTTTCTAAAACTGTTGAGTATTTTACTGATCATATGAGAACTTGAAAGTAAGCATTTTAATACTAGTTAAAAACCTGCAATTAAATTTCTACTGAGCATTCACATGCTTAACCCCCTATTTTCTCCCACTTTCAGGTGTTGATTTATTTTGAGTAAATTGTCATAGTAGTTTGATAAGCTTGTTTGGCATATGTAT
>JXTC01000413.1:186502-271356 GCA_002914845.1 Trema orientale
AAAACTGAAGAGTAACGACAGTAAGTGATTGAGTTCAGTAGTTCCTCATATAAAATTATTGACTCTAGAAATATATTAATATGGAGAAAATAAAATTGTTTCAAACACCGACAGAACTAACTAGAAGTGCCCCTTATTAATATGATTATATCTCGATAGGACACGTATTTCTATTATTATGAAATTCATAAACGAAGTAGTCAGTCCTATTTCTAATAAGAATAGTTAACAATTGAATCCAATTTTTCCCTTTATTTTCATATTTGTAAGAGTGCGAAAAGAAGGCCTAACTCTAAGTTATTCAAGAAAAGTGGCTTTGAGTTTCTCTATCCTTTGCCTTAGTATTAGTCAATTCTATTTTTCGATGAGGGACAAGGGAAGGGATATAACTTAGTATTAGAGTGTCACCTTGATGTGGTGGAAGTCATCAGTCCGAGCCTTTAATATACATATATATATTGTTCGGGGTCGGAGTTGTGCTCTTGATTAATTAGTGTGACCTGTACTTAATTAAAACAAGACAGAGGAAAATTGGGATTATGATTAGATTGCAAAGAGTGCACAGGTGTAAGAACTATCACAACACTGTCTACGTGTCGAAGTCCTGATGGGCGGTCGATGACACTTCCCACAGCGTCCTTGCCACGTTAGCGGTTGCAGGGATAATGTGCTTACGATATAATAATAATAATATAATAATGCGATAATAATAAAGGAATCTAGTTGACGGAGGCGAATAAACCGACCATAGTGTCAATTAGAAATTAGCAGTAGAAATAAAGTGTAGAAAAATAAATAGTTAGAAACTGACGAAGGCGATACCGTCCATATGCCATTTTTAGTTAATTAGAGGTGTTAGAATTATGAGGCGGTAAGTCTAGCCATATTATTAGAAATAATAATAAATAACTAAAATTAAAGTGCTGAAATTTAAATAAAGCAATGTGACCAGTTACGAGAGAAAACAACACAGATTACTAAATAAATGCACTCAATAATTAAAAAAAGAGCAAAGTAACCGATTGCACTTAAGGCAGCAATACAGATTACTTCACAGGAAATGGGAAGCGCAGTAATTGATTGCACTTAGAGCAGCAATACGAATTACCCGCCAAGATAGAGATACAAGACATATATATATAAATATAAAGAGCACGAAACCTCGAACTTGTGCTACAAATCAAGCACGAGATTGTGGATGGTAGCTCGGTACCCAAAGATCACTAAAGTACACAAGTCAGAAATTGATGGTGGTGGCGTTGATAAAGAAAAATGAGGCTTTTAAGCTTCGGGTGAAGATGAAGAACATGAGAGGGAAAGAGAGCAAGAGAGAGAGAGAGAGAGAGAACGGTTGAGAGAAGAATTAAAGAGAGAAAATGAGAGTTTGTATTAATGAGGTTGAAAGATTGTTCTTCTAAGAGTACCCTTCTATTTATAGGCAAAAATTGCCTTGTAAGACAAGATTTCTTAGGCCCTAAGTAATGTCAAAATCTTATTGGCTAAGTTTGCTTAATGTACAAGAGGATAGAAATCTTAGCCTCTAAGTTAGACACTTCCAGAAGTTTCTAAAAGCGTGGGGCAGCTTGTACACGTAGAGGGCCCTTTCAAAATGGTGTGTAGTTTGGGCTTGAGTGACGTGTAGTTTAGGTCAATAATTTTTGTGCTTAATTAGCACTAATCTATATCTTAGGATTAATCCTAAAAATTAGGAAAATCCCAAAATATTAAGTCCCCTGAGCTATATCGGATGTGATCATTCGCTAGAGCTCATCATGCTCGACCTTGATTTGTCTTGAATCTGATAACTAAAGAAGCTTGCTGATGGTTTCTCCAAACACGTTTTCCAGCCTAAAAGAAGATTTTATGCGAATTGCAGGCAAACCCGAAAAGTGTAAGGCTCTAGTCAAGATTCAAATAGTCATGCTGGAACATTTCTATTAGACTGACCCAACCCAAACAACGCCTCATTAAAACCTTAGTAGAGCAAAACCCAGTGGGAAAAATCTCTAGAAAGGAAAAAAAGTATGTTGCATGTGAGTAACACTTTGGAGATGAGCTTGAGTATTATTTATGTGAAACTTCAATAATTATATTCAGCTTGCTTGCCAATAATAATTCTTTGTAGGGGCTTGTGATGCTATTGAGAATAGTTCTTCAGAAGAAAATTTACTGTTTCCAAATTATTGTGAGCATCTCGTATAAATAAATTATGAGGAAGAAATTTTCTTTCCTTGCAAAATTGAGAGATTAGTCCAATATAAAGAATAAATTCTCACATATATATAAGAGAAATATAAATAATTATCAGGGATAAGAATAAGATAAATAGAAGCTGATGAGAGTTTCTATATAATATTAGTCTCTAATATTTGGACAAAATCAACAACACTTTTAGATTGTACAAGAGATACTTCTTTTTGGACTAAAGCGGGCACATATACCCAATGTTAAATAAGTAAAATTATATTTTAAAAAAAAATGAATAACACGTGAATATGGCCACCGTAAAAAGTGAGCATAAACGACGCATGACACGTAAATGTAGCCACTTCAGAGAGCGAGCACAAGCAACGTGTAATGAGCGTAAAGGACACGTGAATGTGGCCACTGCAGAAAGCGAGCACAAACGACGTGTAATAGATAATGCGTGAATGTGGCCACTGTAACAAGTGAGCACAAGCGACGTACATAAGAAGTGAGTATAAACGACACGTGAATGTGGCCACTCTAAGAAGTGAGTACAAACGACATGTGAGTATGGCCACTATAATTAAATTGTGATTATGGCCACTAAAAAGAGCAAGCACAAACGACATATGAGTATAGCCACCTTAGAGACCGAGTACAAACGACATGTGAATGCAGCCACTATATATTAAGAGCGAGTGCAAACGACATGTGAGTACAACTGTGAAATAATGGTGAGTATAAGCAACATGTGAGGATGGCTGCATTAAGGAGCGAGCATAATCGACATTATTGTATCTGTATGTAGACAATCAATTTGGAAGCATATGAATGTACATTTTGTCTTGATTATAAAAATATACATATTTTTATATTAAGGTAAGGCTTTACCAAAATTGATTGAAACCAACTATTTATTGAAACATAAATATTTTACAACCAACAATCCCCAATGAAAGGGATGTTTATAGAGTTATAACAGTTGATATTAAAAAAAAAACTAACCGGGCCCGGAAACCAAGGGAATAATAAAAGGGGCCCAAAACGGCCCAATCCCCGTTGAAAAAATCCGAAACTGAAAAAATAACAACAAAGAAAATTCCCGAATAAAGATGGTCAAAAGGTAAAACCTCAACAAATAACCCAAAAAGGGGGCCGAAAATTAATTAAACCCCTCCAAGAATAAGAAAAAGGGTAATTTCCGCCCCTTGGTGGTGGTGGCCCAAAAAAAATTTCCCCCCTTGAACCTTTTCAAGAGAAAATTTTCCAAAATTAAAAAAAAAAAAAAGGGTAAAACCAAAATTTAAAAAGCCTTCGGCCAAACAAAAAAAATGAAAAAGAAAAAAAAAAAAGTATCCCAAGTTATGCACTCCAAATGCATGAAACTTAAGTTACGTTGTAAAAACCCGGATTTTAAGATACTAAATTAGGAATTTTACCAATTTATGGATTAAATAATAGAGGGATTTAATTACAAAATTTCTTTGGAATTAGGGACTAAATTGTAATTTTTTAGGACGAGATTGAAAGATTTTTAAAAAATGAGGGACTATTGTGCAATTTTTAAAAAAATTACACTGTCCATTACTGTAGGCCTACGTGGACCACCTCATTTTCCATCTTCTTTTTCTCTTTCCTGCTCGCGACCTCTCTCTGCCCTCTCTTCCTCGTCGAGCCACCGAAGGACTGAGACCCAGCCGAAGCTCGCCGCCGGCCCTCGTTGCGCCCTGCCACCAACCAGCGAAGCCTCCCCGCATTGCCATGAGCTCGTCGCCGACCTGTTAGAGCCGCTGGAGTGTCGCGTCATCACTGAACTTTGATTTTCAGGCGTCGTTTCGGCCTTTTCAGGTCGTGTTCTTGGGTTTGTATCGTCGAGAGGAATCTCCAGATACCTATCCCGTGACTTCATTTTGTTTGGTTTGAAAATTATCATTTTTGAGTTATTTGAGCTTAAGTTTGACTTTTTTATTAGACCGTTGGATTGTGTTTTTGATGTCATTTTTGGAATGTACTCGAAAAATGGAGAAGATTGATATATATATATATAAATATTGACTAGTTTTGGTGACCAGCACGAAAAACAAAACTAGACGGCTAAGATTTATCTCATTTTGCGTGCTACCAGTTTAGTTTCAACCCGGACTTGAATTGGATGAATTATATATCTAAACTAGCTATTTTGGATATTAGGAATTCAGTGAAGAGTTTTGTTTGTGGATTTGAAGCTCCGTTAAGAAGTTAGTTTTTCACAAGAGAGCGATCGAAGCCTTGAGGATCCAATAATATGGTGTCGCTATTCTACTGAGGTAGGGATTCGGATACCTCTGTTTTATATCTTTTTTTATTAAAACTTACTTTATTTAACATATGATTACAAACATTTTCGATAATCATGATGGAATTTGATTATATAGTATATATTGTATTACTCTGGGACTTTTCTGAGTGCAGTTTATTTTTGGATATATCAAAAATAGGGCCCTTATGCTGTCCGTTTTTCTATAAAACCTAATATGCTTATTTTATTGAAAAACTAGAGCATGATTGTTTCACACTTCAGTTCTATATTGTACATGTTATAGGATTATACATGAGCACCATGTTAGCATCGTGTGTTTAAGTATAACGTTACGTGCCCCACTGTCAATATCGAGTCCGTAAAACCGCACAGGGTTTGTTTTCTCTAATTACCTCCCTATTTGGCAGGCGCAGGCAATTCGGTTGCCCCTCGAGGTTTGGTAGGTGAGACATGGGTGTCTCCTCCGGGTATAGGCTTAGGTGTCAGGCAGGTTGTTCGGTACACTTAGTGCCACCATCCAGGGTTTCCACAGATGAGAGGATGAGAGCTCATGGATATGGGTTGATTTATGTCATGTGCGTATGAATTGAATGGTTTTGATTATATTGTTTTGCATATACATATGGAATGTTGGTTTTGGATTATTATATACGTATATTTTAGACTAAACTAACTATGCAGGAACTTTCCATCACTAAAATATTTTCAAACGAGATAACTACTTTCCTACTGGGCATTTTATGCTCACTCTCTACATTTGGTTATATTTTTCGGTTATTATTCGATCTATATATTTAATGGTGTATACAAACTGTAAAAGAGGTTCACGGGATGAAATTCTAAATATTTTTATTTAATTGGACTGCTTTACAAAATCGAAATTTTTAAGGCTTTTTTAAAATAAATCAAGGAATTTCCCGTCTTAGTGAAATTCTTCTTCTGCCAATAGCCCAAATTTTGGGTCGTGACATACGTAATACTGCACATTGATATTTAGCACACTATGGTCAACTAGTTTAATTAAATACCAAATCAATCCATTAAGCAAACATTAATTCTTTAGTAACTAATATATCTATACTATCCGACCCAGTCTTCAAGCTTAAAATTTAAGAACTAGTCATATATATGGTAATTAAACTAAAGTTTTAGCATGGATTAAATATTAGTCAACCAGCCAACTTTACAACTTCTTCCTATATGTATACCAATTGGCTGTTTTAAACCCTTGAAAGGCAGCATGAGTAAAAGTAATTTGCTCCAAATATTGCTTGATATCTCACAAGATTAAAAGATACGATTTTTGCCGCATGTATCTATTCAAAACTTCATAAAATTGAGTTACTTGATGAGTTACTTATCAGAGGCAAGAGTTCATAAAATTGGCCATGGTTCATGCACATACATGAGAAAGTTCGAAACTCAAGTCTAGTATATATTTGACCGCCAATCGGACTTGAATATATATAGGCCGAATAACATATTAATGGTAGGAAGCAAATACGGGCGATTCGAACGTGGAATCATCTTCAACCTCAAGTCGTGCCTCGGCCTTAGACCGGCAGATGGGCCGCCTTTCAGTGGTAGACCGGTAGATGATGATCAACTGTCTGATCATATCTTAAGCTTGAGAGTTTCAAAAACTACGTAACGTCAATAAAAAGGGATCACAATTGGTACAACATAAGGTACAAATCCACTCATCCAAATTAATAAATTAATCTGTTTTCTTATATAAATTTGTTTGGTACTAATTTGTATTTTATTCTTTTGTTTACTCAAATAAAACGAATGGAAAAAGATTATTTTAGCCAATTGAGAAGCTCTATATATTTATTCTAAAAAAAAAAAGAAAAAAGAAGCTCTATATATTAAACGGTGATGTTATGTTATTATACTTATTAGTTCGTTTCCAAATTAACCTTTAAAAAAAAAAATATTTCAGGATGTAGTGCTTTCTTTTTCCTTAATTTCCGTTGCTTTGTAGTGCTAAATTTTTATTGCTTTGGACCCATGTGAAGTCGGAGTTATCTTTATCTTTATGCATTTTGCTAAATCTGATCTGCTGTGACTCGGTTCCAACATGGCAGCCCGGTTCCGAAGTTATCCAACCAAAATTTAAGTTTTTTCTTTTTATATATATATATAATTATTCTTGGTTAATCATTTGAATTAATGTTTCATTGCTATAACGGGGAAAAATAATAAAGGTAAGAATTATGGGTATGAATGACCTTCCCAAAGATTTATCTACATTAAAATAAAAACGTAGAACATTCCAGTTTATGGATTCATTTAGCAGCCCTTAGGAGTAGGAACAGTAGCGAGCCCGTTTTACCACGGGCTTATTAGACTGTGAGGCCCGTACACTAATAAAGGATATTTGAATTTGGGACAGAAAATTTACACATTCGATTCTCGGTTCCAAGCCCGGCCCAATTTGATCTTTCTTTTAGCTCACTCGAAAAGGTAAGAAATACAGAACACAAAACATTGATTGTAGATGACCGAGCGACATGTATATAGCTAGGCAATACAAGTCACAAGAGATAGCATGCCTATGCCATTTGTAGGCATGAAAGCGAAAAGCATAAACATGTGTTAAGCACAGTCAAGAAAGGTGATAATTAGTCTTTATGTGGTGCTTAAACCAGTGCTTAATGCATAATTATCACCTTTCTTGACTTTCTCCATTAATGGAGTTTTGCCTGATCTCCATCGAATATACAAATATGGAACTTCACTTGATTGGCTACTATCCCTCACCCTCTTCTACATGCTGCAACACAAGTATCGTTTTAAAAACTGTTAAAAGGACATGGGTAGTTGTCTAATAATAACACATATTAATTTTATTGTTATTTTATAATATCATGGGATAGTATGAACATTTAGATGTCATTTAAAAAATTACTTCCCGAAATCACTAAAACCAAATGGAACTACTCAAATGTTACTATATATACACATATACATATACATATATATAGGCCACAATCTAGTAGGTATTTTTTTATCTATTTATAGGTATTTTTTAGCCGTTGGTATTTAACGGTTACTATAATTTGAGTAATTAAAAAATAATAAAAATAAATACTTATTATTTAATATTCTTTCTCTCTACTTTTTACCATAAAAAAATGTATGTGATAAATTTTAATTAAGCAAAACAATCCCTATAGATTAGAGAAAAAAAAAAAAAAAAAGCATACTGAATTGGTGCACTATATATATAGAATATTGTAGTAACATTCCTCTCTTGCCTTTTAGCTAGTCCTCTTGCCAAATTTGCTTTTGAATCCTGCACGTTCAGAACTACATAATGTATTATAAGCTAGCTAGTAAGGAACTTCATATTTAACGTTACAATCATTCACTATTTTAGGGTTTTCTTATCAAACATGAAACATAGTTATTTTAGAGTAATATATATATATATATATATTTGAAGACTTATGCGCATAATGACTACCAATAAATATCATATGATATTTATAATCATATTAAAATCAAGTAATACATAAGCATGGTAGATGCTTATTAAGTAATTAGAAAGGTTGAGGAGTTCACTTCCCTTCTATTCAAACCTGCAATTACTTGGCTCATTTTGTTTCAAGTGTTTGATCTATGTAATTCTTAGATAATACTAATTTCCTTGCTCGTCTTTTCTCTCATTTTCTCTATCGAATCCAAGTTAAATTATGAATCCAGTATTCTTTTTCCTTTTTTTTTTTGAAGCAAAAACTAATTTAGGAGAGAAGTATCTGGAATCCCAATTAAATTGGCACCTATTATCATCTGTTCAACAATCCTTAGTCCCATCACCTCAGTATTGTAAATATGTCAATTTTAATATATATATATATATATATATATTGTCCCCTTTTGATCTATAATTTGCATAAGTTAGAAAAACGAACTCCTAATCTAAGAGGAAGATTTTGACATTGATGATAAGAAATTAAATAGAGTTTGTCAAAAATGTAATGAACTTAATTTTTTCTACCTTACAACTAGATAATATATACCCTTGAATTTGTGTACATATAATACAACTTAGCCTACGACCGTTGCATGACTAATGGGGCCCCAAACAAAAAGGAAGGTGAAGAGTCAGCATCCATCTTTGACATTCCATAGTATCTTATCCCGCTGTTGGGAGTAGTACCACTTCTAAGTTGAGAATGATGACACGTCTACAAAGGCTAAGGTGGGCCATAACTTCATTTCGACAATCACTAATTCTAATGACAAGAAAGTAATCTTATAATATTTATTATATGGCATACTTTGATCAATTCCGAAAAAATACATATATAGTAAAACCTACTACACTAACGTCCTCATTATTATATTGACTAAGTCTCCCAACTTGCTTGCTTTTCTTCACCAAACCAAAGGTGTTATTTGCTTTTGAAACCCAAACCGAACTGAACCTCGACAATCTTAAACGTTGAGCAGCCGGAAAAATAAAGAGTCATACGTACGTCTTTTTATTCCATTTTAGCTTATATACATATGTATATATGTCTAGGAATCCGATTGTGTTCAAGTTAAGAAGTTTCCAAAGAGAGAGATGGGCCGTTTGAACGTACTAAATCTTGCCCTAGATAAGAATATATAATATGACAAAAACCCTTTGAGGTGAGATTTTGCACTTTTCCAGGATTTGAGAGCAGGGATTTTTTTTTTTTTTAAAAAATTCTTTTTAGTCGAATCAACCCAATTACCAGTGAAAAATTTTGGGAGACAATAAAAAAGCATATAAGGAAAGAATATTGAAAAGGATAAAAACAAAAGAGAAAGGTTTAGTTATTCTAACATATAATATTGACCAGTTTCCAATATAGAAAGTACTGTACATATGATTAAACACAAAAGAAACAAAGCCACAAAAAGTGGGGAGAAAAAAAAAAAGAAGAAAAATCTGAGAAGAGCAACCGGCATGGGAAAAACAAAAAAAAAACGAAAAAAAAAAAGAAAAAAAACAATCCACCCATATACTATAGCTCGCACTGATGTGGTTATCTTGCATTCTAAGTTTCGTGACACTCCCTTAATTATATATTACATTCCCCACATTAAGGGTTACCATTCATTTTATTTCTTAAGTTTTAATCTCTAAAATTATAAATAATAGTATATATAGGGTGATATCATATAATATATGACATTACTGAAATTTCCAAAGGTTTTGGTCTCCCGCATTTTCAAATTCATGATCAGCGTCACCAGCAATGTCCAAGCGAGGGGGACTAAGAAGCATTCCTTCAGCCATATTCACTAAGACATTAGGCATATCAAAGATAAGATCCTCATCAACATATTCACCATAATTAGCTGATCCTGATCTCTCCGGAGCTAGTACAATATCTTGTCCCTGACTGCCCCCACCAATCCTGCCTCCCGGCGAATTACTACCCTCTTTAACCGCCCCTGCCCCCATCGCAGCAGCAGCTGCCCCAATAGCGGCTGCCGCCGAGGCTGCAGCCGCCTGGATATCACGCGGCGAAGTGGAGGCGGGAACCGGCAAGGAAGAGGCAGAATTAGGGAAGTTGATCTCGGCATCTTGGCCCTTGAGGGCCAGCGCCGCAACATCATAAGCAACCGCAGCCATTTCCGGTGTAGGGAATGTGCCTAGCCAGATTCTATTAGGCTTTCTCGGCTCCCGAATCTCCGAAACCCATTTGCCACTGCTCCGGCGCCTCACCCCTCTGTAGCTCCGGCCTCCTCCGGACGAGACCGAAGAAGCATTAGTAGTAGTACTACTAATGCTGCTTGAGCCGCTGTTGGAGTAATGCATGGTAAAGTGTTGTAATAAGTGTTAACAATACTAGTAGTAGTATTAGGTTTTTCAAAAATTAGGGTTGAGAGATGGCGATGATGAGATTGCAGCTGGAGATCGGGAGAAGCCATTTATGGGGGTTGAGGTTATCAGGGGACAGAGCCGTTTTTCGGAGGGAAGGAGAAAGATCCAAGAGAGGATCAGATTAAGTGCAAACCAGCTGGTGATGAACTCGATATCGGGTGGTGTTTTTGCGGCTGGTTAGTATGAATAACTGCGCTGTTGTAGAGCGTCGGGGTGTAGGCCAGCTCTTGTGTTGGACATCTGGGTTGGACTGCGGTTTTGTGCGGCAAAATTGTAATGAGAGAATTAAAACCCCCTTTTATTATTATGATAACGTCAAGGAGGATGATGTCTTTTTGGGGGCCATTATATATTATCTTCTAACAAAGATTTCATTATAATAATTATATATATATATGTTACACAAAAAGCTGATTGTATATATAATTCATGTATCTCATCCAATTAGGGCAAGCAAAGGAAATTATTGTCTTTATATCATATCAGGATTTGGGATGTCTTGTATCGCATAGTCTCTTTCCTACTTCTTTCTATTACAACTTGTACCATATCTTTTCCTGTTGCAATCAGATAGAGAGAAAGTATATGTGCATAGAATTAAGTACTAGTTTTGCACAACACGGCTTATGTGTCTTCTCTTTATGTGTACATCAGTCACTTGCTACTAAAATCGCTTCTATATTCATTGCCATGCGCGTCTAATATTCATATCTGTCCTCTAGTACTAATATATTTTGTCCACAACACTATAATTAACAGTCTCCTAATAGGTAAATGAATATTAATATCAGGGTACTTTCCATTTGATAGAGTATATATGTTAGCATCATACTAGAGCTATATGGAGTATATGAATTAAATGAAGAAAGATAGTATAATCAACACAATATATGAATTATAGAATTGTTCAAAAAGTACGTCACGTACGTACTAATGTTCAAAAAGCATCATGCTAAATAAGTTGTGTATTAATCACTCCTTACCTTTGAGTTAGAGCAAACTTGTTTAGATTCTAGTAGATATAAAACCTTACATATGACACTATTTCATACATTAAATCAACTTGTCACATTCAAGGAGCTGGAAAAGCTATTCCATTTTTTTTCGTCTATCTTCTTTTCACTTGCAAAAAAGGCAATTGACTTGCAGAAAAATACATTTGTACTACACTTAAGGTATGTTAATTAGGTATGCTCATTAAGTTACCTAGCATAGCACGAATCAAGATCAACTATCCCAATTTGTGTCTATTCAATGAAAAGTTGAGAAGCCTCGTTAAAGTATTTCAATAGAATTCAATTTCAATTGTGTTAATAAGATATTTACGTCTGGGTCATTCTGTTAGTTTAACTTTTTATTATATGAACATTAAAAATAAGACCTAACTATTCACCAACTTCTTTTGCTTGAAAAATAATCAATATAGAAGTTAGAACGACCACAAACACAAAGATTCAGAGGAAAAAGCAATTAGAACAAATAATGGTGATTTATGGTCTTATTACTACCTAGTTTATTTTCTCTGTCAAAAGTTAATTTTTTTTAAACCAAATTCAAAATAAATCTGCAAAGAAAAATATATCTAACATCAGTCTATAAAAGTACAACATATATGATAAGATGAAAATATGTACATTTACTATCAACTTTTATTCCTTCTTCGTTATCATAATTGCCAAGTATAGAAAACGATGTGGGACCAGATGATATATTCGAATGAATTTCGAAAAGAATAATACGACCTGAGGTATATTTATATATTTTCTAATTGTTTTAATACAGTAACAGCGTCAGTCACACCATCGAGCTGAAGTTCATGTAGCAAGGTGGTGTTCTTACTAATCCTTTCATTTCTGAAATATCTCTACTATATGGTGTTCAAAATAATCCCTTGTTTTCTGGAAAAACCTCTAGTACTATTGCCATTGCCAGCTAGCTGCTACTTCTAGATTTTCAAAAAATACTATTACTATATATCACTGTTGTTATCATTTTTATTGATAGTAACATATATATATATATGTGTGTATTATATATATTTTAAAACCTGTGGCTCAAGCAATTATTCCATTGACATGGCATGTGGGATAAGCCCATATTTTACAAAGGCTTGGAGCTTAGAAGTCATCATCCTCTACCTACCATCTTATATATGTCTAGGCTGCTCTGCCATGAGATGAAGTGCATGAATTTGGTATCATCATTTTCTTGACCAACCTATTTGGGGGCTTTCTCACCAACTTGCACTACTCCAAATTCTGTGCCCTAAATATTACACTGCTGAATCCTATATACATATATATATATATATATATGTGTGTATATATATATTATATAATATATACTTTTGAAAAAGATAATCATATCCTGAGTTTAAGGTGCAAAATTGACTGTCCTTTCTAATTCAGGGAATGTGGGGGCAAGAACATCAAAAGGGCGCCATTAAGAAGTAACGCTTATAGTAATTAACTAGCTTGGACCAACTCTTATATTACTATTTAAACAACCTGTCTCCTTGAAATTCAAAAGAATTAATAACTAAAACTGTGACGTTCTCATCTTCTAATTGGCTATAAGTTCAACTAAACAGTTTGTATAGTTTTATAGTCTATTAATGAGGACCACCTAATCACTAAGACAAGAATGTATCTGTAGAATATTGCAACAGCTCAAAAGAAGAGGCTGGAGGGGCTTATTAGGAAGGGGGCAAAACCCATGGTAAATCTAGTTTAACTTTAGAAATAATAAACTATATTATCTTATAGGAGTAGTGCTACTCGGCCTAGCATCTGCGCGATACTCAATAGGCCGACGACAGTAGCCATCGGTAAAACTTTTGCCAACGATATAATTGGGATCTATAACAACGGCTTTGGACATCGTCCGTACGTAAACGGCTTCTTTGAAGTGTCATGTGTTATATGGCACTTGTGTGTAAGCAATGTCATGCAAAAACTTATATAACAGTAACATATAATCCTATTTGTCACCAATACTTGTAATTCATCAAATTTCATCGGGAAGCCCATATTTCTTAGACATGATAATTAATTAAACAAAAAAACACCTTATGTTATGGCTAAATATCGTGTATCTTTTACATATTTTCGTTTTCAGATTATTAAGAAGATATTGATGATGACTATATATTAACTTTTAAGATATTTCTTTTACTAAAAAAGATTAATGGATATTAATATTTTAAGAGTATTATTGTTATTAAAAAAAATAATTCAGTTAAAAAATTTGACCAAAATATTAGAGCGGAAGGTTTGCTTTTTTCCTATTTTAAAAAATAAATAAATATTTTTAGATATTATGAGAATAAATGGGTTAACAACTAACGTAGTATTTAGCGGTAATATAATGGGTATGTACTTTTGGGATATCCATTCGAGGCTTAGACTAACTTTCTTTGTATTAGTACTACATGAAAATGCAAAAACCTGACCCAATCTGAGATAAATGCCCGACCCGACCCAAGATTTCAGTTTCAAACAAGTGTACCCAAATTTTCGGGTAAAACCTGACTGAACTAATTAAAGGATTTTCGATTCAGGTACGGATACACATTTTGGAGAGTTCAGTACCCGAACTCGCCACTATTATTAAAAGAAAAAACCCTTAAAATTGGTTATTTAATCATTTACTTCTCTTTATTTTTTCTCTTTTATGTTTTAATGTTTATGAGAATGTATACAACATTGTGCAAATAGCTAATTATGCATAAAATAGGAAAAAATTAAAATTATTTATTATGTGATAAAAAGAAAAGGGAAAAAAGTTTTATGCTTTCATGGCCATGACCCGCCCGACTTAACCTACCCAAAACTCGAAAATTTGATCCCCGTCGGTTCATTTTCAGTTGCTTATTTTTATATACCCGAATCTGAATACCCAAAACTCGACTCGATGTGCACCCCTATTTTGTATCTTTAGCAACATAGCGACATTGGCTAGTTGTTACCATAATATCAAAGGTGTCTTTATCATCACCACTCGCTAGGGTGGAAATTAGCTATCATGTCAATCCAACAAAATCATATCCATTTCGAATTGACTCATATGTGTACCTGTTTAGTAAAAATGTCATTTAGACGATGTGTTGACAATATATATATACATATAATTGCCAGTTTTTTTTTGTTTAAAATTAAGTTATACTCAAAGTTATCAAGACAACTCTGTTGAATATTATGTTTTTTCATTTTGTTTACATTAAATTCGTTTAAAAAATATTTTCATGTAATTATTATTTTTTTTTTGTTTTTAAGATGAAATAATTAATAATATTTCATGATTACTATAATAAAAAATTAATTAATCAAGTCAATTTGAACTAATTTTGTGTCAAGCATATCAACTAAACAGATGGATTTCAAGTCGAGTTGTCGTGTTGTGTCCCAATATTCGCCACTCTTAATTTCTAACTTATACATTAGAATAAATCAATGTCCTTTCCTAATCTATATATGTACTTACGTTTATTCATATACATATATATATAGGTTGCTAATCCAATAGGTATTTTTTTTTTACTTATGTGTAGGTATTTTTTTTTATAGCCATTGAATCATCATCTAATGGTGAATCAACGGCTATAATGAGGTGCATATTAAAACGTGCATCATTAATGTGTGTATAGGGCCATACTCTAGTATATATATATATATTTCTTTTACCTATCTATGGGTATTATTTTTAGTAGTTGGATCATTATCTAATGCCTACTATGATTTGAATAGTTAGAAAAAAAAAATAAAGACGTGCATAATAAATTTTAACTGGGTAAAATAATACTAAATAGGTAAAAAAAAATACCTATTGGATTGGTGCCCATATATTATATATATATATATAGGGAGAGGTTTCAATGGAGATTTTTGTATTTGCTCCATGGATGGATACTTTGACCAAGTTAAAAATGACTTGATATTGCAAGTCATTTTTACCTACAACCATTCCATTCTAATTATTTTGGGAATCCCTTTTCATTGAGGTAGGAATAAGTTTTTGGAACGACATTTTAAGGAAAATAATTTGGAATGATTTTTTAAAAAAAAGTTTTAATAAAAAATATTAATATTTAATAGTTTTATGTATATACTAGTTTTGAAATTATAAAAAAGAAATACTTTTTAAGACGTTCATATATATATATATATGACTGACTATAAAAAAACATCAAAGTTTCATATAACCCTTCAAAAAAAAAGATTAAGACTATTAAAAAACACGTGAAATCAGGAAAAAAAAAAGTATATAAGCTAAATAGATAATATGTTTTCTTTAGGGGAAAAAAAAAAGTAATACGTAGAAAACAAGAGTAAATAGGTAATACATTTTCTTCAAACAAAAAATGTAATTCATGTGAAATAAAAAAAAATTATTAAGCTTAATAGATAATACGTTTTCTTCAACAAAAAAAAAAAAAGGAGAGAGAATTTATACAACTAGATAAATTTTTTGATCATTTTGACTAAAGAAAATTAGTTTTCATTAAATAATTAACCTAGGAATAATAAAATAGCATCTACAAAAAATACTTAAGAAAAATACATATACTTATATATAATTAGCTAGTAATAGCAATGATGAGAGGTAAGGAATGGAAAGGAATGAGAACAAAAATATAAGGAAGCAACTATGCAATGGAAATGAAAAAAAAAAAAAAAACGGAAAATAGATAAAAATAATATCAAACTTATCAGGTCATAAACAAGTTACCTATCTTTTAAGTCATAAATAACTTTGTATATTTATATAAGTATTAATTAGATTAGTTTTTTTTTCAAAATTACTAATATTATTGCAACCATTAGATGAAAATCTAATAGTCTAAATTAGAATAACCATCCATGGAGCAAAAACAAAAATCACCATTGAAACATCACCTATATATATAAATATATATATTTATTTATTTAGGAATATGGTTTTTGTGGATTGTTCTCCCCACCACCATCAACAAGTAGATAAAATTTAATTTGGAAGTCTTCAAGGTATGCATCTGCAAAATGTAATGAACACTTAGCGCATAAACGTCATCAAATGTAAAGTTAAGAAGAGCAGAACCAGTTGCTTAATTAATGTAAATTATATGCCTAGCGATGATATGTTAAGCGTGTCGATATATCTAGAGGACTCTGCCGCGGGCCGCGTTAGTCGTCTGGACGCAATAATCAGAAGGATTAAAAATAAAGCAAACTAGCCTTAATTAATTTGTGTGCGTGTGGGTTATATATTCAAACTTGACGCTTCTAATTAATTTCCGATCATTGTAAGTTTCTTCGTCGGCCAAGTTTATTTCCTAAGTGAATGACATCAAGTGTTGAAATTAATGTACAAAATGAATTTAGCTTAGTCTATATATGTATAGTTTTCAAAAAGCATTTAGAGAACCATAATTTGATCACATTTAGCTCAGAGCATTTGACCGAGTTTACGGGCATGACCTGCTTGTAAATTTTGTCATCAAGGGTGAGGTCAGCATAATATTATGAGTTCAAAGAAATGAAATTAATATAAATCAAGAAAAGCGGAAGAAAAGTTAAATGAGAGCCACGTCGAGTTATGCGGGATTGTGGATCTAATCATATTGTACATTTTTAATAGAATAATATTAAGTGTACTAAAATTTGTACCAAATTTTTAATATCAACACGTATGACATTTGAGTTGGCACTATTTAATTGATGTATTAAAACTTACCACAAATATATTAATCATATTCACCAATTGAATATTGCCAACTCACATACCACATGTGTTGGTATTAAAAATTAGATAAAAGTTTTGGTACACATATCATTACCCTTTTTAATATGTCGAGATAATCTTGTAGAATAATGTGAAGGCGTGAGATCACTTTTATTGTTCTTTTTCATTATAGTGAGATCTCTACTACAATAAAATGTACATAACTCTCGTGAGTGAGTGAACAATCATAAATATGGGTGTAATTTTCTCATTTGATGTTTTTATTATTATTAGTTTACGGGCTTGACTTGCTTACAAATTTTGTCATCAAGGGTGAGGTCAGGTCAGCATAATATTATAAGTGCAAAGAAATGAAATAGAAATCAAGAAAACCAACAGAAAAGTTAAATAAGAATCACGTTAAGTTATTTGAGACGTAATCATAGCGTGCACTTATTTACGCTTCATGAGAGATCAGTTTTGTAGAGTATGAAAACGCGAGATCACTTTTATTCTTGTTCTTTTTCATTCTAGTGAAAACCTGAAACAAAAAAAAAGTGTACATGCGAGTAAACAATTATAAATATGTGGGTTATTTTCTTGTTAATTTTCTGTTTATCATTTGTTTATTGTTGTTTTTGTAATCATATATTAGTTTAATTCATAACAATAGCAAATTCAAGACTCAATCTAATGCTATAATTTTAAGCCATATTACTTGTGTGTCGATATACACTCGTATATGCCATACCAAATTATTTTCCCCTAAACCAAAGTAGGCAATAGTAATACGTGGTGATCACGCTCTTATTTACACTAATCAAACATAACTCAATGTTCATAAACTAAATTAAAGCATAACACTGTTTTACTCGTATTGTTTCTCCAAGTAGAGATTATAAGGACAGATTATTTATCTGCATCTGCTTTCTGTACAATTCAATCTCTCTGTCTCTCTCTCTTCTTTTTTCTTTCTTTTTTTTTCGTTTTTGTTTTGGGAATGAAAACACTGGAATCATTTTAAACAAATTTCAGTACACCGTCACCGTCCCACTAAGAGCTCACTTTCACAGTGTGTTCTTGCCCTTCTACATTGATAAGATCCAAGGTCCACAAGGGCTTTAGCCCAAACTATGAAAACCCAAGACTCTAAAGATCTAACCCGGGCTTTCTCTTGGCAGACTACATCTGGTTCTAATCCAAATAGGGAAGAAGTCAGCCTGGCCCATTTGATTTTTAGCTCCACAGATATTAGAGGCAACTAGGCTGATTAGCAGTTTTGGAGGACGGTATTAGATTGATAGCAGTTTCTGGTAATTCTAAAGAAAATTGCCATAATTTTTTTTTTTCCAGCCTACAGTGATACTCTCCATGAAAGAAGCCCTAGATATATACATCTATTTTCCCCCTCTTCTGCAAGACAGAAAGAATATCCGTAATTAATATTCACTATAAGATATAATATAACGATAATTGCAAATTTAGCTAGATTACTGGATTAGTAACCACACTCATCTCTAATAATTAGGTCTAAATTTTGAATCTCCCGCTCTTTCATTCAAAAACAAATATCTAGAACATTAGTTGCTAGTAAGATGGACAATTAAAGACAAGTTTGATTTTACTGGACAATGCGATACATGTACAATAATCTAGTTTTCTTCTTTTTTTTCTTTTTTTTTTTCCTTTTTGTCAATTGTTATAAATCTACTACTCACTCTAAAAGGTTAATCAATGTTCAAAAAGTTAGTAGTATTATCATGTGTTACAACTTACATTAAACTTTTCCAAAGTTATATCCCGTCTCTTTTTACAATATTGAAAGATGCCTGGGGGATCCAAAATTCAAAAAAAGCCTAATTGAAGGGTGGGTATCTTCATTTATGCTCAAAACAAATTCATGCAAAGAAAGGAAGTTCATTCATCTAAAAGTTAATAAAGTCGCCTTTGAAATAAATAACTTGCTAGTAGTTAATAGAACACGCACACATATATATACATATATATACATACATATATGGATAATTAGTAACTAACAAATCAAATATTGCAGCCTCTAAGTGACACCTGTCATTCATTTGATAAGATCTCACGATTCAAACACAAAGATACTTTTGCCAATAAAAAGATACTTTCTTTAGTTAATATTTTAATCAAAGCCACAAACTTTCTTATAATTAATGATTAAGCTTTTTAAGGGTGACAACTCACTCTCATATATCGATAAGACACCTTTAAACCACAACCAAAGAAAAAAGCTAGGCCTGGTTGGCAAGCCCTTCCCCTCTGCCGGATGTTTTCCGGCAAGCAATTGAGCCTTACTTTGACCAACTCTTCTCCACTCTTCTCCTTTGGAGCATGTACACACATATACAAGTATTTTTTTTTTTTTTTACCTATATACGTAGGTATCAATTTGGCCAATAAAAATTTTTTTTGTACATTTTTTTATATTAAAAAGTAAGAGAGAGAAACAACATTAATAATGCGCGTCTTTTTATGCACATCATTATAGCCGTTGGATTACCATTAGATGATGATCTAACGGCTAAAAAAAAAATACCTACACATAGGTTTAAAAAAAAAAAAAGTACCTACTGAATTGGCAACCATATATATGCCCATCTCTTCCAAACTCCCTTTTTAATTTTTCTTTAATTTCTTTTTGTGTTACACATCAAATCCTTGTTTGGTGGTGTAATTATTAAGCGAATATACCTATCATTGTCAATAGCTATTAGCTATAGGTTTCGTTATCATGCATTTGGGTCACAAGCTATCATCCAGCCTTGGCCCCACGTTGGATTTTGGTGAATCAAAATTTCTCGTTTAAGATGGTGACTGCCATATTGTTTTTCTTTCTCATGCTAGCTATTTGGGATTTGGGGGACATTTTTATTGGACTAAACGAAATATGCACTAAGCTTTGTTTAATGTCAAAGATTAATTCGTAGTACTCTAATGGCTAACTCCGAAAATCTTAAGGCGATCTAAACCCATATATTGTATGATGGGGTATGTATGTCTACCTATATATAGTACTTGAAATGCTGCCAGCTATTTGATATTGATTAAGATTACTAGAGGGTAACACATATGCTTTATGATCCCTTCATTGGTTTAATTTGTAGTACGAAATCTATGACCTTTTCCCACTAGTGAAATAAAATTCAAAGTCATAAATAAAAATTTTAAACTAATTTTGTTTTGTTTGCAAAATTTTATCGTACTTAATATATTTTTTTTTAAAGAAAGTATGATATTCGAACGAGATAAACATCCATATTTATGTTTAACAAACCAACCAGGATAAGCTCACGACAAGGAATCAATAAGATATGTCTTCACATGAGGTATACGTATATGTACATTTAATCTTACGAACGTGCTAGGGATATATATTTATTTCTTTGACAAAAATACTACAAGATATGTACGATTTTGCTAGCCCATCCAAAGCTTTACATAATTAATTAATTTAAATAGCAATCACATCTCAAGGATTTTTTTTTTTTTCAATAAAGAAAAACGATATAATCATCAAGTCCTACAGGCACATTCCAAGGCTAGCTACTATATATACACGTATAGATATAGTATACATATATATACTTTGTCCACAGCAAATAACACACTTAATTTCACTCTTTTTTTTACGCTACTTTCATATGTACATTTGGTCAGAGGGATACTGCTTCTGATCATGAATATTTTTCAAAATGAATAACTGAATCATAAGTTGGATGGTTCTCTGAGCTCATAATTTTATCCAATTCAAACCAGCAGCCGGCACAGCACCATATATTATTTTGATCATATAGATTAAATTTTTCGAATGCATAGTTTCGTTTTCATGATTAGCAATCATTAGGTTAATCATTATTCAGCTTCCAGTGGTTGCTGACAATTGTCTAGCACTGCAAGCACCTATAGATTATATATAACCATTAATTATTATATAATATAACTTTCAAATTGATTTTATATATATATATTTATTGGATGCCAATTCTGGAAAGAATTGGAAAGCAAGCCTTTCTCAGTCAAGGCTTTAGCCTATTATTTATGGTTGTTTGATAAATTTTAGTATTCACCCATTAAGTAAAGAGGAGATATTGGTTACAGCTAACCTAGAGACAGTGCATAATGCTGCTCAAAAAAGGGAATGAAGGAATTCCAATTAACGGTGCAAGAGTACATTAATTACCATATTTGTAATAAGTCCAATAATTTTTGGCCGGTTAATCTGCTTAGTATATCTATGTTAATAAGTAAGGCCCTTACTATATATTAAAGGTCCCTCCAATCAGCCATTAATAAAAGGGCTAATAAGTCTTATGAAATAATGAAGTAGAGGTGACAAAGAAATATATTTGAGAACTTTAATTTGGCATAATAATGAAGAAGTGCTCCACGCTCTTTTTAGTCCTGAATTCAAATTATCCGCTCTAATTTGAATGGTACAGTTACATATATATATTGATAATTTAATTACCAAAAGGTGGTTGACATGTTTTTTTCATATTCAAATCTCTACAAAAAGTGGAAAAAGAAAAGGGGGATAGGAAAAAACAGAAAAAGGATGACTTTCATCCTTAGGGTCTCTGCTCCTTTTTCGTTTTTAGATCTCTCACTCATAAGTTTGGACAGTCTGATGCCCCAAAGAATCAAGAAAAGCAAAGGGTCTTCTCCTTTTAACTCTCTCTCTCTCTCTCTCTCTCTCTCTCTCTCTCTCTCTGCGAATTGTCATCATCTTTTTCATCATCCAATCAATCCATCCTGTCCGTCCATTGTTGATATCTAAGCAACGAGATGTGATTGCCAGCTAAACATTGGTAGGACCCACATTGTCCATAGATGATGATCATCATGATGACAAAAAAAAGCCAAAGTAACCCCAAGAATCACCCAATCATTCACTCCTTGATTTTCCACGTCAACGGCGAGAAAGCAATCAAAGCCTGCCTCTGCCTGTCTATCTCTTATATATACATGCACCAAGAAGCTAACAAATAACAATCAAGCAATATGAGAAAAAGCAAAAACAAAAATAAGAGAAAGTATGTTAGCTAGTGTCACACACGTATTTAATATGTCTTCGCTCTTACTCACGTGACATAATAAATGATATACCAGTATGCACCAACATATTAGTCACGTTAATTAGTTTTGTATCTAATAAGTCTTATATTTTTTTGAACATCAACAAATATAAATAAATCTATGGAAATAATACATGTGAAAATCTAATCTAACGGGGCATTAATTAATACTAACTATTAAGTAACTTTTTTTGTTGCCATAATCTAATTATGCTATAAATATAAAGGGAGAATTCTGTGTATTTGGCAGGGCTAGATAGGTAGCTAGGGATGGGGTGCAGCCCCTGATCAGCGTGGTTTAAGGGCCACTCGTGTGACTTTTGTTGGTATATATATTGTTATGAAATTAATAATAATGCAAATGCTATGCATGGATGGAACGTTCTGCTCCCTTCAAAACCCAATCTGACCCTCTCTGACCACTCTCTGACTCCTTTCAGACACTCGGACTCAGACTCAACCCCCCCATTCTGAGATTCTTCTGTAGACTACGTGTCCCTGTCTTCATATTATAAATTATATTTTACATATATTTTATATTTATTTCTACATTATTATAAGCTCATTTACGTAACAAAAGGGCTTTGCTATAACTTATTTATTTATTTATTTTGTATATGTTTGTGAATTTTAGTAGGAACCAGAAACAAACAAAAAATCATAAATGTAAAAGAATAGCCTCGTTTTGGCGAAAAATTTCGCTGCTACCCACAATAGTGAGTTAAATTTGTACTTATTCTTTCGCAGTGTAGTGTGTACGCAACGTGACAACGTCCACGCTTTGCCCCCACTTTGCAGGTTATGGTTTCAAGATATTATATTATAATTCACTCCTAGAAAACCACTATCTGCATTTATAAGCCTTAATACTTTTTCCCCCTATAAGCTAGTTATTATAATTTAATAATTATTATCATGTCCTAAAGCTATAGAATATATTAGTAAGACAATTAAGTGTATGTCCCTAGCGTGTACGTAGCTTATGAGAGCATAGGGTTTTTTTTTTTTTTTTTTAAGAAACTTAAAGACTTGAACTATAGAAGATATTAGCAAGATATTAGCCTCTTCTTAAAAAACAAAAAACAAAAAATCTTATATATATATATGAAGAAAAAGAATAGAAAAGAAAAGAAAAAAGATAAGAAATTCACCATTAAGGAATAGGAAATGCTAAATATTATGATAAAATTGTCTAAATTTATAATTGAATAATATAGCTTTTAATATCAATCATACAAATTCACGTTATTGAAGTCACTTTTTCTATATAATTTTACAAAATGTGTGGCATTACTTCATTAAAAATAATGAAACAGGAACATACGCAATAAATAATCGCTACTTAGTTAATGTAGCTTTTTATTGGTGGCATTATGGAAGCAATTAATACCGGGGAACTTTTATTAAAATTAGTGAGGATTCTAGTAACTTAATTCATGTTTAATTTTTTAACTTACATGAGTAGGTATACGTACGAACAATTTACTCGATCTTAAAAGGAAAACTAAGTAAGAATGTTTTTGTTGTTGATTAGTAGTGTCAATTATATGTAACGGGCTTAGCTCTGAAATTTAAACAATAATGCGTGTGTTATTATTGATTGAAAAAAGTGAAAGCGACCCAAAAGCAGATGTACTGCAAGCGTATTAAATGAAAAAGGAGGTGATATAGCTAGGTATGTAGTACACAAAAATAATAATAATAATGTCAGTATAATGTAACACAGCATAACATGCATCACCATCGACTGCTGAGAATCACATGGGCTCGATTTTACGTTTTGATATAACAACTGATAATATGGACCAAGATTAATAGGGGTCCCGGGTAGTCCAGTACGTACTTTGCTGCTTCAGGTGATGAGCTTTCAAAGAGACCTATATAGCTCATTACCTAACCAATATATTCAGCACCAGTAGTACTAGTCTACTCCAACTACGAAAAAAAAACATATGAATAATATAAACATATCTTAAAACTAAGTAGTTGACCGAAAAAACTGCAAATAGAAATCGGTTAAAAACTAATTTTGTGTATTTTTGAAGTTTTTATGCAGTGCTAATTTTTTCCACTTATATGACTTTAGAAGTCTGTGAAAATTAAAGTCAAGAGTACTAATTAACTGATTTTTTGGCCTCTATTAGGTGCACTTAAATCTTAAGTAATTACACCTCAAATTAATCCCTATGAGGGTTAGGATCTTGCTTCAATTATGAGATTTGGGCTCAATTCCTCATGATGGAAACATACGTACTTAGCGCACAATGTGTTGGACTCTCGGTTGTAGAAGCAAGGATAATTGTAATTTGTGTATATATATACTTGTAAGCACGGCTACAAATTAAGTTGACCTTAATTTTTTACTGCTTCGCAATATAGATTACAAATTTATGGCATGGAGTTCTAGTAAGTTTTAGTGAGATATAAAATGGGTAAATAATATGTGAAGGATTCTCGTGAAGGTCATCGGATATACTATTAGAGTTTTGTTCCTTGCTTGATGTCACCTTGGATGATTGGTCGCAAATTTTATTTTTTTTTTTTGACTGAACACTCTTGTTAGTATTCTTTCTTTTTTTTTTCTGTTATTAATATGTTTTGCCACTCATTGAGTTCTTGAGCAAGAGAGAAGTATACAAGAACAAGACGCATGGGTGCCAACCTATTTCCTGCTTAATTCTAGTCCTTCTTGATGCTTGGTGTTTTTAAAAAAAGCGAAAAAAAAAAAAGAAGATTGAAGACATCTTCATTTTTTCACTCTTTACCTAATTCATCGACTTATATATGAACATCTATGCATTTTTTGAGAGTCGATTATAAACTTTTAATTCATTTATATACAAATTTAAGAAGAAAAAGAACATATACATATGTCGATTGATCAAAATGAGAAAGAAATATATGAACTGTCAAAGGCATGTATATAGATCGTTGTATAAGAATTTTATACTAAATGTGCATATTATTTTATAACTACTATATAACTATTTTGGTATTGAATTGATCATCAACAATTTTTTTTCTTTGGTGAAAGGGAGTTCATCAACAAGTTATAAGATTATGTCAAAGAGAGCAAGCTTTTAGTGAGGGGATACAGGGACACGAACTATTACAAGTTGGGTAATTACAATTTTGTATACGGTCTTCGTTCTTGCCTATTACGTATGTTATTGTCATATTGAGATGGGATAATAATGGGAATGTGATCCAAATAGTCAAACCAATAATTGTTATAATAAAAAATATATTTGAAGAAATGTTTGATACATATAGGTTATTGTCAAACGGTCTAATCAATGCATGTTAATTTCGTTAGGTTTGAATATAATTTATACCTTAGACAACACACTTCTCATTCTCCTTGCTTGGCAATACTTTGAAGTTTAATAACACCCGCCTGATAAATCATGGTTGATTAAAATAAAGGAAAAATTATTAATTATCTATATTATCAATTGTCTCATATAATATTAATACTACTAATGGCTAAGTCACATCCAAATGAAAAATATACGTACGTAAAGTTTTTTTAATGTTCCGTGAGATAAATTTAACCTATATCAAAGGCCAATGATCAAAATGAGCTGCCAAAAGGCATAATCTTCGTGAAAATTGTGTTCTACCAACAAAACATTTATATACATAACTATCTATATTTAAAATAGTTTACGGATTTTAAAAGCATTTATTTTCAAGCAACACAATTTTAATTTATTTTAAATCGATTTAGACATGACCCTTGGCGCGTCAACAAGGATACATGATGAATTAATTAGAAATAATTGGATTCAATTAATGATAAAAAAAGTAATTTTAAAATTAATATGTCAAAATATTCAAACCAAAAATATTAAGAGAGAGAAAATTTTAAGGATACATAATATAATTATAAAAAATGTAAACTGCGAACCAAAAGAGCAAGAGTTTCAACCAATTTAAAAAGGAGTCACATAACATGAGATCTAAACATGTTCTTCTTTAATTTCTCATCTCATTATAAATCCCTTCTCCAAAATTGGAATGAATAATCAATAATTTCTTCCTCATTCATTTTCTAGAGAAAAACCGAAAAAAAAAAATAAAACTTTTTATTTACTTTTATCTCTCTAAATTTAATTCAAATTAAAGAATTATCCTTTAACCTAGCAGATACTAGTCATAAAAGGAAGGTGCATGACATTTGGGCCCACCTTCAAACGAGCCCACAAGGCACAAAGCGTGAGATTGTATTGAATAACAACCCCAAACGAGGAACTTAATCAAGCTGACGTGGACATCTCTGATAGGTCAAAACCTGTAGTACGCTGGAACCATCCTGAGAGTCTCAGCGTCTTAAGCTGAGAGAGAGAGAGAGAGAAAGAAGATGGTCAAAAAGGTTGGATCCTAAGCACTGTACACGCGTCAGCAGGAGCACAACTCGTCTGTACTCCACTCCGCGTCTAAAGCTTCGACATGTGTCCAACACCCATTGGTCAATCCCTATTCGTCTTACTATTTGTACGTGTTCCTTCTTTGCACTGCTCCTCCTCCACCACCACTCTACAAAACGACACGAAACCACACCTCGTTTTGGAGAGAGAGAGTGTCGTTTTGTACACGAGTACTCACTAGCGTAAGAATATAGGTACATATTGTATACACACACGCTTCGACATACACAATATATGGGACCAATGTCCTGTTCTTAAGTTTGGAGCTTTTTCGTGGACGACACGATCCGAGTCTGCCGCTTCTCTCTCTCTCTAAAAAAACACATTTAATCTCTCTTTCTCTCTCTCTCTCTCTCTTCTCTTCTTAGCTTTCTTTTTATTAAAAAAAAAAAAAAGTAGTAGAGACAGAGATAGAAAGAGAGGTGAAGCTAATTGAAGCTTACTATAAGCTAGCTAGCTAAAGGGGGCTAAGCTCCATGGAAATGGAGGATCAGTACGGCATGGCGGATCTAAGGCAGTTAATGAACGGAACGAGGTCTCATTTTCCGGCAATCCCACAACCCACTGAGCTTTTTCCCGGTCACCGGCCGGGAATAGCTCCGCAGCAACAGCAACAACAACAAGTAGTACAACAACCCTTTGAGATGATGATGATGGGTCGTCCAGTTGGAGCCACCGAGATTATGCCACGTGGGCCTTTCCATCATCACCATGTTGATCATCATCATCATCAACAACATCATCAGTTTATTAGGTCCGAGTCATCAGCTGGCACTACCTCTGGCGCCGCCTCTATCACGACTGTTACGGCTACTTCGGCTCCTTCTCTTAGCGGCGGCGGCGGCGGCGGCGGAGGTGGGTTTGAGCTGGGTGAGAGCGGCGGCTGCCTTGGAATGATGGATGGTGGCACCGGAAGATGGCCGAGGCAAGAGACTCTTACTCTCTTGGAGATCAGATCCCGTCTCGATTCTAAGTTCAAAGAAGCTAATCAAAAGGGTCCCCTCTGGGATGAGGTCTCTAGGTATGTATCACTTTTATTTTCAATAAAATAAAAAATTAAAAAAAAAAAAATCAGTTTTCTTATACTACCCTACTTCAGTTTATTAACCCTTGTCCCCTTTTTTTTGTTTATAATTTTTTTCTAAGTGCTATATATATATATATAGAAGAACATAGTTACACTAGAAAGGTTGAGTTTGAGACCTAAAGCTTGGTAGTGTAACTATTTTTTTTTTTCTACGGAAAATCTAATAATTAAGAACTGGGTTTCGTTTTGTTTGTAATAATATATATAAAATGAAAGAGGGGGATGATGATGGTGGTAATAATATGGTGTGGTTTGATTTTAAAATCACTGACAACTGGGGTGGCTGGCTCGTTTTTGTGATTTGAAAATGTGTCCCCTCTTTTAAGTGCAAATTTTCACTGGCTTTTGCCGAAAGAATGGTTGACCTTTCAGCAGCTTATTAAGTAAGTACTCATCTTTTGGTTTATTTCTTCTGATGAAAAGATGTCTGCAACTGTAAGAAGCTGCCTAGCTCTGCAGCAGTAGTAGTAGTAGAAGAAGTAAGTGGTAGTGGCATTCGTCGTCGTTTTATGAATTTGAATAGTCATACTCTCTAAGTCGAGTTTAACAGTTTTTTCTCACTGAAGTCTGAACTAAAGCCCACAAAAGTGAGAGAGAGACACATTTTCCTTTCATCATTATAACCAATATAAATCATCACCCTCATCATCATCATGCTCACCCCCATCAACTTTTTCTAGGTCTATTTTTAATATCTTGATTAATTTGATTACAATTCAACTTATAATAAGCTAGTTAGGGTTCCTTCTTCTTTGCTTTTAATTTTCTTTTCTTTTCTTTTTTTAATAGACTTCTCTTCTCTCATAATTATCTTATTTTATTTTTCGTATCTCTTTTCTCTATTTCAACTTGTTATATATAGGATCATGTCTGAAGAACATGGTTA
This sequence comes from Trema orientale, assembly GCA_002914845.1. Taxonomy (NCBI): domain Eukaryota; kingdom Viridiplantae; phylum Streptophyta; class Magnoliopsida; order Rosales; family Cannabaceae; genus Trema; species Trema orientale. The sequence goes on from JXTC01000413.1 coordinate 215,062, forward strand.
CCAAAGGAGTGGGAAAAAGTGCAGAGAGAAATTTGAGAACTTGTACAAATACTACAAGAAGACAAAGGAAGGTAAAGCCGGAAGACAAGATGGTAAGCACTACAGATTCTTTCGTCAGCTCGAAGCTCTCTATGGCGAAACTAGCAATCAAGTCTCAGTCCCAGAAGCCCATTTCGTCGGTAACAATCTTCGGTTCCAAACCTTGAACAACACTACAACATCTCAAGCTAATAATCAGTTAGAAGGGCCCTATCAGTCTCAGACGAATAAGCATAATTGTGATAGTCTTAGCCTCTCGAATTCATCCGATTTCGATTCGTCTTCCTCGGACGACAATGATTTTACAAATGCCGGGCTAATGATGGACAACGATTCGTCAGAGAAAATGATGATGAGGAGGAAGAGGAGAAGCGGAAGGAGCTGGAAAGTGAAGATAAAGGAGTTCATCGACTCGCAGATGCGAAAGCTGATGGAGAAGCAAGAAGTTTGGCTGGAGAAGCTAATGAAAACCCTTGAACAAAAGGAGAAAGAGAGGACTTTGAGGGAAGAGGAATGGAGGAAACAAGAGTCGGCTCGGATTGATAGAGAGCACAAGTTTTGGGCCAATGAGAGAGCTTGGATCGAAGCTCGGGATGCTGCATTGATGGAAGCTTTGCATAAGTTAACAGGAAAAGAGGTCAACTATAAGGCTTCCTCCCCGGAGGGTCTAATGCTTGCCGCCGGAGAAAACAATGTCCAAGATGAAGATGGGAGCGAAATACAAAATAACGTTGCGAAAGTCGATACTTGGCCAGAGTCGTCCGAGGTGTCAAGACTAATTCAGTTGAGAACAAGCATGGATTCGAGGTTTCAACAAGGCGGATTTTCGGAAGAGGTTTTGTGGGAGGACATAGCGGCGAAGATGGCTTGTTTGGGGTATGAAAGGAGTGGTTTGATGTGCAAAGACAAGTGGGAAAGTATTAACAATTATGTGAAGACATCAAAGGAGTCGAGTAAGAAGCGAAAAGAGAATTCGAGAAGTAGTAGTGGTAATTATTTTCAGAATAATAATAATGAAAACTCAGCTACTACTGCTAACAATAATTCATTGTACAATCACGGAGGAGGAGGAGGAGGAGCCTACTCATGTGATCAAATGAGTGATCAAGGAGGTCAAAATACAGCAAGGCTTCAAGTCAACGATGGTTCTTCTCCTTCTAATGCTAATGTTCACGATAGTTGCTTTCCCTTCTTGATGGGGGAAGGAGATAACTTGTGGGAAAATTATGGGCTGAAGCTTAGTAAAGGAGGGCAAAGCCAGTAGTGATGATCAAGTCATATTAATGCAGCAAACGACAGTTTGTTCAGTGTCGTTCTTTAGTCAGGCTGTTCGGGGGTAATGGGGATGACATGTTGACTTCTTGTGAGATATAAAAGTTTGACAAATATGCCTCCTTGCTTTGGAGTACCTTGGAGGACGGGGGATTTAGATTGTGTAAGAATGGAGCTAACTCATGATTATGGGATTTATGTATAGGGACTTTTGGGAACTTTGGGAACATGGACATTTTGATCATCATCAGGAAAATAATCGATATTTTATTATATCTTACTGGATTTTAAATATAGGAAATTAAGGGTGGTGCCCAATATTTTCCTATATATTTATTCTTTGGTGAATTTCTAGACTTTTCATCTGAAGTTAATTTTCACTTTTGTGTAATTAATAATTGATTCCTTCGTGCATGCAGAGATATATACAGACACATGGTTCGGGTGTTTGTAATGTTTAAATTTTAATTTTAGATAGAGATATATAGATATATATATAGATATATGTGCTTTGTATATACTTTCTCTTTTTTGCTAATTGGTTTGGATCCCGAGAAAATCATCGTGTGACTACCGGGTTCATTTCTCTGCGGATAAATAGAACATGCTTTTTCTATTGCTCTTTTTTGTGATGATGAGAGAGGTGGAATGAGAGGTTGTGGTGTCAATAATTGCGGTGTAGATTAGAAACGAATACAAATGTAACAAATCTTCTTTTCTTAAAGCAAGATTCCTATTTACAAAGATTTATGTCTATGTACGTACTTGAATTGATATGTAGATTTAGCTGCTCTAAGTTTTTTTTTTCAAATACCTATCTAGATGTACTATATAAGCAACTGATCAGCTACATGCATGCATCAAAGAATTTGTCATCTAGCTTACAAAATAATGTCAATTCTAATCATGTACGCAGCAAAGGAAAGAGCAAAATATTTATTCGATTCAATAAGAATATCACTAAATTTGCCGAGAGAAAATTTATCAAATAATTAATGTTACTTTATATAACTGCACTATCAATTCTAATTTATTTTCTAACTTACTGATGTGATAGGGTTAATTTTATGCTGCCTAGCAGCTATATTAGTAAATAATAACATGAATAGTACTATAGCAGAAATATATTGGCTCACTTTCACCAAAAAAAAAAAAAAAAAAAAAAGAAAGAAAGAAATGTATTGGCTTACTTTTTTTTTTTTCGTTTGAAATGATTATTGGCTTACTTTTATACATAAATATATATATATATATAGTTGGCTATTCATTTTATTTTTTCCGACTCTCTAAGGGGAAAATAAGATTTCAATTGGCTCTAACTCCTAAATAACATCGTTTAAAAGTAAAATTATAAGGCAGGGATATTAAACTTCCATTTATATATTATGTGTATCCATATTTACAAATGTTATGTCAAGGTTTAGAGAATGTTCAATAAATAAATAAATAAATAAATTCTCGAGAGATAATGGCCGGTTTCAAATAAATGATCTCTACATTTCCTACGCCATAGTGATCTCATCAAATTCCTGGAATCGATGATAAACTTTTCTTGTCAATAAACTCATTTTTAATTTTTCGTAAATCACCTATGTATCTTAACTGACAATCTGAATAAGAGCAAGCCAAAAAAATAGACAAGCACTCAATCAAAAATCACGAAAGAATTAGATAAAATGAAATGTCTTAATCAAATTTCCAATACCCTCTTGTTCCTTTCGAAACTCAACAATAACCCTTTTTGCTTTAAGTTTTTATCTCCCTCTCAGGAAGTTTCTCATATAGATCTTTCTCCATCAAATGTGCCATTAATCTATAGGACCACTTGCATTGCATAGAAGGTATTATGTTTCATCGAAAAATAAATAAAAACAACAAAAATTAAGAAGGCATAATATGAAAAAACGAAAGCATATGATGATGACCCTTTTGTTTGCTGACAATTTTTTTTTTTTTAAAACTTACTTTTGTATATATAGACATGCATGATATACATGATCCGTAATGATCCACGGAGATGAAACATTAAAACCCATCGTGTATAATATAACACTTCCAGACAGAAACTGCAAGTACTTGAGAAAGAGTGAAGAAGCTTCCCACCATAGGGAACCAAACAAGGCCTTAAAAATATTTGTTTACAGTACTCTTGTCACGGTCCGAAAGTACTAGACCTTTCTTTTTCTTCTCCCTTTTCTCTCTTTCTTTCTTACTTTTTTTTCCTCTTTCGTGAATCCTCAACTTAAGCTTGGTTTTTCTCCCAATACCCTAGATTGCTAGCTAGTGATGACGCTAATTTGCAGTACAGAGTCAAATGGGGTGGTACCAAAATTTACATTGCAGTTATAGAAAATGGGAATTCAAAATAAATAAAATAAAAACAGGAATAAAAACAAAACTTGGGTTTTTCCTTGATGATGCTTGTTGATGTGACTAGTAACTGAGCCAACGCAAAAAAAGAAGGCATGCTATCCTTTTCAAGTTACGCCAAATTGGGAAGTCTGTCACTGCCTCACTGGGTTCACCAGTTAACCAGCTTTCAGTTTTTCTGGGCCTTAAATAGTAATTGGAAATAATATCTCCTTTTGTTTGGAGATTTAAGTGAAAAATAAATAAATAATTTGCTAGGTTGGATATAAAGTAGTCCTCCTTGAAAAAAAAAAAAAACAAAAAGAGGAATAATTCATATGTTCATTTCATTTTTTGACATTCTGGGGACTAACGTGCCTTTTTGATCTGTTGTGATGCGACTATGACCCTATTAGGATGAAAGAAAAGAAAGAAAAAAAAAAAAGTGAAAATTACGTCCTGTATGTCATTTTTACAANAAAAAATATGAAAAATACGGTGAGCTACATTTTTTTTGTAGATTTGGTACAGTTTTTATTAGAAAAATATCATTTTTAAAAAATATTTTTAAATAATAACTGGTAACCCGAAATTAGTTTTCGAATACTGGTAACTAGTAACAAAAGTTATTTATAACTGGTATATAAATGGTAACTGGTAACCAGTTTTCAAAAATTGATAACTATTAAAAACAAGTAACTAGTAATCATTCTAAAAATAATATTTTTATAATAAAAATCGTACGGAAATTGGAATAAAAAAATCTGACTTTCATATTTTTGTAATTCTTTTTAGTTTTTATAAGTAAAAATGTTAGGAACCCAAGAAAAAAGGAAAAATTACACCATATACGATTTTAGGAATAATATTTCTTCAAATATGATCAGGCCTAATTTACTACTTCTTATACGATCTATTTTAGAAAAATACTACTTATTCTTTTTCCCTCACTTCCTCTCTTTTTCTCGCTCTGATCTTATGAGGGCAAAATTTCAGAACATGAAATCTCCATTGTAGTCCCTCATCAAAGCTAGAGTTTTCTGTATTGGCCATTGTTGCTCTTCCAACTACTTCTAGCTCCTCAATGGTGTCCCTATCAACGTCAATTTCTGCCTTATCTCTTTTCAGTTCATTCCAAACTATACTAAGTTTTTTTTAGTTCAATTTGGCTTTCTATGATGGTTCCCATATTACTGTATAAGGTAAGAAAGCACTAAAATACTTTTGAGATAAGTAAATAAGGTCTAGAATAATCGATCATTCTTATTATTTCTCCAGAAATTTCTTTAATTTTCTTATTTGGTTACTCAATTAATTTCTTCTTAAGCTTTGTTTTTTTGGGAGATTAAGGTGTTAAATGGTGATACAGGGGCTTTTATTTTATTTGATTACTGAGAAAATGATTAGAAAAGGATAATTGTGGCCCATTAAACTTGTTTTGTTCTACTGTGTTATGTTGAACAATAATTTGGTTATATGTTATGTGATTTTTTAGAAAAAATTTTGCTTTTCTTTCCGAGAATTTTGATAGTAATTAGTTATTTATGTATTTAGCTTTTCAAATTATGATTGTGATCAATGATATTTGTATCTTGATTATAAGAAAATTGAGAGTTTTTTACATGTTAGATTATGAATGGTTGATTGTGCTTTATTTGTTTTAATTTTTCCCTTCTAATAAGCATTTGCATTGTGGTGACTTGATTATTGAATGTCTGATATATTTGTCGTTGCCTATGCTAGATATATCATCATCAGGTTTTTACTGTGTGCACCTGGTTGGAGGGCAGAAGATGATATGGATCATTATGGTAACAAGAGAGTGGAACTTGTTGGTTGTCTACTCAAGACTTGTTTAGATTTTTTTTTTTTAAAAAAACCTTTATTTCATTCCCTTGGCAACAAGAGTGATTGTTATGGATATAACCATAGTTGTTTAGCACAATGAAGCTGTCCGCTTGGTGTTTGATAAATTATTTGTGAGAGCTTCTGTTTCTGAATTTTTGTTAATGGTTTCAAATAAATATATCATTTTGTACGCAGATTTTGTTAATAGTTTCTGGTGATACATGGATATTTATAGCAAGTTGATATTATTCTTAATTTGGTTATTGTTATCCTTGAAACTAAAAACCAAATTGGTATTGAGTACTTGAGAAAAAAATTGGTATTGAATAGTTTTGAATAGAAACTAAATTATCATTCGTTGAACTTATTCCATTGCTGTGACAATTCGAATTCTTTTCAATCATAATGTTATTATGTATCAAAATTATATCAGTATTTATGTTTTCTTAAGTAGTTTTTGGTTATGTTTTGGATCATTCAAGCTTTTGAAACCTTCATAGGAAGCTAGTATTGGACCATATTTTATGCACATAGTTGCATTATTAATTGAATTCTTGGTTGGTGGTTAATTTCTCATATTTCAAATAGAAATTAAACAAGTTTCTTACTTTTAATATTTACTTAATGTTTTCCAATAGACATATTTATATTTCCCTGCTTTATGCCTTTCTATAAATGATGGAAACTAAACAGGTTTTAATTGGTCTGAAAAATAAGAGCTGCTTTCTTAGAATGTTGGGGATAAATATTTAGGAAACTAAACTGGTTTCCAAGAAACCTTTGTGGTTTCTTGTGATTTAGTTAACTACAGGATATTCTGTTACATGGAAACTAGTTTGGTTTCCAGGAAATCTTTGTGGTTTCCTATGATTTACTTACATACAGTGCATTCTGCTAAAAGAAAACCAATCTGGTTTCTAGGAAATTTTTGCGGTTTCCAGTGATTTACTTACGTATATGGCATTCCGCTAAAAAGAAACCAAACTAGTTTCCAAGAAACCTTTGTAGTTTCCTATAATGACATTTCGCTAAAAAGAAACCAAACTGATTTTCAAGAAACCTTTATGGTTTCCTGTGATTTACTTACGTATAGGACATTCTGCTAATAGAAAATCAAACTGGTTTCCTGCTTATGTACAGGACATTCTGCTAATAGGAAACCAATTTGAAACCAAATTAGTTTCCAGGAAACCTTTGTGGTTTCCTGTAAAAAAAAGTGACTTATTTACTAAAATGCCACCGCGTTTTCTAGCTCTCAAAATATTTAGAAAAATGACATGAAAGGTCGTACGGAATTTTTATTATTTTTGAAAGGTCGTAAATTTGGTAATATATCTTGAAAAATAGGTATAAGTGTCCAAAACCTAAGAAAAAATAACATGGGGAGGACTAACTTGGGCCAAAATGGATTTTTTGTAAATTTTTTTTTTAAATGACATTTTTAAAAAAGTATCAAGAACGTTTGGACCTTAATTATATTGTCATAATCAAGAAACCTACGAGTCAAAATGTTCTTCAGTTATAAAAATGTCATTTCTAAAAACAAATTCATCGGAAAAAGTCCATTTTGACCCAAGTTAGTCCCATCCCTATCCTTTCATCAGGGCTGTATATCATACTTGTCCAATTAATGGGCATGGGCTTCTGTGTGTATATACTGTTGGGCTCGTTCTTAGGGCCATCAGATAGCGGGCAGGTCAGAAGTTTACAAAAGAAGAAATCTAAAGGCCCAAGAAAAGGACACTCTCAACTACTTTTTAAGAAGTAATACCAAAATACGACTTTCATAAAATAGTTATTGTTCCGTACAATTTTGATGATATTTTTCTAGATATTTAGCTAGAAGTTGGTTTTTTTAGTTGTTGCTAGAAAATTGGCTTCTCAAATTCTGGTAACCAAAATTAGTTTATTTAATTCTGCTTATTGGTTTCTCTGATAAATAAATAGTTTCTTTTATTTATCATCGTTAATTTATCTAGTTATTGCTAAAAACTAATTTGATTTCTCAGTTTTTGGTAACGAAATTATTTCAAGTAACTAAATCGATTTCTTAGTTTCATGTAACTAAATTAGTTTCTTTGATTCTGGTTTTTTAGTTTCTCTGATAAATAGATGGTTTCTTTTATTTATTATCTTTAATTTCTCTAATTATTCCTAAAACTTAATTTGGTTTCTCAATTTCTAGTAACCAAATTATTAATTTCTGTTACCTAATTGGCTATTGCAAACCACTAACTAACGAGTAATACTAGGAATATCAATATCTTATATCAAAAACTTACAGCACATGAGGTGTCATTCATTTTAACAACTAATTTTTTGAAAGTGGAAGTTATGTGGTTAAAAATATGTCACATCACTGGTGTAAGTTTTTTTATTTTAGTGTCTCAATCTTTGCCCTTATTTTTTGATTTTGATATCCTAATCTTCGCCCTTATTTTTTGATTTTGATGTCTCAATCTTCGCCTTTAACTAATAGGTAACAAAGAACCAATTTTGAAACCAATTTCTAGCTGAAGCATTTAAAAAAATACTACTAAAGGTCATATAAAAAAATATTTATTTTCTGAATGTCATATTTTTGATATTAGCATTGGTAGGTCATATTTTTCGTATTATTTTTGAAAATATTGGTATAAGTGTCAAAAAACCCAAATCTAAAGAGAAAGAGCTTGGGATGAATGAATGAGTATCAATCAAAAAGAGAAAAGTTCATAAATACCCGTTTTTAAAATTATATTTTCATAAATACCTGTTTTTTATTTTTATTTCATAAATACCCGTTTTTATACATTTTTTGGAGAAATGTAGACCACCACTGTTTTACACATGAAATGTAGACCACGGAATATATTTCATACATTAAATGTATACCGCGGTCCATATTTCATGAATAAAATTTACACTCAAAATTAGCACACATTTTAAAATGTGTACTATTCATATTTTACACATGAAATGTGTACCTCATGGATAAAATTTACATTATAAATGTGGACCACTCATATTTTTCATATGAAATATAGACTGTAAAAACGGGTATTTTTTAGAGAAGTTTTAAAAACAGGTATTTTTGAAATAAATTTTAAAAAACGGGTATTAGGTGTAATTTTCACAATCAAAAATTGATTTGTCAGCCTATTTTATGGATTCTTCAAAAATTTTGAAGTAGGTACATAATTTAAAAAAAAAGAATCATTTTCTTGATTTTTTTTCTTTACATTTATGAAGTAATAATCATGATCTAGATGTGCTGTCCAACAAAAATAAAAGGGAAAACATTTCATAAAAACGAAAATCAGAATCCAATCTACTAGCGCAACAGAGTATACAATAGTTTGACTCTAACTAAGAGTTAGAAAATTGAATGATAATCTTAAAGCATAGGTATATAAGACTTTCGGCATAGTCAAAAATGATCTTACATCAATATATCAATATTGAGGTCTAAAATCTGGAACTTAAATTGTAAGGAGTACCCTCTTGCTAAAATATGAAACCAAGACCATCATAGGAGACATATCTACTTAAAGAAACCTAAACTGAACTAAAAGTCAGCAAGGTGAAAAGCTACTGCAACTTCTTTAGTCGTCGAAGAGAGGGAACATTGGCTCCTGCAAAAGTAGAGCAAAAGAGGGGGGGGGGGGGGGTGCGGCAAATATCAGGTAAAATTAAAATATTGAAAAATTGAAATGAATCACACAGTATATAACTTAGTATTTTTAATGCTACATGATCCTCTATGAGCGTAGCAAGAAAAGAGTTAAAGACACGCATATATTTTTTACTAATATCATCCATGCTAAGCACAAAGAAAGCTGAATCATTATCATCATGAATCATCTCATTCATCCAAACGTTAAGTCAAAAGATTACAACAATGGTATAGGTGAAATACTTACGTCATCAGACTCTTCTATCAACTCCTCTTTCTCCTCTTTCTTTGACTCTACTTCAGCCGGAGCAGCAGCGGCACCACCAGCGGCTGCCGCCGCAGGAACCGCAACACTGCCACCCGAATGCACCGAGGCCAACTTTTCTCTGCCAACAGCTATAAGCTCAGTTATATCTTTACCCTCAACTGCCGAAAGAAGAAGCTTTATCTTATCTTCCTCAGCCTCAGCTCCAACTGTGAACCCAAAAACAATCCCCTTAAGTAAAATTTTTCATAATAATAACCTAAGCAAAGGCTCTTAAGAATTAATTAAATTCTGTATATGGTCCTCCTTGTAAGTTTGAAACCAAGAATCTGACATAAAGATTTCCAATTAGAAACAAAACCCTTCTCATTGTATTAATGGATTCATAACTATTATATATAAAGGGTAGGATCAGGGTATGGCTTTATCGAAAGATAGCATCAATTTTCATTCCTAAATAAATTTAAGGTGCCTATAAAAAAGAGACCACCAAAGCCAATTTGGTGTTATTGCAGCACTATAATAGGTCAAAATAAGACACTTTTTGGATTAATAATAAAATCTTATAGTCAGAACAAACATGAATACAAGAATTAAAACGGCAATAGAATGATAAAAGGGTTTCAATAAGAAGAATTACCAGAGCCAAGAATGTGCCTAATATCATCAGCCGAAGGGTTTGGGTTCCCTCCCAACTGAGCCAACATAAACGCAGCAATAACCTTCATTCTGGTTAATTTAACAAATATACATCAATAAGATTACCCTTAACCCCAAAAAAAAAAAAAAATAGTAAGTATTGATCTAGCTACGTAATAAAACTACTATAAATTAATGAAAAAAAAAAAAGGTGAAAGAAACGTACTTGAACAGAGTGTAATGGAATTGAAAGGGATTTTTGGATTTGGGAGCAAGAGTGAGAGAATGTGGAGGGGTGGTGAATTTATAGAGCGTGTTAGCACCAGTATTAGACTTGGTCTCTATGGTTTTCGAAATTACTTAAAATTTATAATTGAAACACCAACTTTCCTTCTTGGAATAGGATGGTTGTTTCTTGCGTACCAAGGCACAACTACAAGCTATATTGGTGGGTGGTTTCCCGTTTCAGGTGTCTTGGTAATCGGGTTTAAATATTTGGGTTAAAGATCAAGCCCAGGCTAATTTAACAAATTTGGAACTTTACAGCTGAAAATTTTCCCTTTTTGTTTTAAAGAGGAAAAGTCAAACCATCATCAAATACACTTTGTGCATCGATTTCTTTTTGCATCACAAAATAATTTTTTTTAGGGAACAAAATAATATCTTTTAAGATATTGTCCATTTATCATATTCCAAAAATATCCATTTATGAGATATTTTTTTTAATGAAAAAAATCCATGTTTACCTTTCTTTCTCATCCTTCTCCATTTAATCCCTTTGAAATTAGGATAAAGAGCGTTATAAGCTTTATATGTGCTCAAATATCACAGGTTTTAGGCCAACTGGGGTTAGCTCAGTTGGTCCAAGGTTTGAGGGTTGTGTGTGTGTTTGGGGGAGTCAGGGGTTCAAACCTTAGTAGTGTGTGTGTGTCATTTTCCTTTAATTTGTAGTAAGTGGTGATCATTAGTTAAGTCCCACTTTTTAAAAAAAAAAATATCACATGTTTTAGTTGCAACTATTGTCAATTACCTCTCTTTTCACATTTGATAATGTCTTTCTAAGAATTCCTTTTATTTTTCAATAATTGTTGATGAATCTTCTTGGCATGTATGAATATATCATACGATTTTATTTTTTTTTTTTGGAAGGAATCATACGAAATAGTTGAGATTGAATGGAAAAACTAAAAATATCACATTTCCTATTGATTAAACTTATGTATACGTTGAAGTCCAAGTTTAGCAGGCCAAAGGAAAACAGGATACATTAATAACATTAATGTGGGCGGAGCTAGGACATAATTCAAGGGCATAAGGCCAAATTTAAATAAAATAATAGTATAATAAAAATGTACAAAATATTTCTTCTGGACAAATATGTTAAATTATAATTGTAACCGACAGGTATTAATACTATTAAATCATTTCATGATAATCTCATTATCGAGACCAACAAATTTTCATTTTCAAAATATATAGAAGCAAACTATCACTCATTTATTGCTCTCTTTTTTGATTATGTAATCGATTGTACTTTCCGCTATAGCAACATGTAAAATTAATACAAAACTTAATAATTGATAGATTAATGAAAATCCATTTCTTTTCTTCTCTTCTCTGAAACATCATTTGTGCAAAATAACCGATGCCATTCAACTCTATAAACTTCTTAAGCTCACTAAATATATTAAGAGTTCCAGGACACTTCAATCGTTTTAGATATACAGATATATAAGATACACATATGGAATTATAGATTTCCCAAGGGAGAATTCTTTGTTCTTTTATTTTATATCTTTATTGTTTGCTAATCTAATTTCTCCTAAACATTAACTAATGTAAATAAATGCCCCTAGCTATAATGTGGCTCGCCTGTGACCCCATATATGGAATGACATATTTTTCCATTATTTTTCTGATATCTTACCAGGATACTCGATTCCTAATCGTTTTTGGTGACCATTAAAATGAAAACTTAACGTTTGAATGAAACTTCTCCTTTTTCCTTTCTGCAGTTTGAAAAATTCACAAAAAATAGTTAGGCCCCGTGTGTATCTAATAAGTAAATTGTAATATATATATATATATATATATTAAGTGATGACTTTGGAACTTTCCAAAACCAATTTTGGGTGATTTTATTAGCACCCCAAAGCGGAATTAAGGCACATACTAAATATTAATTGTCTTTCACCCACCCCTTACAATGCTAAAGTAACTATTCTTTTGTGTACCTATAGATTAACCCTACAATATAGACATGCAAATAAAAGAAAGAAGCCATAAATTGGAGACATTCAAAAAGCAGACATAAGTTTGGTATACTGATAAACAGTCCTCCAAGTATACTAAAAAAAAGTGAACAGTCATTCATTGAATGAAATACTTAGTTAACTGATAAAAGCCATTGAATGAAATACTTAGTTAACTGATAAAAAGTGAACAGTCATTCATTGAATGAAAAACTTAGTTAACTGATAAAAGCCAGTTTTGAAAGAAACTAAAAAAGAAAAAGAAGACATGCAGTTATCAAGAGAAAATAAGAATACTGTTGGCAAACTCACCACTACTGTCCTCAAGCTTATTACTACCAACATCCCTCTACACTCAAGACAAGAAAGACGATTTTTAAAGTCTCAACCCTATGCCTGAGAGATAAAACAAAACACAATCTTATACCCATACCGCAATGTAGTCACCAAAATAAAACACAAAAAGGAGCCAAAAGCCAAGCAGTTTCTTCAATAAGTGTAGCCCTTGACATGAAGGCTCTCGGCGGCACCCTCGCCAAGAGTGGCATCACCCTTGTATGTTCCAAGGGTTGCCTCTGAGTTGGCCTTGGCCCGGGTCAGAAAAGCAGCCTGGGCTTTCGGAATATTTTCTTCTTTTCCAGCCCATGCCTTGAGCGTGCTCTGCTGGAGGGCCCGTCCAAAGGAGAAGGAAAGCGACCATGGCTTCTTTGTCTTAAGCTTGTTCATGGCGTTAAGGTTGAGGGTAGCCTCCTCCTCACTCTGTCCACCAGACAGGAAAACAATAGCAGGAACGGCCGGAGGCACAGTGCGTTGCAGGGCACGGACTGTGTATTCAGCGATCACCTCTGGGGCAACCTTTTCTGCTTCTGATCCTGGGGTAACCATGTTGGGCTTCAAAAGAGTTCCCTCAAGCAGGACATGGTGGTCATTGAGTGCCTTGTAGCATGCAGCGAGAACACGTTCAGTGACATCAGCGCACTTCTCAATGGAATGGGGTCCATCAACAAGTATCTCAGGCTCAACAATGGGAACAAGACCATTCTCCTGGCATATGGCAGCATAACGAGCTAATCCATTAGCGTTTTCGTTGATGGCCAACTGAGAAGGCTCATTGGGACCAATCTTGAGTACAGAACGCCACTTGGCAAATCGAGCACCGGCTTCATAGTACTTCTGGCATCGTTGAGCAAGGCCATCAAGACCCTGAGTCGTGGTTTCACCATTTGTTCCAGCGAGCTCAACTGTGCCCTTGTCAACCTTAATGCCTGGGAGGACTCCACCTTCCTTCAAAACCTCAACAAAAGGCTTACCTACATATTATAAATGGACAATTATGTCACTTGAAAAAAGAATTATACAAATTTCAATCCATCAAACTGACAAAGCGGCAGGGGGAGTCAACAGAGATCAATTTAAGCATAGCTATATTTTATATATCCTCCTATTATCAGTTCTCATAAATTAAGAAAAACATTAGGAAGTGTATGTATATTATAATGCAATTAAACAAAGTACCAGCAGATGTGCTTTGGTAGAGGGTTTCCTCAAAAAAAATGACTCCACTGAGATACTGAAGAGCTCCAGGAGTAGTGAAGAGAAGCTCACGAAGAGCGCGCCTGTTTGACTCAACATTCTCTACATTGATGCTGGAAAGACGCTTGCCAATAGTGCCAGTCGACTCATCAGCGGCAAGGATACCCTTTCCAGGGGTACCAATGTAAGCAGCGTTAGCAATGAGCTCATCTGCAAGGTAACCAAAACTCAGTTGAACTGATAATGAAAGAAAGGGGAAAAAATATCAAAATCAAACAAACCCATAAATTCTCATACAAGACCAATGGAGGACCTCATATACATAAAAGTAGGTTGGGAAAAGTTCAATTTCATCTTTCCACAACATGTATATTTAGACATCGATGTGCTGTCAATCAACAAACATGACCAAATAACAGATCACGTGGAATAGAAAACTAAATTAACATACAAATATATACATATCGGACACGAACTACTAGTACATGAATGCTTAATAGATATTCTGAGACAACATAAAGACATGAGAGGAAAAAGAGAAAAGACAAAAAACATAACTAAACCAGGATGAACCATCAGCAGACAAATTTCAATCCGAGGAATAATACAAGCAATGATAACAAGGAGAAAAACAGTAGTGCAATACAAGATACAAGCAAAAGAATCCAGAACAATCCATCTGAAAGAGCAATCTTGTATACCAAATACAAGTTCTTTCTTCTAAAACAGTCGATCATCAACAAGGCTCAGAGCTCAACACACATAATGATCACAAATTTGTGTATAGACATTTACCCTAGGGAGAGGCAAACGAATACACACAAATCGCTCCATGAATAATTCTTTAAAAGAAAAAAAATTATATTAGAAAATAGATCTGCTCCATTAAGGAAGCCTAACAAGGTTTAATGTCGTACGGAAGACAACTACTTGCAATTCTGTGTAGACCCATCAATTAAATCAACACGATTACAGTATGCATACTTTAATCCTGAAATCACACACACAAACACAGAGCCCACTTTCAAAAGGAATGCCTTTGTTCATTTGCGTATCACATATCTCTGCTTCGGAATCTCCATATCTTTATTTATTTATTTATTTTCTCTGTTTTTTTGGCTTCGAATATCTTAATTTCAAATTGGTCCTCCAGAAATTAATACAGAATTTTCAGGATCTACATCCGCAACCCAAGAAAAAAAAAACAAAAATTAAAAATTAACTACAAGATCCGCTTAGAGATACTTACCACGACAAACCCACTAGCAGAATTTAAGCAACCAAAATTTCAAATTGAAAAAAAAATATATATATTCACTGGGGCTCCTATTATCAAAATCAAACAATACCCAGAGACGATCTTAATTGAAATGAAACTAAGAGTGAAATAATAATAGATCTAAACCTAGCTAAGGAAGAAACAAACAAGAAAAATAAAATTAATAAGTTAAAAAAAAAAAAAAAGAGCCCGAAGCCATGGATGAAGGGTTGATTACCTTGGTATTTGCTCTTGAAGGCAGACATGGTCTGACTACTGATCTGAAAAAGAGTTTAGAGAGAGAGAGGTTTAGAGAAGAAAAAAAAATGAAAGAGAGAAAAGTGTAGAAGTGAGGAGAAGGGGTTAGGCGAAATGGGGCTTTATATAATTGAAAAATAAATAATAACAAATATATTTAATAAATAAAAAAGGGATACCAATAAAGTGATGGGCTGAGGGCAATAGGCATGGATTTTGTGCCACTTAGCTTTGGCTTTTTCACCCTTTTTACTATAAACAAATAAATAAATAAATAAATAAATAAATCTTGGCTTTTTCCTCACGTAACTCCACTGTTCCCCGCCGTTGGAGATCACGAGCGGTTTTTCCCTTTCTTGTTTTTACTCTTTTGCCCCTTTTCAGTCCTGAATTCTAGTGGATTTTTTCGCTCGAGTAATGTTATTGTCACCGCAAGGCTACGTGATGTCTTACGAATTACAATTTACATTTCATGTAAAACATTTTATTAAATAACGAACAGACACACGTATATAATGTTGGGTATCATAGTATTTGCTCTTTTTGTTTTGATAACATTGAGTATATTTTGCTTGATGCACTCATTTTTATTGAAATTAATAGTAAGACACCGCAAAATTCACACCAAAAAGAATCCCACGTCATTATATGTAACATTTAGATGTAAATTTTGTATTTTCATATCATATTTGATCACTTTTAGTGACATTATTAACTATTAAGTGGTGTAATATGATTAGAATTGCGTTTATATTATCTCAAAATAGTAGTTCCTCCAAAAAAAAAAAAAAGAACAGTGGTTAAAATAGGAGTCATTGGTACGGTTAAAAGTTGGTGTCCATTTGGTGAACAATTTTATGTAAAAAGTTTGGTGTCCCTGATATTTGGTTTCAGAGCTTTTGTCAAAATTGTCTAATACTACGTGATTCATTGAGAGAGCCATATTATATAGGACTCGTTGGCAAATTTTCTTTTTAAAAATTTTTATGTAAATTTTTTCAAAATTAATTTTTACCCCTTATAAGGATATATACACATCCGTTTAGTTTATGCTCTTCTTTAGTGCAAAATTTTTCTCCCTGCCCCTCAAGATTAAATTCATGGACCATGGTTGTGCCCTCAATATAAAACATTAGAATTTTGTGACAAATTCTCTCTTATCAAGAGTAGTGTACAGTGTCAAGTACTACAAATACCTTTTAGTATTTTTTTTTCTTTGTTTTACATTTATGAAATGAGATTATTTTCTTTACAATTTTGTTCTACTAATTTTATTATTTCGTGATTTTACAAACCTCCTATAGGTTGCACCTCGTATACATTTTTTCTTTTTCATATATACAATTGTCCTTGATCCAAGTGTCAAGGCTAAATCTGGAAATACAAAATAGAGAACAGAAAAGGAAAAGAAACAAAACTACTGCTGTCAATACTTTGGGCAAGGAAAATCAACACTTGAATAAAAAAAGTAAGTTGAAAACCAGCCAAACTAATCCACGGGTTAGGGAACGAACCGTTGTTGGGTTGCTAGACTAAAAACCAGTAGCCACACCAACAACCCCAAAATTTTTTGATAGCTTCAGGTTTTCAAGACCATTAGACCCCTCTTCTTGTTTTCTTTTTATTATTATGTTTTATGGCTGCCCATGTTTTATTTAGTTATTTTAGGGATTTTTTTTACATCAAAAAAATAAAATATGATAAAAATTGGTGCACTGAAGAAGTTGATATTTTGTAGCTTACTTATAGTTCAACTGCTTCTCTTTTCCCTACTTGTGTTATGAGTATTTCCTACAACTATATGCATTCGGGTACATCTAATTCTTTACCTAGTTTTATAAAATCCAAGAATTAAGTATAGCTCAGTTGGTCCAAAGTTTGAGGGTTGTGTGTGTTTAGGGGGGTCAGGGGTTCGAACCTTGGTAGTGTGTGTGTGTCATTTTTTTTTAATTTGTAGTAAGTGGTGGTCATTAGTTAAACCCCACTTTTTCAAAAAAAAAAAATATAGAATTCAGAAACATCCGCTCTTATTGCAATTTTTTTTTTCGAATGACGGTTGATTGCATTAAATCTAGCCTATTTCCAATTCAATAGTAGCTTTGACTTTTGTATGCAAATTATTCATTGTTAAATTATTTGACTCTTTTGGTTTTAATATTGTACCACAAGAAGCATAGCACAGTGGTATACGGAGACTTTCCAACATATGCCTACTCTATATTAATTATTGAGTTACAATTATACACATAACAAATAATTGCATATTTTTATATTCAACTCAAGATTGACATCATCTTTTAGTATATTTACTTGTATTTTGTATATTTCAGTTCTTGTAATGAAGTCGTCACAGTCCATGCTTCATGTTGGATCCTTGTCACCCACTTATTCTCATTTACTTATAAGTCAATCCTCACATATTGATACATTATATTCAACCAATTTAAACAATTTGTACATATAATTAACACCCTCTTGACATTGGCATCTATTTAATCACGCGCAGACTTTTTTTCAGATTTTATAGAGTGGAAAATGCATGAGATTTGTCGTTTTAGGCTGCTCATGCCACCTTATAGGACTCATAGAAACCTTAAATAAATTTTTGTTGACCTCATTTGTTCTAATAATCACGGTTCTGTTATGGAAAATGCTATTGCCACTAATAGTATGTATAACTTTCGGATTTTATTTTTTATTTTTTATATAAAGAACCAAATTTATAATATAAAGTAAAGTTGGTGATGTTATGTTATCTCCACCTACTCTTATTCTTCCATGTTTGGTGTCTTTAAGTATTCGACAACTGCCTTGCAACTAGCAGTCAACATTAAGCGTGGATCCAACGCACATTAAAAGCGAATATCAAAAGAATAAGCTTGATTGCTTATCAGTTATCACATTCATCAGGGCAAAAAAAAAAAAAAAAGAAGAAGAAGAAAATGCTAAGGAACGTTATGCTTTGTGGACCAATGGTATTTGAGAAAAGTTCTGCAATGTGGAACCTACAAATAAATTTCGAGATCTAAGATCAAGGATGTTCATGGTAAGTTTGGAGGCAAAAAAATATTAACCAGACTAAATAAGTTAAATCTACTTGGTCCGTATAAAAAGTAAGGGATTATGGTAGTCGAGTAGGAGTGTTGATGATCATTTTAGGGGTTAATGGCACCATTAGTCCCCAATCTATGATTATTTTGGCATATTGATCCTCAACTTTTTTTTTGTGGCATTTAAGTCCTAAACGTTTGTTTTTTTTTGACACAATTGGTCCTTTTGGCATATTCTATTTAAGATTCCGTTAAAATTTATTTGAATAAGAGAAATTTTACACCATTGATCTCGAATTTTCAATTATTTAACAATTTGGTCCATAATATTTGGTATTCATATTTCCAATTAACAATAATGCATTTGCCAATCTTTCAGAAAATTAAAATTCAAAGACGGATATAAAACAAACAGTTCATTTAAAAACCAAATTCAAAAAAGAAAAATTTGTACTAATAAACCTTAGTTTATGTCAAACTATAGTAACTTTATGAATAAAAAATAATTATTTTACTATTTTTAAAACTAAAAAAAATATGCATACAGTCATACACGCTTTTACACTAGTCAAATTTGACTGAAAATTTACTACATCTATTAAATATTCATATAATTATGAATAGTTATTCTAAAAAATTAATTAACTATTTACAGCAAATAAGCCCGAAAAATTTTATAGTTTTTCATTAAATGTTCATTTCTTTATGTAATTGCATCTATCAATATTTCGAAAAATTAATTTTTTAGAATTTTAATTTTCTAAAAGATTGGCAGATGTAATATTGTTAATCGTAAATATGAATACAAAAAACAATTATAGATCAAATTGTTATTTAATTGAAAATTCGAGATCAATTATGTAAAATTTCTCTCATTCAAATAAATTTTAACGAAATTTTGGATGGAATATGCTGAAAGCACCAATGGTGCCAAAAAAAAAAATGTTTAGGACTCAAATGCCACAAAAAAATGGTTGAGGACTAATATACCAAAACAATCATAGGTTGGAGATGATGCCATTAACCCTCGTTTTAGTGGCAAAAATCGTTACCTAATGTATAGAACATATTTTTTTATTAGTGTGTACTACCTGCTAGCAACACGTGCCATTTTTATTGTCAAAATGGGAATTAGATTACCGGTTTAGGTAGGCCTCGGAATATTCTAGAGTTTATTCCTTTTCGTGTGTGTGTGCGTCTCTTTTTTTTTTTTTTTTCGATTGTCAAATTATTTTAACCAATTCTTTGGAGAGTCTAGATGGCCGTCAGCCATCTGGTTACCACGTGAGCTATAAAACTTGCGGGCCCTTTTCGAATTATTATGATTGAGAAACATGGTGAATAGTAATTGATGGTTGCAAAATTGGGTTAGGAAAATACAACTTTTTCTTTGTGTTTGTTTTTTTGTTTTCGTTATTTTTATGAGTAAAAAGAAAAGAACAAATCAAGAAACAGAGTGGGAGCTTAAATAACTGGTGAAAAGGACTATATTATTGAACATTTCCTCGATGAATTATAGAGCCAAATTTTGACTCTTATACTCGTCACTTACCAAAGTAATAAAACATGAGAAATTGTGATGAAAGCTAAAACAAAGAAAAAACCCTTTCAAACACCCCATGAAAAATGCTATTCAAGCTTAATCAATCTAACCCAAATAGAAAATTGAAAATGAACACCAAGGCTTTTGACAGCCTAGGTTTTCATACACAATAAAGAAAAACAAGAAATGATAGTCCCTAAAGAGCTTCATCATCAATCATCAATACTTTCATGCTAATGAAAAAGCTTCATTAGTAAGTGTAGTTCTTGACATGGAGGCTCTCAGATGCACCATCACCAAGGTTGGCACTACCCTTGTAAGTTCCCAAAGTCGCCTCAGAGTTGGCCTTGGCCCTGGTGAGGAATGCGGCCTGAGCTTTCGGAATGTTCTCTTCTTTTCCAGACCAAGCCTTCAGGGTACTCTGCTGAAGAGCCCTTCCAAAGGAGAAGGAAAGCGACCATGGCTTCTTCGTCTGAAGCTTGTTCATGGCATTGAGATTGACAGTGGCCTCCTCCTCACTCTGCCCACCAGAGAGGAAGACAACGGCTGGAACCGCAGGTGGCATGGTGCGCTGCAGGGCGCGAACAGTGTACTTGGCAATCACTTCAGGGGCAACCTTTGGGGAATCAGATCCAGGAGTGACCATGTTGGGCTTCAAAAGGGTTCCCTCAAGGAGGACATGGTGGTCGTTCAGGGCCTTGTAGCAGGCAGCAAGAACACGTTCGGTGACCTCAGCGCACTTGTTAATGTCATGTGATCCATCAACAAGGATCTCTGGCTCAACAATAGGGACAAGGCCATTCTCTTGGCATATGATGGCGTAACGTGCCAAGCCATTGGCATTTTCGTTGATGGCCAGCTGGGATGGCTCGTTGGGGCCAATCTTGAGCACAGCACGCCACTTGGCGAATCTAGCACCAGCTTCATAGTACTTCTGGCAGCGCTGAGCAAGGCCATCTAGACCCTGAGTGGTGGTCTCACCGTTTGTTCCAGCAAGCTCAACTGTACCCTTGTCAACTTTAATACCCGGAAGGACTCCACCTTCCTTCAAAACCTCAACAAAAGGCTTACCTGCACATTATAAATACAGGACAAGGACGTTACTCAAGTAAAGAACTATCTATACCAACATCAAAAAATCAAAAAGCTATACAACTAGGATATTACTTTAGGCTTTGCCTAATTTCAAATGCTATTGACTTGATTACCGGACAAATGAGCTTTAAAATTTACTCAGAACACAGTTTGGCCATGTTTACTAATCCATAATAAGGAATGAAATAAAAAGACAAAAGGCTTTAAAATTTACTTCAAATTTACTCGGTCACTTATAAGAGAACACAGTTTGGCCATGTTTACTGATCCGTAATAAAGAATCAAATAAAAAGGCAAAGGGGCTTTCAAATATACTCGGTCACTTATAAGAGAACAAAGTTTGGTCGCGTTTACTGATCCGTAATAAGGGATGAAATGACTTGTTATAAACCGTATAGAAAACTGAGTCTAGACCATACATAAACGTATTCTTAATATCAAGTTCATTATACGTTCATAAATTATTATATACATAAACACGTAAACAAAACAACATATACAATACAAAATCAAGATATGTAAGTTAAGCATAATATATATACCAGCAGCAGTGCTTTGGTAGAGGGTCTCTTCAAAGAGAATGACTCCACTGAGGTACTGAAGAGCACCAGGGGTGGTGAAGAGGAGCTCACGAAGAGCACGCCTGTTTGACTCAACGTTCTCTACATTGATGCTGGAAAGACGCTTTCCAATGGTCCCAGTTGACTCGTCAGCGGCAAGGATACCCTTTCCAGGGGTACCAATGTAAGCAGCATTAGCAATGAGCTCATCTGCAATATACAACAAAAAACAAGGACACAACGATAATTACTTAATGGTCCAAAGAGTTTCCAAACTTCAGATTTATCTCCCCAAAAATATAGATACTGGTATATAACGTCCGGTACAACGATTATTATGCATCATTTTTACATATTCAGATTATTGAGGCAAAAACAAAAAGTACCCCCCAACTTAAAAACTCTCAAACAATCAGATTTGGCATTAGAAATTCAAATCCATAACATATACTTATATTCATACTCAGATCCAAGAAAGTTATAGATCTAAACAATAAAACCAAAAAAAAAAAAAAATAGTGTAATAAAACAAATTCAAATAAATAAATAAATAAATAAATAATGTGGGATTTGTGAAGATTACCATGATATTTGCCCTTGTAAGCAGACATTCTGAGATGGTGGACTAGAGACTGAAATTGATAAGAGGGGAGATAGAGAAATGAGACAATGAGAGTTAGCGAGCACAGTGGTTAGGGTTTTAATAAGAGAGTTAACACCTCGAAGTTCACGTCCTCAACTATGCTGGTCTTTGTCCTTTTACAATTTTGCCCTTCCATCATATTTATTTCTTTGTTTTTGTTTTTGTTCTTTCTAAAACATGGAAATTTGCCAACTGGGCCTAGGCAAAAAAATATTTAAAAATAGAACACGATTAGAGTAATTGTTCATTTTAGTAAATGTATAATATTTTCTCCCTTAAATAGGTAAATGACTAAATTTGTTTACTGTAAAACAATTTTCTGATTTAGGGAGTGAGGGTTCCAATTCAGGATCATTCATACTATCCTCATTGGCTTTGACCACACTAAATATATCCAGTTTTTAATTGAGTAACTCGATTTATACACATTAGATATATCCTATTTAGTTATAAAATATAAAATTTATTAAGACATAGGGTGAAAAACAGCCATGTCGCTAAAAGTCCCATTTAAAGGTAGCCTTGTGCAATGCCTTTCTCAGTGGGTATTAGGCTGCATTGAAGTTTTATTTCCTACATCTGTCCTAACCAGTTGGTCCTAATGAGAATATCTTATTAATAATGCAAAATTAAAAACTCAAATCACATAGAATCATTAAAAGGTACGAAGAATGGTGTTTAGTAGCATCACAACTAATGAAGATATGAGACTTATTTTTATTAGTTGTGTGGTAATAATCACTAAGTATTTTTTGGCATTTTTCTTAAACAACAAGCGAAGAGTGGAGAAGTGCTGACTTGTCTTATTGGCTTCATATTCGGGGCCCAACCCACCAAACGAAGGTTAAAAATGGTAATTAGATCATTAATATGGAAGGGGACCGCAAATTAAGGTTTACCTTTTTGTAGCAAACAAAGAAAGGGAAACTTATATTTCAACAAAAAAAATAAAAAGGACACTTAGAAATGGTCAAAGCCTAAAGGATCAAATATTCAAATCCTGTGGAGGCTTTGGTTGGAAGTCGTAAAAGGGAAAAATTCATAAATACCCGTTTTTAAGACCATATTTTCATAAATACCTATTTTTTATCTTTAATTCATAAATACCCATTTTTATACCCTTTTTGGAGAAATGTAGACCACCACTATTTTACACATGAAATGTAGACCACAGTCTATATTTCATATATTAAATGTATACCGCGGTCCACATTTCGTAAATAAAACTTACACTCAAAATTGGCACACATTTTGAAATGTGTACCGTTCATATTTTACATATGAAATGTGTACCTCATAGATAAAATTTACATTGTAAATGTGGATCACTCATATTTTTCATACGAAATGTGGACCGTAAAAACGGGTATTTTTGGAAGAAGTTTTAAAAATGGGTATGTTTGAAAGAAGTTTTAGAAAATGGGTATTAGGTGTAATTTTCACTAAAAATCGTGAGCCACGCCTATACCAGGAGATAACACTCGTTTATCTCTCATTATTTGTTAATTGCTATTTTTATTTGGGTTTTGGACACTTATACTTATTTTTCAAAAAATAATACCAAATTTACGATTTTTTAAAAATAATAAAAATTCGTACGACCTTTTTATGTTATTTTTCTAAATACTTTGAAAGTTAGAAAATGCGGTGGCATTTTAATAAATAAGTCATCTTTTTTTTTTTTTTTTACAGGAAACCACAAAGGTTTTCTGGAAATTAATTTGGTTTAATTTAGTTTTCTATTAGCGGAATGTTCTGTAAGTAAGTAAATCACAGGAAACCGCAAAGGTTTCCTGGAAACCAGTTTGGTTTCCTTTAGCGGAATGTCATGTACGTGAGTAAATCATAGGAAACCACGAATATTTTCTAGAAACCAAACAAGTTTTTCACTTTGCAGAATGCCATTTAGCAAAGTAAATCATAGGAAACTATGAAGGTTTCCTAGAAATCATTATGGTTTCCTTTGGCAGAATGCCATGTAGCTAAGTAAATCACAGGAAACTAAGAAAGTTTCCTGGAAACTATTGTGGTTTTTATTTTAAAAATGCTATGTGGCTAAGTAAATTACGGGAAACTATAAAAGTTTTCTAAAAACTATTGTGGTTTCTTTTTCAAATCAAAGGAAACAATGAAAGTTTTCTCGAAACTATTGTGGTTTTCTTTTTGCAAAATACTCTGTGTTAAGTAAATCATAAGAAAAAACAAAGGTTTCCTAGAAACTATTGTGGTTTTCACTTGTGATTTTCGTAAAATAGTTTTATTTTTGCAGAATATCCTGTAACTAAGTAAATCACAAGAAATGATGAAGGTTTCTTAGAAACTATTATAGTTTCTTTTTCGCAGAATACCCTATAGTAAAGTAAATCGTAAGAAATTAAGAAGGTTTTCTAGAAATCATTGTAGTTTTTTTTTTGTAGAATGTCCAGTTTCTAATTAGATACAAAGTAAGTCTAATTCCTATTAACCTTTAATCATGCAACAATGTGCCAAGTATTAACATGAAATAATAAATTATTTTTTATAGAAGAAAGAAAGTTGTTTGGATTCCATCATTTATAGAAAGGCATAAAGCAAGGAAATATGAATATCTCTATTGGAAATTATAAAGCAGATATTAAAAGTGAGAAACTTATTCGGATTCTATTTGAAATTTGAGATATTAATCTCCAACTAATAATTCAACCAATAATGCTATTATATACATAAAACTGTCCAATATTGGCTTCCTACAAAAGTCTCAAAAGCTTAAATGTTCCAAAACATAAGATAAAACCAAAGCCTTAAGAAATCATAAGCTATTGATATAATTTTGATACACGGCAATATTATGACCGAAAAGAATTCGAATTGTTACAGTAATGGAATAAGTTCAACGAATAGCAAGAGTACTCATTATTGATAACATCAATCTCATGAAGTATGATGCAGTGCACAACTTCTTTCTTCTTCTGGTTACAACTCCCATACTGGGTATTGAATCAAGTAAAATGTAAATACAACCAAGTACTTATTCAAGAGCTCCAAAATTAAATAGTTTTACTTTTCTATGAACCAATCTTAAGAACTCAATAAATTGATTCTACTATCCCTGAAGGCAATATTACCATTTAATTAAGGAATTCTAAGGCACTAGGTTCTTCACATGCATTTTCTCGAACACCTTAACTTCACCCCTGACACAACCAAGCTTTCTATATGTAGAAATAAATAGAAATATATATATATGAATATATAAATACAAAACTCAGGTATCTAACCGAAGAAAATGATAAAAAAGAAAGCTCTGCCTCAAAGTATTTAAGTCTATGCTTAATTTGGTTATTATTTTTTTTTGGGCATTTTCACAAACACTCTAACTACAAAGGTGTATGATATATATTCAATAAAAACCAAGGAAAAACTCAAAACTTCCATTCCCTCAGTCCACTTATTTCTACCATTTTTTTCACATAAAACAAATAGATTAATTATTTATTCTTTAAATAGAATCAGATTGTACACAAGTCCTTATCTCATTACGACGTGGTCGTGGCTCTAGGGGAATTGGAATTCACCGGCATAGGCATGGTCGGAGAGGAACGCAATGGTCGGCATGGGAGGGAGATAAGTTCAGCTACAACTAGCTTGAAGGAGATGACCCACTACTGAAGGCATTACTGAAGATCGTATAAAAATTAAAAATATTACATTTTTCTACTAAATAGATCGTATAGAAATAACTGTCATGGGCTAAACCGTATTTTGGTAATTATCTTTTAAAAGACCGTACATGATGTCTTTTTCCCTTTTTATTTTTTATTTATGGGCTGAGAAATAAAGATACCCAAAAAGAGGTGAAAATTTGAGGAAACTAAACCCTTTTAAAAGAAGTTTTTAGTAAAAGACATACTTTAAGTTTTAACAAATAGATCTTCCTCTAAAAATGTCATTCACATATGATTATTATGCAAAGAGATCCAAAAGAAACATGTTACTTTTTTTGTTACTTTTTTTCATGGATTTCAGCCGATGATTAGGGTGACCCCACCTATTTTAGATCCTGGTCAGTGGTCACACTCACCCCTAACAACATAAATAGTGTGTTCATGCGATATGTCTATATTTTGTCGTATATCAAGCTAAATAAATGAAATTGTATAAAGTTAGATCTGCTTGCTATATTCGACTTTGAGATTACAGAGCTACAGAATAATTAATGCTAATATCCCTCCAAGTTTTTCTGAACCACTAATATTAACTCCTCCAAGTACCAGTTCCACCTTTTATGGGTCCAAAATGGCAACTCACTCTGGACATAAGAGAGCATGGATCCGACTCAGTTAGATGGAATGGATCCAGCAACAAAATATAATACTGTGTCCGCATATATTAATATCATACAATATAAGTTTCGGTTATATTCTTCTTTCTTAAAAAAAAAAAAAAGGGGATCGTTAAATATTCGAGTAGTTTTGTTCTATCAATTTGCTAATTAGGCTGAAGAATTGAAAATGTTTAGCTTTGTGGGTTCCCAAGTACCAAAGTCCTTTTTCTTCCAAGTATTATAAGGCTATGAACTTTATACTATTACAAAAATGTAAATATGAAAAATGCAATAACTTATATCAGCTGATAAGATAAGAGTGGTTTTGTATATACTGCTTATAGAATAGCTGAAATTTTGGTTAATTTATTCATGATGCAGCATGTTATGCTGTTAGTGCCTCATTTGTTAAATGAGTAGTCTAATGTTCTTCCCCAACACACACATACACACACACACACAAAAAGTTGTTGTACCTGATGCATGCATGTTAGATGCACGTGAATGCTATTATATTGAGTCACTAACTGCACATGCATGCTATTGTACTTTGTTGTGTGTACATGGGAAATAGACAAAACATGAATCCTTTGAGCTAACTGTTTTTTTTTTTTTTTTCTAGAATAAATTTTTAAATAGCAGCAATATATGATTTTTTTATTATAACTAATGGTCATAGTATAATTACTAGTATCACGACTAATATTATTTGTTATTATGGCTGACAGCCCAAATAATCATACTTCTAAAATAAAACTTGTAAAAATAATTATTCTAAAAAATAGCGGTAAAAAATCATGTTGGAAAATAAATAATACCATTATTATCCATTTCCCTCTATTTCCCTTTTTTTCGCTTTTTTCCGAGGGTGGATTTTATTATTTTTATTTTTGTTTGGTAACTGATATGAATCTAATATTTTCTCCAAAACTGCTATTCAGCCTAATTACCTCCCTTATGATGTTGTGTATGAGCAGGCTTGAGGCTTGTTGGATCATGATCAATGACCGGTGATCGGCCCACCATAAAGCTCCAACAAATAAGGGGAAATTAGAAAATATACGGTATTTCTGAAAAAAAATGGAAAAATACGGTGCTTTTGTATTTCTTACGGTGTGGTACGGTTTTTATTAGAAAAATACCTTTTTTTAAAAAATATTTATAAAAATACCACTTTTTAAAATAGTAACTAGTTTCTAGTAACCAGTTTCTGGTAATCAAAGATATTTATAACTGGTATATAACTGATAACCAGTTTCCAGTAATCAGTAATCAGTAACTATTTTAAAAATAGTAATTTTCTAAATATTTTTTAAAAAGTGATATTCCCCTAATTAAGACAGTACAAAAATGGAAAAAAATCCTAACTTCCGTATTTTTGTAATTCTTTTCCGTTTTTGTAGGTATAAATGTTAGAAACCCAACAAATAGCAGCACAGCAGCCTTTACCCACCTCAATTCTGGCTGGCCCAAGTTATGAAGTTAGCAAATCATTTCAGTGTTCTAACACTTTTACCTATAAAAACAAAAACAAAAAATTACAATAATACGCAGGTCAGTTTTTTTTACCTTCAATTCCTATATGATTTTTACTAGAAAAATATCACTTTTAAAAAAGGTTTTAGAAAAATACTATTTTTAAAATTATTTGCTAAAAAAAAAAAAGCTCAAAAAGCTTGTGATAAATACTGCATACTAGTAGATGCAGTCTTGCACTTCTAAATTTGTAAATGAGTTTTATACATCTATTAGTGGTGGTTCTATGTACTAAACATCACATGTGTCTTCTAATATTGACCTTTGTATTAAGACTTCTCGAAATCCAATCAAGACTCGCCATAGGTCATTTCTGAATTTCTATCATCTTTGCTGAAGGAAGAATTAGTTTATTTATATAATAATATCTGAAGCACCCTATAACCTATATATAGTGATAGTCATCAATGAGAAAGTGACTCAGATGAATTGTCACATGTGTGGCATGGGTTACCACGTGCAATGAAAAATCCGTGAAAACCAACAAGTCGTGGGGGCCTTATTTAATCTTTAGTTCGTGTTAAAGGCCCTTCACCTAACATTGCACCATTTGCCACCCAAGAAAGTGAGAGCCCTACGTGCTTTTCAATATTACATTAATTGTTTCAATCGGATTACATTTTGATGGTGATCATGATATTAGATACCAGAAGTGTATAAACGCGTATATCTTACAATTATTAAAGTTTTGATGGTTTTAGCTATTTTAAACGCACAATTATATATCCTTGACAGGGAGTTGATAATGGATAGTCTAACGCTACTATTTTTTTTCCCCCCGAATATTTCTCTCCAAATATCATTTATGAAGGATCTTCAATTATTGGTAACATTATTCTTGAATAGCATATATCATCCTCGAGTAGGCACCAAGAAGAGGTTGTCGTTTAATAACAGCATTGGTAGTTTGGTAACTCACCTCAAAAGCCTAATTGATTAACTCAAGCCCAATTATAAAAACCTTAGGCCTAAGAGGATGTATAGAGCCATAGAGGCATTAATGAGGTTGACCAACAATTAAATAAAACCACCAAGGTGGTATATAACCTTATGGAATTGGGCTTACTCCCAAGAGGCCGTTTGGTACAAGGTAATCACAGTTTTCAGATTAATGGGAATGTTAAATATGATGATATGATTGTTTGATAAATAACTGTGTTTAGTTGCACACAATAATTTTATCTATGATTACTAAGATATTAGATAATTGTGTTTGGTTGCGTATGTGCTTAAATTAAAATTATAAAATAATTATAAAATTAAATTGCTTATAAAATAAAAAAATTTGTTAGCATAAAATAAAACTATTTGCTATGATTCCTAGTATGTCGTATTTTTTTTTTCATTTTTAGGATGAATTTTAGATGGAAGGTCATTTAAAATCCACATGTTTTAGTAACTTTAAATGACTCCTACTTAAGAGGATTTATTTTCTGAGGTAATTATTTTACCGGGTGTTAAAATGGTACTAAACATGGGAATACATTCAAATACCGATTCTCACCTAAAGATTACCCATACCAAACAGCCCCCAAGAGTTTTGGTAACCAATAGATGTCATATTCAAAGTACGTGTAGGAGGATAAAGATTTAGATGGTATACTAATTATATAAGTTGTTATAACTTAAAATGAAAATTGCTAAGCATATGGGGACCTTTGGTCTTGCCCAAAAAGCTACCACTACTAGTTGCCCTTTCCCCACATTTTTACCTTGAAAAAGAAAAATGAAAAATTTACACAATAGGTAAAGGTGGGTCTTGCGGCGCAAGTAGTTAGTTGATTGCAATTGCTTGCCCTAATATCTTGGCTTATAGTGTGAGGCCAAATAAGGTTTTAGCTAGGCAAGTCAAACCCTAGGATTGACCACTAAACTAATTCAATGGAGCTCATGCTTGTAAATCCAACTGAACTTTCAAGCTATATATACAATACAGCTCATGAAATCTTCATAGGTTTCATAAAATCAAGTGAATTACCTCCTTTCTCATGCCACATTGTATTAAACTAAAAACATGATATGCCTGTTTGATTTTCATGTTTGTTGGCACTTAAAACCAAGAGAACTAGACAAAAGTAAAGAGAGTCCATTGAATAAATTATCCCAGAAGTTTGGAGATATAGATTTACAATTCAACCAAAACAAAAAAAAAAGAAAAAAAAAAACCTACTCCAAGTATACTTACTTTTAAAAATATTTAAATATAATGGAGAACTAATGTCAATATATATTGATTAAATTTGTTTTCTTTACCAATAAAAAAAAAAATAAAACAAGTAAAAATTAGTCAGGATTCTTACAAGCACAAATCAAGAGTGAAAACTCTGCTCTTTCTTCCTCCTTATTCTGCTCCTCCAAAATGTTCTCCTCTAACCAGAGCCTGCTATTCAACCCAGTTCTGGTTCTGAACATGAAAACGGCACAACCCGACGTCGTATTGAAAAACCAGTCATGAACGTCCCACATCATGTCCACAACCAAACCGTCCAAGAAAATTGCTTGGTTCCCACGAAAGTTCCACCTCAATCTTTTCACCTCGAAAATGGTTTTTCTATCTATACAAACAGATAATACAGGGTTAATCCTAGACCCTTTTTGCTCTTTTCCTTCTAAGTCTTTTTCTTCTTCTCCTCTACCACACTTTACCACAATCTCATGAACCATTCCATTGTCACAAAACTTGGCCTTGGTTGAATAACTATAATGACCAAAAGAGTACCTCTCATTCCTTGAAACCAATGAGAATTTACCTTGGACATTTTCATTGTCCTGTTTGTCACCAAGGATTAGGCCCGGTTCTGACTCGACCAAAACGATGACGAAAAACCCTTTAATGGGTTCTGGTCCAACTCCATATTTGGCCTCAGAAAAATCCCAGAAAACATCAACCTTGAAACCGCAGGATCGAAACGTTTCGGTGCCTTTGTTCTTCTTGAGTCGCTTGAATTCTGAACATCTCAATTCTTGGCCTACTCTAATCCCTGGTGCGAGGTTGCTAAACCAGGTTAGAGATATCAAAAGCTGTGTTTGGTTTGAGAACTTGGCTTTGTATATGCATGTAACTTCATTTGGGATTGAAGGGTGGTTTAGTTTTGGATTGAGATAAGCCAAATTTGATGAACCAGAACAATAAGAATCTGATACCTTAATGGCATGTTCACTATAACATGTTGCTATGTTCCTCATCCTTAGAGAAAAATAGTGAAAAATGAAACTGAAAATAGAGGGGAAAAAAGCCAAAAACAGAGGAGAAAAAGAGAGGATTTCTATATGAGGGGAGGGAACAGAGAAGGGATTTTTATTTTCTTTCCCTTACCCGTGGAGGAAGAAAACTTAGGGAGATTGAAGAAGACGAAAGATGAAGGGTACTTATTATTATTATTATTATTATTATTATTATTATTATCATTATTTCCTATGGTTTTCTTCCATGTGGGATGTCCCTTCTATTTCACAATATTATTAGAGCAAAAAGGAAAACTAGTAAAGACAAAATCAAGAAAATAAAAATAAAAATAAAATCTTCATTAATTACAAAACCCTTAGCCTTAAATATATTTTTTGTCTGTTTTTATTATAATTGAAAGAGATGGATCGTAACCCCTTTTCTTGTGCCAATTCACAGTAAGTATTTTAATTGACATAAATAGTGCCTAATTTTGTGGTGATAATTAATGTTTTTTGTTTCTATTAATCCATTTTTAGATGGTTAAAGAATTTAGACTGACAAATGCTGCTTTTTTTTAATAATTTTATTTTGACTGAAAAACATAAAAAAGAATCATTAGTGATGTTACTATATTAGTTTAGTGGGTGAGACAAGCAAGATTTGGGTAACTTCCAAAGTATGGGATTTTACATATCATATACATGATGATGACTCATGAATTAAGGCTGACTTGGAATACTATTGGATAACATGGGGTTGGGGTGATGGTGATGATGATGAATGGATGATGGTGATAGATGGGTCCACGAATTTAAAAACGGGCAAGAGATTCACCTACTACAGCTGAGACAACTAAACTTAGATTTTCCTCAAAAACAATAAATAAATAAATAAATAAATAAAATCCCAGTTTGTTGATTAATTCGTTCTCTGATTGAGTCACTTACCTTAGTTTCAGTTACAAAAGTTGGTTTGAGAAACAATAAGACAAAGGTAAGCATTTTCACTTTCTTAAACTCATTAAGATATTTAGAAATCAAAAAACAGTTATTTTGCATCACAATAAGATAACTTTCTTAGATCAGTTGTTTTTGGTGTGAAAGGTGAAGGGTCATCAATGAGGTAATTGCCCCACAACCTTTTGCTTCCTAGAACTAAAAATTACACAACTCAAATCATCTTTGTGATTTAGATTTTTCATTTCATGTCTAACCAATAGATCCGTAACACATTATTTAGAATATGAAACTATTTAGTAAGTCTTTTCAACTTTGTTTATTTAAGCTTTTAATATGACATGACATCGACTAGATTCAAAATTACAGTCAAAACACAACAATACATAATATGAGAGTATTCTGAAAAGTTGGATATGTTTCCCAATTTGTGCATGGAATGTTAAATGTTTCTAGCAATATTGGCGGAGTCCAGGATTCAGATATTTCTTTTTTCTACTTATGTAATTTGAGATAATAATCAGTAGAACTACAATCCAGTAATCTTTGGGACAGAAAAACTTGACAAGACAAAATAAACTAAAATTCAAGATGTTATGATTCCACCACTAAATGAGAAATTTGGTATACTAAAGTTTTCAAATTGACAATATTCATGAGAATTTGGGAGTACCAATATGATCAAAATATGAAAATCCGAACAGTCAAGTCGGTGGTGATGTTTTGTACTAATAATGATGTAACATGAAGCTTCAAAAACAATCCGAGCAGAAACAAACTTGAATAGCTATTGAGTGGTTCAATTCAATTTCTTTAAAGGATGTTGAATTGAAACTTTTTCTTTTTGTCAAGAAAAAACTTGTACAAAAACAAAAAGAACTCACGGGTTAAGAGTGTAACTGCTATTTCTTTTCCCAGCAAAAAGAAAGGAAACATCACTTTTTCTTGGGCTGTACTACTAGTCATTCAAAGACTTTCAAATAATACTTGAAGCTAGCTAGCAACTCCACTCTGTACTATTGAGTCAATCTGTGGTTCTTACAATCAAAATATTGTTCTGAAACCCAATTATACCATATATGCTAATCGTTCTAAGGTAAAATTAGGATGCAAATTAGCCTAGTTGTACCGCATACTAATCGTCCTAATGGAGAGTTAGCACATGAATCGACCTTGGATTGAGAGGTGTCCAATATAAAATTTTCTTGTATTCTTTCTTCATTATCATAGTACAACTTATACCGGCTAAAAACAGATTAAGGGTGAAGTACTATAAGATTCGCGTATACTTATTTTGTTTTCAGTTTTATTGCTCTCCTTAGTAAAAAAACCCTAGAATGTTTTAATTCATAACAAATATTCCCATTAAAGCTAGATTATTACTTATTCACACGTATAGGATTGGACTGTCTTCTACTTTTTTCGCATACAAATTGGAAAGGGATTAATAAGCACAGAAAGGATTACATGGGATCAATTATTATAAAATCGAGCAGCTCCTTTGGTCAAGAAAGATAAGGTCATTGTTGGTTGCATAAGCTTAAGCAGTTAAGCTACTCCATCCAAATTATCATTGTTTAGCTAAAAAAAAAGAAAAAAAAAATTAATGGCATAGAATAGTTTTAGCCTGAGACTTAAAACAGAATTAAGATGATTTAGGACACCTGCTCTTTACCCATAAATTGTTGCCCCTTGACTAACTCTTATGCCAAGACTCTCTCGTAACAAGAATTTATTTAAAAATAGTTAGCTGGAAGGTAACACAACTTGATTGGTGAAATTAATCTGATGTCACTAAATTTGAGGAATTGTTTTGCAAAGAAAAATTAGTAAATTATACGAGAATAATATTTTCGTTTTCTCATTTTCATTCTAATACTAACTTGTGGAAAGCTAGAAGGTACAGTCGATACCTAAGAGTAGAGTTTTAGTTAATTTGATGGTCCCAAAAACTTAAACGGTCCCCATCTGCTAGTATAATTAGCTGTGTAGAATATTATGTCAAAACCTTGTATATAAGCCAAGTAGGAATATACTTTTCTTCCCATGAAAGAGCCACCTCATTTAGACCAAGAAGCATTTATTCTTTACATACACTTTAGGTTTCTAACTCCCTACTAATAAAGATACCACCAAATACATGTCTGTACATCAGTAAAAAAATAATTGAAAATTTTTTAGTAGAAACTTTTTTAAACCCAGAAATTTCATTTTGCATAAAATTTTTACCAAAATACAGTTATGGTGGTTCCTTCAGAAATATTTCTAAAGAAGATAGAATAGAATAATAAATGAGCAGCAACCACTTCAACAAGAAATGCGTTATATCATTCCACAATGAAGATAATAAGTTACCAATAAGCTAATATTTACATGGTTATACCACTTTTTTAAATATGACATGATATTGCATTTGAGTTGTGGTTAATCTATTTGTAAATATCGTTAAATTTATTATCGGTAAATTTATACTTACTAATTAACACGATGACAATTTAAGTGCATATTAAGTGACATTAAAAAAGTAAAATAAAAGATTGAATCGGGCTTTGAATAAACTTTTGTTTTATATTTTTTTGTTTTCGTAAGTGATATCTTTTCATTTTAAAAAACAAAAAATACAAATAAAAGTGTATTCAAGCAAGCTCATTCAAAAGTTATTATATTCTTGAAAGATTACCCATTTTATTACTTGCTCTAAAGTGAGTATACTTTCACACATTAGTGTGAAAATTGAACTTGTTAGTTTTATGCATTAGCATGAAAATTGAAAGGGTTTCAGTAAAGTTCTTATCGGATAATTATGTTAGAAAATCGTGAAAGTCAGCATCTAAGAAAACGATGATTCATCTCCTCTACTCTCTTCGCAGCCATATTGGGTTTTAATCTTTAGTTATGTTCAAACTTCAAAGCTCTCACATCAAAAATCTATAGCTTGCATTTATTGTCTGGCGAAACAATGTGAACATGTTTCCTTTCACGCCATGATATTATTTTGAACAATGCTAGTTATACTAACTAAGATTTGTACCAAATTTTAATACCAATACACATGGTATGTAAAGTATCAGCATTTAATTGGTAAATATAATTAATTTATTTATATATATATATCACGTGTGTTTGTATTAAAATTTTGGTACAAATCTTGGTATACCTAGTATCATCCTATTATTTTTACCAAAATGATGGCATCAGTCGATGGATCTGGACCATTTATTTATCATCCATCTCATGAAAAAATGCTACATGCTCTCTCTATTTCACTCTATAATCCCATTCTTTTGACACGTGAAATTTAATTAAACATGTTAAATAATGAAAAAGAGATGGTATTTAACACTCTTTTCAGTGCCACCCTACTTGGTGACACCCAATAGACAGGTGAGACTCGTTTAACTGTATTAAACTCATAACTAGAATTACCAATTTAAAAACACGTGGAGTATCACAATCTCAAAGCTGGACCTCCTCAAAGGAGAGACAAGAAAACATTCTCCTGAAGGACGGACGCCTTCGCAAATTGCCACCAGAATACGACTGAAGTAATTGTAAACCTACCAGTGAGGGTGCCTCGCAGCATGTTACATCAACAATACCCAGCCAAGAAAATTATATCAATAATATATCACTAATTAATACTAAAAGTAAAGCAGTACATTGTTGTGTGCTCTCTTGAAACACAAGGAGGATAGAAATGTTGACTAGAAACAATTATGCAGAATCATAAGATTATCAAGTAAACATGGGAATATTCCTGAAAACAAAAGTTGGGAACAAACAAGGGGAAAACTGACTTCGGCTTTAAGAACGTTAGAAGAGAATCCAGTTATGGAAGCAGAAAAGGATGAGACAACAAACAATGCAAGTGCTGCTACAACTTCTAGGTGGCATCTAAGAGATACTCCAAAAGTTTGGTACCTCGATAACAAAAGTTGCAAAACTTGTTTTGCTGGTATTGAGCATTTGAAAAGTATTCCATATAGATGAAGAACAGATGAACAAATTCTAGATATCTTATTGCCCTGACAAATTTTGGTACCACACACGAGGCATTTCCTGAACAGTGTTTTAAAGGACGACATAAAGATGGGAAGTAAGATGATGATTTCTAGACTCATTCTTCCATTGGTTGAACCTCGGCTTGTTTTGGGTTGACCTTGACCTTGACCTTGACCTTTTCCTTGGCAGGAAGAGTGAGAGATTGGTCTTCTTTGAGCACAGATGGGGCAATGACCAGGCTGATGTCTTGCTGCAGCTCCTTCTTTGCCTGTTCCAGTTCCTTTGCGTTCTTCCCTGTCATCCTGCCAAAAAAAAGAAAAAAAAAGTTTCCGTTAAATTGAGTGGACAGAGACTCTAACTAGTAACTACAATGCTTTTCAAAGAACGAACGAAACACAAAATAAATTACCTTTTCACAATATGGCTAAACTCCCTGACAGCTCTAACTTTATGAATCTTCTTCATAGCCTTTAAAGTGTTCTCCGTGACATTCCTATCATATCTCTCTGGCCTATTACGCTTCCTTTCAAACTCAAAGGTCGAGTCCTGGAAAACAAACAAGTCAAATAGAACTAATAAGCATCACAATCTTTCCTTGGCATAGTTACTGAATATGCCCCCAGAAGAAATGAGATCAGTACAAAGCAAGACAGGTGAAACCGAAAGGAAGAATATAGACCTGTGTCATATCCTTTCCATGCAACCGCCTGTATGCTTTAGTCCATTTTACTTTACGAGGATTCCTCTTCATCTTAAAGTTCTTGTGACATTTTGATCTACAAAATCGGAAAATCTGAAGAAGACTAACTTGTCAGAACAAGAGAGCGTAGCAATATACAATAACATAAAACAAAGCAACAGATGAATATGTCCCAAATGGAACAACAGATTCCAAGAGATAGCCAAACCACACTCCAGGGGAAGTATTTAGATAGAACGTCAATATCATAGGAACGCAAGATTGCAAAAATTCCTTAAAGCATTACATTGGTTCATATGTACATAACTAAAAAAAAACCTATAAAGCGCATAAACCTTAGGTACTATAGCAACAATGATAGATATCCCGAGAAGGAAAACATACAAGGCTGAGAGCATTTACATCAATCAGCAACATGCTTATTCCAGCTGATGACCTCTTACCTTGTTCAGATAATTGAAAATTTTCATTACCAAAGCCCAAAATACAGCTAAAAGTAAAAAATAAAAAATAGGGAAGCTTACACAATTACCTATAGAACTAAGAAACTCATAAACTACCCTATGACTAGCATCCCATTGGCATTATTCCTGAGCAAAAATATGTGAAAAAGCCCCTTCATGGATACAGACACTAAAACCAAAGCACAAACCAAAGCACATACCAAAGCCCCTCCATGTTTGCTAATGAATTAGGCATCATCCACATCAACCCAGAAAAAAAAATTAACAAAAAAAAAAGGTTCCGATCGTCAAAACTACAAAAGAGACACCATAATTACCAATATATTACAGAATAAAATTATTGAGGAAAAAAAACATAATCACCAAAAGAAAAAAAGAAACGGGCAACTAGAATTCGACCGAAAAAACGAAAATTACATAAAATAAAATAAAAATAAGCACCTTTGCATCATTGCGAACAAACTGAATACCGTGGCCTGGATAAATAGTAGAGGAGCAGAACCAACACTTCTCTAACCTCATCTTTTTCTCAAACTAATACTCAATAATTCTATTTCCTGCATTTTAAAAGTTACGCACGATCAATCAACTATTCAATAAAACAAAATTAGCAAATAAATATAGCAAAAATTTACTCACAGATACAAAGAAATCCACTTTTGATATTTTTACAGGGAATATATTTCTAAGAAAATAGTAGTATCCATACACATATATATACTTATATGTATATGTGCAGTAGAGTTTAGAGAGTGATATGGTAAAGCGACTTACACGTGATGAGAAGTGGAAGTGAGAGGCCACAATAGGACCTTCAATGGCTGCGGAAGCGAAAACTAGGGTTTCTCTCAAACTCGCGGCCTAAACCCTCCGGCCGTTCTCTCAACACGGTGCCCGCGAGAAAGGTATATATCATATTGGGCCCAACAACTCCTCTATTGGGCTTTACCTAATAAAGAAGAGAAATGGCCCATTTTTGGGGGGGCAATGTTTCACTACATACCCCTTTTTTGTTTTATATGAAGATAAATAGCCCTTTTTATATTGACTTCTTTTTTTATTGCAATTGTAACCCTCTTATAAAACCTACGAAGAAGACATCCAAACTCAGCAACCACAAGAATTTGACGGCAAACTAGGGGTGTCAATTCGTGTCGACGGGTCGGGTTCGTGTCGGGTTGAAGTCTAATATATACATAAATTATGTCAACTCGAACCCGACCCGTGACCCGTCGTGTCAGAAAACCATCAACACTAACCGACCCGCACTTAAAACGGGTTGACCCGAACCCGACCCGCACAACCCGCTTTTGGTGAATAACATCCAACTCACAACCCGATTTTGACCCGTCAACCCAATTTTGACCCACCAACCCGCTATGACCCGTATTTTTTTTACTTATATTTTCTTTTTCTAAGACTATTATTATCTCATTTTAAAATAAATAAATTAGGGGTAATTTATAAATATAATTAATAACTTATAATCTCAAACACTTACATTGTACAAATTAAATATATCTATAATAATAGTCATAAACAAATTAAATAAAAAATATTTTTATAATTTAATTATATATATTTGTTGGCGGGTCAAACTGGTCAAGTTCGTGTCAAGCGGGTTGACCCGAACCCGACCCGTTTTTTATTCGTGTCAGATTGATCGACCCGAACCCAACCCGCACCCTTTTTCTTCAACCCTAACCCGCAAAAAATCGTGTCGTGTTCGTGTCGTGTCGTCGTATCGTAACCCAAATTGCCACCCCTATGGCAAACTATGCCCATCTCTTTCTCTCTCTCTTCTTCTTTCTCAATTTCTCAATCTCAGGTATGAAGGTTTTATCAAGTTTTGCCCAGCAACTTGACAATGTTTGTTGGGCCAATAGTAATAAACTAATAGGCCCAAATCCAGTTTGTACATAATTGATATATTTGGAGATTTATTTGTTTTTCGCTTTAAATATATTTGAAATAAATAAATAATTAAAAGATTAAAAAAATTCAGTTACATAAATCTGTAAATTAATTATATTAGTAAATCAATTATTTACACCGATAAGTCAATATTAACACCCCGCATTGGCATTTAAGCACCCCTCTTTTTTTTATAAAAAAAGACTAAAAAGGACATCTCAAATAAATTCACTAAAGAACATGATAAAAGCACCCTTTATTCTTAGCAGCCCCAATTTATGCTGACATTCTTATACTTCTTGCCTCTTGATCTCCATTTTTAGTTGTATCAAACAATCACATCAAATTTTGGTCCGTTTTATTTTTCCTCTTACCAAGCTCTCTTTACATTACTTCTATATAACTAACGATTCAAAAGAAAATCTTCATAGCTCTTTGTTTTAATTTCTTTTCCTATTTGTTTTGAGAAGAATAGTTAGCAATATTTTATTAATTTCCACCCTGCCAAACAGTTGAAGAAGACGGCTTATAGGAATTAGACCCAACGATCTAGAAGTATTAAACAAAAAAGGGTGAAAGGAAATTCCAAGATTGTAAAGATAAATATTTTTAAGGGAAAAAAAAAAGAATTAATTTCAAGAAGTACATCAACTTATTCTTGGTACTTTCTAATATTATCTTCATCATAATAGATATGGTGTTATGGATTTCAGTTGCTATTTCAAGATTGTCCAATAAGCAGAAAACATAGTTATGTCCAAGAGAGAGTATGGATGCGGGGTGCAACTATGGAGGATACGAGTTGTTTTTTTGTTTTTAATTTTTATCA
This sequence comes from Trema orientale, assembly GCA_002914845.1. Taxonomy (NCBI): domain Eukaryota; kingdom Viridiplantae; phylum Streptophyta; class Magnoliopsida; order Rosales; family Cannabaceae; genus Trema; species Trema orientale. Next base: position 255,194 of record JXTC01000413.1, read on the forward strand.
CCGTCCTTATTAGTAATTCTAATATTAAAAGGGGTGCCTTTCTATAATTAAGGGGTACAAATAAAACTCCCCAAAAGGATATACATTAATATTTAAGTTTAAAAAAGTGGCATGTGGTGTGGTTTTTCAATAATAGACTGAATAGAGTATTTATAAGAAATGGATAACTGAAAAAAAAAAAAAAAAACTTAAAATATGATATTTTCTGTAATTTTAACTATGTATTTTGGCTTGTGCAAAATTATACCTCCATATTTCAAATCTAGGCAAATTTGTACCCTTTATGTATAAATTGGGTGACTTATGCTAACTATTTTAAGTTATTTTTAATAGATTTATTATGCTAGTCAGCAAAAATAAGACATCATCAATTCAGATTTTGTATTTAGTGAGAAATTTATTAATCTATTTATATATATAAAGTACAAATTTGCAGAGATATAAAATGCGAAGATATAATTATGTACAAGCCAAAAGATAATGTTAAATTTGCAGAAATGCTATACTACAATTATTTATCTATTTATATCCATATAACCCTATAAGAAATGTCCCTTTAAATTGGCCGATTTTTACACCTATCTAATAAACGGCCGTTTCATAATTTTATTATGATAAATGGTAGTTTATCGGTTGATCTATTTTTTAAAAATAAATCAATTTTATACAAAATAAATTAATATATTTTGATTTATTAAATATGAAAAATGACCATTTTTTAAATAAGTTTCAATATTCGGCCTTTTTTTAAACATGGTTCAAAATTCGGCCATTCGGCTTAAAAAGCCCATAATAATGAATTTTGGGCTTGGGTACTTCTCCAGGCCCACTCAAGATAATTTAGGCCTTAGGGTGAATTTTTAAGAATAGCAATTATTAAAATAATTAGTTTTGAAATAACAGCTGGGGTAAACATTTTAGAAAAATTATAGTTTTAAACAAAATTACTCTCCACCAAATATCTATGAAATGACCCTATATTCCATTTGAATTTTATTCTTATTACATATAGCCTTATATTTTGATTAATTTAAAAATACGGCCCTCTCTGTAAGCTAAATCGGAGAAATTGATGGGAGATGATGAAAGGGCTCGTTTGGGATAACTTTTACTTCCTAAAATAAAAGCTCCAGAAGATCTTCCTGGAAAAGCTAGTGGGTCCACACTTCATTAAAAAGATCTTCTAATTAAAAAAAGATCTTCTAACAATTCATCCAAACACCTCCAAAAATAACTTTTGGACTCCAAAAGATCTTTGGAAGCTATGCCAAACAGGCCCAAAGTACATTTGGTGAATAATAGATTTAGGCTTATATCATATTTTCATGTGTTCCGATACACGAATATTTGTTTGAAAATTGTTATGTCACTCACTTGGGCGTCAAAGAATAAAAACAAAATATTGTTTGAAAACTTGTACATGCACTTCTTAAATTTCAAATGTTTAAATATAACTTCATCAAAGCTAATTCTGTCATTTTTTTATTAATATTTCCCAACTTAGTTGAAATGAAATGATCATCTTATAAAAGATGTCAAATTACAATGTCTTTTGTAATTTATAAAAATAAAATAAAAAAATAAAGGGGCTCTCCCATATTCCCAAGAAAATATATATAGAGAATTTCATTGAAAAAAAAAAGTATATAGTACAAAGTTATTTTATGATATTTTCCCCAGAATGTATCATAAATTTAAAATCGTATGCCCTGCACCTACCCCCAAGTATAGATGTTTTCTAAATCGGTAAATATCTAATTTTGGAAGCTTTATGACGTATTTTTATGCAAAATGGAAGCTCCAATATGTGACCAACTAGTAAACATATCCGCTCAATGTGTACATTGATTGAAAATACACAATTAAAATCCAAGCACATTTATTCATATGCTCGTGCAACGTGTTATTACATGGAGTTATACATATACACTAAATGTGTACATTGATTGAAAATACATAATTAAAATCCAAACACATTTATTCATATGCTCGTGTAACGTATTATAACATGGGGTTAAACATATCCACTCAGTATGTACATTAATTGAAAATACACAATTAAAATCCAAACACATTTATTCATATGCTCGTGTAACGTTTTTTTTTTTTTTATATAAACGGGCTCCTCAAGAGAATATCATTAATCGAAGCAAAAGCTTTAAATTACAGTGTAAGCATAAAGATTACAATTTCAAAATCCTCAAAGAAAGGAGACGAAAAATGGATCACGAACACAACTACGAACAAATATGTGAATTACCCTAATTCTTCAAGAAAAAGAGATAACAAGGACCATCAATAATCTATTGCCTTTAACACTTGCTCCTGGCTATATTTTTGGCGGGGTAGACTATATGAGGCCAGCACCAATTGAGATCCATGCCCGTGGAAAAGAAAATAAAAACAAAAATCAACCACTAAACAATTTAGATCTGAGAAGAAATCTCATATTTAAGATCTGGACCGGACTAAAATTCACATAAAAGGTGATACTATAAACCAGATCTAGATCTGGACTTATTAAAACTGAAAAAGAAAAAGAAAAAAGAAGCAGAGAGGAGGAGGAAGAAGAGGGTGAGGAGAGGAGGCCAGAAAAGGAGAAGGGAAAACTCCTCTCCGGCCTCCAAATGGGACGGCGCTGACTTTTTTGTTTAGTAATTTGTTTTCATAACTGAGAAGACTTTTGAGTAAGATTAGTTTTAGTAGATAGACTTCATGTAACGTATTACAACATGAGGTTTTAACAATACGGTGTTTTCAGCTCAAGAGGCCTCTCACCCAAGTTCCTCACACGCTTAAAGAGTGCCTTTTATATTCTTATATATCAGTGTTTGACATTTGAATTCTACTAAAATATCTCATATTTTATTAATATAATAAATCATTGTATGAGTCTTACGTTAAGTAATGGAACATGAGAGTGTAAAAGATAATTTTTTAAAAAAATACAACTAACATTTATTATAGTAAATATGCATAAACTTATAGTTAGTTAGCTGGGTTTTTGGCATCATTAGCCCCTAGATTTTTCGTTGATTTGCAATGTATCTCTTGAAATATTTTTTTTTGGCAAGTAGAACCCTGAATTTATGAACCCATTGCAATCTATCTATTTCCGTTAATGACTGTCAAATTTTGGATGGATTTAGATATATGCGAGTCATGTGCAAGTTTTTAAGGGCATAATAGGTATATGACTTGGTTTGGAGGCAAAAATAACAAATGAGAATTTAGAGGGGAAAAATAGATTTTGAAATTCAAATTTTTAAACAATTAAAGAATAAACAAAATTTGAATAACTTAAATATTGAGTTATCTTTAAGAGTAATTAAGTACTTTAGTAANTTAAATTGAGTATGTCATTATAATTTAAAGTTATCTTGATTATTCTTTAATTGTTTAAAAATTTGAATTTCAAAACTATTTTTCCCCCTCCAAACTCTCATTTGTAATTTTTGTCTCCAAATTAAGTGAGATACCCATTATGCCCTTAAAAAACTTGCACATGATTAGCACATATCTATATCCATCCAAAATTTGACAGTCATTAACGGAAATGGGTGGATTGCAACGATTTTATAAATTTAGAATCTTAATTATCAAAAAATATATATATATAGTTCAAGGGACACATTATTGTAAATTAACGAAAAATTCAGAAAACTAGTCATGCCAAAAATCCTAATTAGCTTGGAGAAACACATATACTTCTCCTTAATGTATAAGCTATTCCTACTTGATACAAATTATTTCCATAAATACTTTCATACATATTGAACAAAATGACTATTCATCCTTTAATTATCCCTTAAAAACAAGGATTTTGTATCAACGAGAAATATTGAAAGACAATTATGAGTACCTAAATACAATATATTATTAGAAATGAATTTACAAGCAATTCTTCTAACTATAATAAGATGTTTTGAAGTATATTTTCTTACAGAAATAGTGAAATGTGCAAAGTCCAAGATTCAACAATGAATAGGATTGACAACATCGAGATGTTAGTAAAATAATGCTAACTAAGATGATTTTGCAGACCAATTAATGAAGTATAAGGATGGAAAAGAAACACTCATTACTTCGGAAATTTGGAGAACATGAAGACAAGGATGATTTTTGGTAGATTAAGCGTTGACTATCCTGGATTTAGCCAAGATAAACAATTGCTGTGAGATCTATCACATGGGAATGGACATGGCTTCCACTAGCAGAAAGAATATCAATAATAATATTTAATATTAAGAAGATAAGACTTGGCTTTGGGCGCCAGATGCTTTTACAGACTAAAGCACTAAAATACCATAATATACATTATACAATAGGAATATGGACATTCAATTCTCCAGCAAAAAAAACGAACATAGACATTCAACTAGGGGTCAAGCACTCAAGCTGGGCCTACCTCTCCAAAGAACATGTAAAACAAACATTAACTGGGCCCCACAAACCACTAAACCTCCCATGGATTAGTGATCAACACCCAACATCGTTGTCAGTCAATGTCAAACTCAAATCTCCAACCCAAAAAATGTCATCCCTTGCGTCACTCTAAGTTTTCCCAATGATTATTTTATCATCTATTACACATCTCAAGTGACCTAAAACTAGCTGACCCGAGGTCCTTATACGGGCCGGGTGAAACCCCACCCGTTTCTTCCTCCAAGAACCTCTTCATTCCTCTCCTCCTCTTCCACGTCTTGCAAATCACAAACCCAACGAAACCCACCAGAACGGCTACTATCCCACTCAATATTCCAATCCCAGCTCTGAAAAGCACCCCTACTCTACCTTTCCCTGGACCTTCCCTCACCTTAAAATACCCCACTTTACTTTGGTCCCCCACACCCACCAAAGTTTGGATCGGGTAATCCACCGTGTAACAAAACCCGGATGCGTTGTTATACACCGCGCCCCAGCAACTACAGTTCCTCTCACACGAACTCTCGCACTGCTCCAAAGACGACGCCGTTTCATACTCCATTAACTCCTTAAACGGCAGCTCCACCCCGTTCCTTCTCAAAACCCAGAAGTTGTTCTTCGCCACGTCATCACCGCAGAAGTCCCCGGCCGCGGCGGAACGAGAGCACTGACCCGAATTGTACTCGGTCCGGTTATCCAAACACGAGCAACCCGACCCGGATTTGCACAGACCGTACGGACCGCACGGGCTTGGGAGGTCGCAGGGTTCAGAGATCGCCTGGTAGTTCAAGACCCACTTGGACCCTTCCCAGTAGTACCCTTTGAGGTTTCCGTCCGGTTCTAACCGGACCAGGAGGAGCCCGTTACCGGGTCTTTGAAAGCTCGTAAAGGGTTGTACGTCAACCGGGGGTCCGGTTCCGGTTTGATACATACCCAGATACCCGTCTGAGTGGACTCGGACGTAAATCTGGCCTTTCCCTTCAACCACCTCTGCCTTGGTTTCCATGGCTTTGTGCCTATAATAAATTTGCTCCGACCCTTTGTTGAACTCGGCGTATAAGCCCCAAAAGTCTTCTCCCATCCTCATGGAGTAGAGCCCGTTTGACGAAACTAGCGCCATTTCGGCTGTGAGACTCTGGTTCTCGACGAGGGTATTTGTGGGAAAGTCAAAACTCTGCCACAAAACAGAGCGAGTCGTCGACCCTGTCTCGCTCGGACTCTGTATTACGAGATTGGACGAGCTGAGCAGCACAACTCGGTCGCCTTGAGTCCCCGTTGACCAAAATACCCTCGATCGGGGATCTGAAATCACGAGGCTGCCATTGAACATGAGCTGGGTGGCGCCGGACCATCTGGCCAAACGGGTAGGGTTCGCCACCCAGAGAGGCTCCGAAGAGGCCACGTGGAGCACCGCCAGGGCTAGTTTGGACTCCTTGGTTCTGAGGAATCCGAGCGAGAAGTTGCCGGTTGGGTCGTTGAGGAGAGGTTGAAACGACGTCGCTGAAGGGTCAGGAGTGGCTTTGAACCCTTTGAGAAGCTCTAACGGAGTAGTGGCGGCTTCGCTACGTGGCCATCTTGGTGAGCAGAGAAGGGTTGTTATGATTAGAGTTAGGAGGAACTGAGTCGCACGTAACCGAGTCATGACCGAGTTGATGAACCTTTCCATGTTGAAGATAAGAAGCTAGAAATGATCTAGATAGACAGAGATCACAGACTGATGATAAAGGTCCAGGAATGGATATAAAGGGCCAGCAGCCCATTATATAAAAAAATTAGTGTATTTATATGTATATGTATAATCTTCATATCTCGAAGACTGAAACCAGCCATAAAATAAGCAAATAATTGTTATTATTATAATTCAAAACCAACAATTAGAAGTTAATAGTGCAAGGAGATATGAATTAGTATGTTAATTGGATTTTTTTTTAATGATAGTATGCGTGGAGTATAGAAAGTTAATAACTGTGATTAGTGATCATAATGTTTAAATATTTTAGATACAAGGTCTTACCTATTGTCTGCGCCTGGTGTGGCTACAACTTGCAACTACATGATCTCACGGCAAATTCTGCTTTCTTATTGCTTGCTTAGTTTAATTAATTCATATTCTTAAATAAAGATGTTTAATTGATTAAAAGGGTATTGAGCATTTTATAAGGAGATTGCGCTGTTATAATGTCATTACGAAATCTATGGATGTTTAAATATGGACAGCACGTTTATATATGTTATTGACTTATTGCTTGTCTAGGCCGTAATGAAATTTGTTCAGACATCAGACTAGTTCCATGTTCAGCATTTTATTATATGTATTTATTCTCTAATGCTAATTCAGATGAATATTTTCTTGATACGTTTTAGTTAGCTGAGACAAAAATAAGTTTGGTGTATTAAAGCTATAGGTGGAGTTCTTTCCAATCCGTAGAGATCTTACCCGACAAATAAGCAGATTCAAATTAATTATAGCTCTTATAAAGTCACTACTTGCATTATTACACTTGCTTTTTCTTTTTCTTTTTCTTTTTTTTTTTGGCAAAAGATAAATAAACTTGCAGACTTTCAGGTTGACTACTAGGAATATCATGAAATGTGTTCCAAGTTGCATGCACATAATATATGTATAACTTTGTCATTTAATGAAAAAGATTAGCCAGCAGTTACACTTTAGTTAGTCATATTATTACAATTCTGAATTTTGTTAGGCTTAATTTTTACTCTCAAAACAAATATAGCAAAATCATAATATATATATATATATACACATGGTTATCTTTCACTACACCTAATATATATGTATATATGTGTATATACGGTCAAAATTAATATACCTACGAATAATGAATAAAAAATACTTGTTGTACTAGTTCTTTTCCTATTTTATATATATATATTTTTACTCATCAACAACAACTGACCAAATGCTAAATGGTATACTAAACAATTAATAAGAGTTTGGACTATTGTACAGGTACTATATATTCTGAATTTTATATACTTCTTAGTTAAAATTAAAACGACGTAGACTATCCCTTTGTTTTCTTTTAATCTAGATGTGTTTGTTGCGATTAGGCAAACGCTTTGAAGTGTTAAACAACCTATATATGATCTTCACGCTGTATCCAACAGCCACAATCACAATTCCAACCAATATATCTACAAGTCAAAGAATCCCGCTGATCTAAATTTTGAACCCTACTCACTACCAATGTTCAGTTTTTTGGCTCTATTTTTATGAGAACTTGCTGGAAAAAGTAGGAGTAGGGGCCGGGTTGACATTTAGAGCAGCATATTCAATGAGGAGTTGACCAAATGGGATCTTGATCAGCTGGGGGCAGTTGTGTTCTTTGCCCTTCTTAGACACAAGTACATATTAGTGTCTGACATTCATATAATTTATTCAACCAACACAACTATACACCATGCTCCTCTTTAAGAGCTTCCACCTAATATTTGATGCCATTTTTTCCCCTCCATTCCTCTGCACTTCTAAGATTTTGACCTTCAGAGACAATATTGCATTGCTTCTATACTTCATTCCTTTTTCTTCTCTAAGATTTGACTTTAAGTACTCTAATTGAAGCCACTTTAATTTTTCTCTCCACGGGTTGATGAATTTTTTTGACTTCTAAGATTTTGACCTTCCCACAATATATATATATATATATATATCTCCAACCACGTGCCTGCGCTGGGCAGGATTTTAATCTAGATTCAGTGTTCGACACGCATTGGACAATATTGTTGAGCATAAGAAACATACTAATATTGGTGTATAATAATAATAATATTGGTGTAAATTGGTGTATAATATACTAATAATAGTATTGAAATTGCCCTCTAGAAGAAGTATTGGAAAATGATACTAACTGAATTTAATTAGGGGCAATTAGTATACTAAAACTATTTGTCATTTCGTTAAAGCTACAGCCATTTGGATTAGGCCAGAGATGATCAACCGGCAACATAGTCACCATTTTAGTTACTAGATTTTGATCATTACGTAATGCACAGGAATACTGCCTCTCACCAATTTAAAGTTTAAAAGAAAACATAGAAAAAGGAAATCATGATGCACTTTGCACAACACACGATATGCTACAAAGAAAAACAAAAATTAAAGTGAAAAAGATAAAATTAAAAACTATGAGAAGCTTCTACATGGCGCAATGGTAATTGAATCATGTGCAAGAAAGAGACAACGGAAGAAATTCAGCTTGTCTCTAACTTCTAGATGGTGTTATCTTTGGTATATAATAATTTTGTAGATGATTAAATTCTACACGGAACTATATAAAGTCCACAAAGGACCCGTGAATGTTTTTATTGTACGATCGAGGCCTTCCTACTTGTTCTATATACATGGATTCATTTAATTTCCTTATGTGCTTGTAGGCTGTAGCCTATTTGAAAAAAAGAGCCAAGCCTTGTGGTAAAAAATAAGGTTTTGTTGAGTGTGGGATTTGAACGAAAAGAGATTCAATGTGCTTGTAGGCTGTAGCCCATTAAAAAAAAAAAAAAAAGCCAAGCCTTGTGATAAAAATTAAGGTTTTGTTGAGAGTGGGATTTGAACCCACGCCCTTTCGGACCAGAACCTTAATCTGGCGCCTTAGACCAACTCGGCCATCTCAACAAGTGATGGTGCCTTTTTGGAAGTCAAAATACTTAACAAAGCTCTACAATATTACAAATACTACTTTGACGAAGATTTCTGACTATTGATTTATGGACGTTTCCATCTCCAATTTCATTACAACTTACAACCTAGAAAATTTTGGGTGAGGAATTACCCACAAAACGTAACAAATAATGCTCCTGATTATGTGTTGTTTATACACTATTTTTAATTGAGTAATATAAGAGACATAAAAAACTTACATCAAATAATATGATATAAATTTCGACCGCATTTTGTTTTGTTCTATTATGGCCGACTAAATTATGTTTACTATTGTATTCATGAAAATACTTTCCTAACTGGGGAGACAAAGGCTACGATGTGTTGTCTAAAAGTTGTTTGCTCTAAATTACAGTGTTCGGAGAAATTTGGTGTTTAGAGAAATCCATGCAATTATTTCTTTTTTTCAATAAAATTAATGACAAGGCATAAAGATAAAAGTAAAGCTAATACTCGAAGTGCACTTGTAAAGTAGTGATTATCCTTCGTGTTCTAATTGGTAAAAGCTCTAATTGGTAAAAGCTCCATATATATCAAATCTCATTTACAAGAGCTATTTCCAATTCAAGGGAATGTGACTTTGCCATTATGGACACATTAGGAGGATATACAAAAATTTGACCTCTAGCCTAAACTTTGTTCAATATCAATGTGTGCATCAACGTACGACTTATACACATCTTTAACATTTATAAAAAGGTCGACATATATTTTCACGATAATTTAGCTATACTTTGTGAAGTGCTACTTTATGACTTCTAATATTTAGGGTCGAAAATGAGAGCCCTACTTAAGAAAATAGTCAAAGACAACTAAAATCCTCCTCAACAACGTAATATGCGACAAGTTGGATATGCCCGGCCCAAGTGTATTTTCATAAGCCCTTAACATATCCAGAAATGTACTTAGAAATGTCACAAATATACTAAAAATTAACATATTATCATAAACCCAAATTGCCTACTCTTCATAGTGTAGAGCTGGCCTGAAAAAGTCTACCTCAATAACAAAAGTCAAAATGGAAGTTGTACCCTCGAAAAAGAAACCAGTGACATCTGCAAGCTTTTTTTGGGGAAGTGGCATAATAGGAAATGAGTAGGAAGATATTTAATTTGGTGGTTCAAATAACAGGCTCCTAAGCTCCCTTGTTCCGTTTATTAATAGGATTATCTGAGTTTGTCCTTTGCATATATAATTTCTTGATGATTTTAATATTCTCTGTGTCTTTCTTACTGATGAAAATATGAATCTAGAGAGAGTTCTAGAACTTTGAAACTGAATTTGGAGAGAGAAGTGACTATGAATTGGCTCAGATAATTTCTCTGAGTTGTTAAGCTTCTTATTTATACGTAAAAGAATGCAAGCTTTTGATTCTAAACAGAATTTAATTCTAACGGAATACAAATTATACACTTCGTTAATCAGTTCAGCTAACTAACTGAAATCCTACTCAGCAATTGCTGACTGTAATCTTAGCTGGAACCTCTAGAAGCTACTAATCATAACTAGAAGCTTCACTAATCTGCTTAACACTTACAAATATGTTCCTCACTTCACTAGGATGATTCCATTCAACAGGAAAATGGCATAATAGTAAATAAGCTGTTACTAAGCAAGCCCTTCTTTGGTCTTTATTTATACACCAAGTCACCAATTCTCAGGCCTCTATTTCCTCAACTGATCTCTTCTCACCCTATAGTTATAAGTTCATTTCTCCTGTGATATGTCCCCCTCCTTAATGCTGCTAACTACACTAAGCTAGGTGGAAGTGGAGTCACAAATAGTTCTAGCATAAAAAAATATAAAACCCTATTAATTCTCATATTTTTGTGTTTCTCATATTTTTGCTCTTGGTTTTTCTCATATGCTTTCGTTCTGATTTCTCGTATTCTAGTAGCGGAACAAGCTGGTATATATTTATACAAGACTATATTCAATTCGTTGATTGTGCGTTTTAGTACCTCATAATTTTTGTTACTTTTGTTCGTTTGTTCAATATATTGTTAACTACAGTCGTGGATGTAGTTACTAGTTCTTTTATTTTTTTCAAAGGGTTCACTGCTCCATCAAATATACATATACATATATATACATATATTCTCAATAGTTAAAAAAAAAGTTTAATATTGATCATAAAGAGATTATGCGTGAGAACCTTGAACTTCTATCCATATCTTCCATACAAAGGACTCTCAAACTAATAATAAACTCGGAAGGATTGTAAATATATAACCAATAAATATTATGTATCAGCAATAGAAGTCTTACTACTATAGTTACGTTTGGTGCGTCGTATTGTATTATATTAAGATATATTATATTGAGTTGTATTGTACTATGTTATTCTATTACATTGTAATTAAGATATTGCATTAAAAGTTTATTTTTGAAAAAGACCACTTTTAAAATTAGTTTAGAAAACTACCATTTTAAAAAAAATTTATTTGAAAAAATACCACATTTTAAAAGTCATTTTTTTAAAATACCATTTTTACATTTAATTTTAGAAAAATACTATTTTGAAAATTTTATTTAGAAAAATACTACTTTTAAAAATAATAAAGTGATGCGAGAGAAAGGAAGGAGAGAGAAATTAAGGAAAAAAAAATGATAAGGGAGAAATTAAAGACAGAGAAAGTGAGGATAATTAGTATTGTACAGTGCAATGTAATACATACATTTTTTTGTATTAGATAATACTCTCTCTATTGTATTAAATTTTGATGTCATATTAAATAGTACAATACAAAAGCACAATCAAACATAATATTATATTTAGTGTACTAAACATGACTTAAATTAAAATTTCTACACTTTCTCTAAGCAAAGATAAAACTCGATTCTAACTAATGACCATCTTTCAACACTTCCAACACTCTTAAGTTTCAACCAAAGGCTAAAACCTATTTCATCACACATCAAATTATTGCCTCACTACCACCCTTTAGACTGCCAATATTAGAAAAGCTATCTCAACTCATCCGTAGTCATGCTTGCTCCATTTGTTGAAATTATTTTTGAAGACCAAATAAGAGACACCTCTCAATCTCGCAAAGCCAAATAAGATGAGAATATGAGTATAGATACCTCTTCAAGATGGCCGGTAATTAGGAAAGTGATGTATATCCTGTAGATAAATTAAAATATATATTTAAAAGATTGCAATACAATGTCCAACAATAATAATCGATATAAAAAAAATTACTTACATAATCACCAATTCCACAGAAACCTCGTATAAGAGGAATTTCAACTAATAATGACTAAATAGTCAAATACGGAATGATAGAATCAACATTTGTAGGTATGTCACCATATTTTCAACATGATACATTCTTAGCTGATGAATGTATTACACATTAAGAGAAGACAAATTACCAAATAAATTAAACAAGATATACATTAAAAAACAAAATAAAACAAAATTTACCTCTCTTGGAATATGATAGTTCACACCAAAATAGGAAAAATCAATGTTAGTGAAAAATCTATATCTAGAAGCATAATCATTAATTACGGTCAAATCATCAAATAATCCATCATTAATAAAATTGGGATCAAAGTGATCCACTAACTTTTGTCTAGAAAGTAGCAGTGGAAGATATACAGTCCCATAATGCCTATCATTTGCATTTAAACTATGTCACAAAATACAAATATATAACACACTGCTGCAGAATTTAACAAAGAAAAAAAACAAACAATTTAAATATAATTTTAAGATTTTAAGTAATAATATTGCAGATAAAAAATAACTTACGGTCGAAGCCTTGATAATATGTCAGAGTATTCAAATTATCAAATTAATGAACTTCAAAACAGTTCAAAAACAAATTTTTTAGTTAATAAGAAAAACTAATTATATATATAGTTGTACACACACAAAAAAAGGAAGAAAAACTAATTCTCCATCGTCATCCACCATATCTTCGTCTTTCTCTTCATTGCTAGAGTATTCATCGATGTCTGTCACATCATTGTCATCCACTGGAAGTTACTCAAACCTTGCTTGTCTTACCCACTAATCATCCAACTAGCGATCGTTCTTATTCTCTCTCTATTTTTTTTTCTTTTTACCTTTTTATTTTATTGTAATAATTCTCAATTTTGTTCAATAAGAATGGCTAAAGTTACCCGGTCAATTGAGGACTTAAAATTAAAGAGGGGTCTTAATGAAGCTAGGTTATTTATTTATTTTTTTTAAAAAGTGCTACATTTATCATATTTCACCATCATTTCAATATGAGTATAGAAGCTGAACTTTCATTACCTAATAGTATTATACTTGCTATTAACTAGTACAAAAAAGTAAATGTTTATATATTTTACTTTTTTCCTCCTTAATTTCTCTAAAATAGAAGAATTTTTTAGCGGTTTATAAGCATATAGTTCTGATCACTTTCTTCTCTATTTTACACTTTAAAAAAAAAAAAAACCCTCAAAATGGATAGGAAAAATTACCAAAATATTTATTTTAACCACAAAATCAGGCCTTGTATATGATAATTAATTATATTTAATTATGAACTGAGACAAGAAGAAAAGGATTATAGTCATCTATGATATTTCTCTTTTTCAAATCTTAGAATGGAATTTTTTTAAAGGGAATCATAGTAAGTGGATAAGCTACCTTGGAAAATAAAACATTATTTCATTTTTTAATTTGTTATTCATAGACTTTTGTTTTTACTTTTTTTCCTTTTAATAATTATTATTTCTCACTTGACATGCCTCAAGGCCTCTAAAATGGGCATCTCGGCAAACTTACGTACTTCAAACCCTATTCTCTCATATTTAAGTTTCTTTCTCTCCTGTGTTCTCAAGTCTCAAGATCATTAATGGTGCGTTTAATTGAATCAAATGACTTAGTTGATTGGTTGGTTGTTAAAGTAGACATTATTTTAAATGGAGGAAAATAAACATAGTACTTAGTCTTGAATATTATAATAGCTTATCATGTATAAATCACTTTGACTTTATTTAAGATAGAATTACTAATTTATCAAGGCTTTGAAATATCAATCAATTGGTGGAGATCTAGAAGTTATTCCTAATTTTGACACAAAAGAAATGCCAACAAATTATATTACATTGTATTTTCTTTCTTTTTTCTTTTTAATTTTCTTTTGAACAAATCTAAGTTCATATGTAGAATTTGGTTCCAATAAATAAATAAGAATAGTATTCTAAGTAAGTAGTAACCATCACCATTAGCCCAACTCATATTATCCAATAGCAGTGAATACTATTCCAAGTCAACCTTAATTCATTGGTCATAACATATCTCATGATATATGAAATCACATACTTTGGAAGTTACCTATATCTTTTATATCTCTTACCCACTAATCTAGTATAGTAACAGCATTCATGATTATTTTCTTATTTATCAGTCAAAAAGTAAAACCAAAAAGTAAAAGCATTTAATAGTCTTTAATAATCTAAAAATGGTATACTAATTAACACCATTCAGCATTTCTAATACTCTTAAGTTTCAATTAAAGACTAAGGGGGAGCTTCCAATCTCCTAAAGTCAAACAAGATGAGGATATGAGTACAGATTCCTCTAGAGGTGGTCGGTAATTGGGAAAGTAATATATCCTGTGGACAAATAAAAACATATCTGTATGAAAGATTGCATTTAAGATAAGCCAAACAAGATAAGGATACGAGTACAAATTCCTCTACGAGGTGGTTTATCAGTAACTAGGAAAGTGATGTATATCCTATGGACAAATAAAAAAATATGTATTTAAAAGATTGCATTATAATAGTTAAAATTAATAATTGATCTTAAAGAAATTATATACATAATCACTAATCCCACGGAAACCCCTTACAAGAGGAATTTCTACTAATAATGGCTGAACTGTCAAATACAGAAGGATATAATCAATATCCATGGGTATGCGCACCATATTTTGAACATAAAACATTCTTGGGCGATGAATGTACTATAAAAAAAAAAAAAGAGAAGACAAATTACAGAATAAGTTAGACAATATATATTTAAAAAAAATAAAAAACAAAAATAAAATAAAATTTATATGTCTTGAGGTATGATAGTTTGCACCAAAATTAGGAAAAAAATACTGTCAGTCAACAATCTATGACTAGAGGCATAATTACTGATTACAATTAAATAATCATCTAATCCATCGTTAATAAAATTAGGATCAAATTGATCCACTAACTCTTGTCTAGAAAGTAGCAGTAGAAGAAAAACCCATAATACTCTATCATTTGCATTTGAACTATGTCACAAAATGCAAATGCATAACACACCACTGCAGAATTTAAGGAAAAAAAATGTAAATCTAATTTTAAAATTTTAAGTAAAAGATTACGAATCAAAAATAACTTACGGTTGGAGCCTTAATGATATATTGGAGTATTCAAATTATCAAAGTGATAAACTTCAAACTGCTTAAAAAAAAAAAACGAAACTTTCAATCAATAAGAAAAACTATTTTTATCTATATATATCGTTATACATGAAAAAAAAAAAGAAAAAAAAAACTTACTTCTCCATCATTGTCTACCACGTCATTGCATTTCTATTCATCACTAGAGTATTCATCGTAATCTGTCGCGTTATCATCGTCCATGGATATATGAGTAAAATAGGTCCACTCCAGACCTAATAAAGTGTATTAATTTTTTTTTTTTCTTCTTCCCCTCCCTTAAGTCTTTTTTAAAAGACATAAATGTATTCTTTCTTTATATAAAATAAACGACTTCCTTATCCTAAGGGTATGAAACTATAAGAAAGCAGCATACTAAGGCAAAGTTGTTCAGTTTCATAGTTGCATAAATGGTGAGTGTTCTATTTTCCATTCAAAAAGTAAAGATGAGTGTAAGCATTCTAATAAAATGGAAACTCATTTGCTCAGAAAGTCAAAGTCATCAAAGGCCAAATTAAATTGAAGCTAGGCCTTTAATTTGAATCAGATGAGTTTAGTAGTTAAAAATGACATTGGTTGAAATTGAGGGAAAGAAAAAATTCACATTATTCTTAAATTGTTATCCAGTCTATGACTAGAGGCATAATCACTTATTA
>JXTC01000414.1:8336-60233 GCA_002914845.1 Trema orientale
GATGGATCGATTAATCAAGGCTAGTTGATTAAATCTCTATAAAAGGCATGACATCTAATCTAAGAGTACATTATTGGGCCTTTAGTGGAGTGTCCTCTTTACTAATAATATTTATATAAATACCATAATAAGAGTTATTATGTATTTATCATATTATTGGGGCTTAAATTATTTGGATCCATTAGGTCCCTTGTCTAACTCAATAAAGCTCATTAATTAGTTGGTGGTATTTGTGAAATTAGTTTCATGAAACTGTGTAAAATAATGATTATACACAGAAGTTGGTATTTTTATAAATAAGTTTCATGGGTTGGACATATTTATAAAAATACACCCAAAGCCCAAATTGGAGAACAAGCCCAATCCTAGTTCGACTAGGGTTAGCAGTTTTTGGCCTCATATATATAAGATATATGAGAGAAAAAAAAACTATACAGTAACTCTGGGAGAGCTACACGCCTAAGGCATAGTGAGAGGGAGAGAAATTTCGGCCAACCTAAGGCTAAGTGAGAGAGAAAAAGTTTCCTACCATCTCGCGGTCTCATCTTACGTCCCGATGTTCTATAGGATCAAGAAGGTGTTCTTTATCGTTCTCCAACGAAGGATTCAACTTGGTGCCCACTCACTTAATCAACCAAGAGCAAGAGCATAGACAAGAAGATCTAGGGTTGGAGGTTCGATTACCATCAACAAGGAGATCAAGTAGGAGCACGCTACAAGAGGTAAACCCTAATCCCATCTCTAGGGTTTATGTATCTAGATTTGATTTATGTTATACATGATCCTGTATATGATATATGCATATAATATGGTTATGAAAATTGTTTTCATGTAAAAAATTTTAAAACCTAAATCCGCTATTTTTTCTACTGCGTTCATGATGTGATCATGTGTTTTTCATAGTTTGATGTATATATATTTTTGCGCTAAGTGTTAGGCAATTCCAGCAGTTTAGTGTTCCTCTCAATACTTTAGAACGATGACCTAGTCAGTTTTGACTCAACACAAGTTTCACACTTGTATTTTGAATCAATATTAAAAGCGGGTATGTGGTTTAAGTTAATTAATCTACGCAAAATATCATAATTAACGTGTCCTAGTCTACCATGCCATACATTAGAAGACTCAAGCAAATAAGCAAAAGGACTAGCTTTATTATTACTTGGCTTAATAGTCATTACATTCAGTTTAAAAAGCCCATCACATACATAGCCCTTCCCCACATATAATCCGCTCTTAGACAAAGCTACTTTATCTGACTCGAACACCATGCGGAATCCATGCTTATTCAGCAATGAACAGGACACTAAGTTCTTGCGGATCTCCGGCACATACAGTACATCGTTCAGAGTCAGCTCCTTCCCAGAACTCATCTTTAAGACCACCTTGCCTTGGCCTTCGATAGTGGATGTGGCAGAGTTTTCCATAAATAACTTCTCCCTACTCTCAAGCAGTTTGAAGGAAGTGAATAAATCTTTGTCAGAGCATACATGCCGAGTGGCACCGGTGTCAAGCCACCATTATTTGGGATTAGACCCAACTAGGTTCACTTCAGAAACTACCGCACAGAGGTCTATGTCAGAAACCTCTTGAGTGATTTCATCCACTATATTGGCTTTATTCTTCTTCTTCTTTGGAAGTCGACAGTCTGAAGCCTTGTGACCCATCTTGTCACAGTTGAAGCACTTTCCTTAGAATTTCTGCTTCTTGCCTATTCCACCTTCAGGCCCTAACTTATGACTTGGCTGTTTTTGTTTATTCTTCTTGGCTTTAGAGCCTTAAGAATGTTCTATAACATTTGCCTTAGCCATAGGCCTACTGGACGATGCTCCTGAATTTTCAGTACATCTGTTGTCTTCCTCAACGTGAAGTCGCACAACAAGCTCTTCAAGGTTCATTGCCTTTCACTTGTGTTTGAGGTAGCTCTTGAAATTCTTCCATGCAGGGGGTAGCTTTTCAGTGACAGTAGCTACTTGGAAGGGTTCACATATGATCATTCCCTCAGCCTAAATTTCATGAAGGATCAATTGAAATTCTTAAACTTGACTGATTACTGTTTTGGAGTCAACCATTTTAAAGTCTAGGAAGCGTCCCACCACAAATTTCTTGAACCCAACATCTTCAGTCTTATATGTATGGTCAAGCGACTCTCATAATTCCTTTGCCGTCTTCTTATTACGATATACTTCATATAAAAGAACGGTTAAACCGTTCATTATATAATTATGGCAAAGGTAGTCTGACTGTTTCCAAGCATCAAACGCAGCGATGACTTGGAAATCTTGTTCATTATCGTTGGCTTTTGGAGCCTCCTCAGTCAAGAACCTCGCAAGGTTTAATGTGATCAGATAGAATAACATCTTCTGTTGCCACATTTTGAAATTCAACCCATTGAACTTCTCAGGCTTCTCTCCATGGTGCACTGCTGGTACCACCAGAGTCACCACAGTGGTTGGCATTTGAGCCACAACAGGAGTAGGCACATGGACCATAGCAGGATTGTTTGATTCAGTTGCCATTTCTAACAAGAATAACAAATCCAATGAGATTTCTTTTTCTAGAAATAAACGACAATAATCAAATATTACTCAATAGACAAACTCCCAGGAAAGACCACGAAGGGGTCACAAACGGTCCCACTTAAAATCCAGCCTCCTAGACAGAACTTGTCTAAATTGTAATTATTTAATTATCACAATTTATTAAAGAAATATCTCCAATCACAATATATAAATCCAGATATATTATAAAGCAATAACACATAAAAGACATTTAACTGTTTTAAGATTGTTGGACAATTTTAACTGTTACAAGTAATAATATATCTAGAAAATAAAAATATAACAATAACATGTTATAACATATGATCCAACAAATAACTTGGATAAAAATAATTATCATGAAGTTAAATCAAACAACGTAATAAAATAAATTCACAATTAATTTACTATAATAATACTCATGATTATAATAATCAAAATAACAAAGGAGTTTAAGGAAACCAAACTGAGTCTTGTGTTTCACACAATTTCCTTAAAACAGTTACGCCTCCTCACCGGGGTGCTTAGAGGAATGTCAGCAGCGTCTGTTTCTTAGGATAAAACGGTTCACGAATAGCAACGTCGCACCAACTTGCTACTCACGACGAACTGAGCAATGTCCAAACTCTATCACTAGAACTCAAGAGAACTTGACCACTCTTATAAGAAAGAACAAGAACTCAAACTCTCTAACTTCTAACTAACTTCTCTCGGACTTCTAACTAACTTTTCTTAACCGCCACAGAGAGAAATGGAAGAGAGGAATAGACTAAGAAATATTTTGATGTGTCTTGGTATGTCTAAGAGTGAGGAGAAGGTCTCCTTTTATAGTGTTCATGGGGGAACCAAGCCATTAACATCTCATTAATATGGCTGAAAACGTTTTTCTGTTATAACATAATAGGTCATTAATATGGCTGGCAAACGTTTGTCTGTTACAACGTAACAGCGATTGCCCATTAATATGGCTGAAAAATGTTTGTCTGTTACAACATAATAGCCCATTAATATGGCTGAAAAATATTTGTCTGTTACAACGTAACAGCAATAGCCTATTAATATGGTTGAAAAACTGAAAAACGTTAAGCTGTTACAACATAACTGCCAAAATATTTTTGGCTGTTACCTCAGCTTTATGAGGCCTAATAAATGTACAAAATGAATTTTGTAACTCTTGTATGTTACAAATTCAATTCTAGAACCTTCTCACTTTAGGTTTCAATTTCTTATTCACCCATGCCTCAAAATGGCTATTAATAATGGTTTTTTCAAAACATTTTTCTAACACTTAGCTCATTTGAATATCGTTATTAGCTCATAAAATTGAACAACTTAACAGATTTTTAAATAGAAATTGAATAAAAATATGGGAAAACAAAGGATAAGTCCATGTAAGCTAAAGAAAATATATTTAATTATAACCAAACACCAACTAAAAAATAAAGAACTGTCGAAAATTTGTGAATTCAATGATATTGTATTGTTTCTAAAAATTCTTTAATACATGGCCGTCTAAATTCAATAGCTATTTTTATAATTCCCAATTTTCCAACCTTGGGCCCCTCCCAAAAAAAAAAAAGTACTACAGAATTCTACACAAATTATCTTCTCTAACGGTTACAGGTTGTCAGTTATATTTAAAAAAATTAAGAAAAAGAAACCATATATTAATGTAGCTAATTAAGATTAATTCGATCGCTAAATTCAAACATTATATATTGGGTTAAAATCATTCTATGTGAGAAAGTAGTGTTATTTATTGAACAAACAAAAAAGAGTATATATATGAGCTATATATATGGATCGTGTGAATCACTTGTTTCTGAGAACAAAAATCATTCTAGTGACATGGATGATGATGGCAAGTGTGGTTATTATCAAGTCTGTGACTGAGGAGGACTTGTTCATGTGCTTGTACGAAACTGGAAGAAAATGTAAAGAGGAATTAATCGAACGGAAAAAACATTCACGGGTTAGAAACGATCAACAGTACATATACTTTTGTGTAGCAGTTAAAGTGCGTAAGTGCCTGGAGAACTTTTGGGAACACGACACATAATTATATTCTTTAACAAAGATATATATAAATTGAGCAATGCTATGGGGCACCAGTGGTGCTCAGCACTACAGTGACATGTCTGTTTGTCACTGGATAATTTAATTAATAAACTGAGTCCCACATGGGCCCCACTTAAATTATAATTATGATTAGCCAGTGACAGACTGACACATCACTGTGGTGTTGGGCACCACTGGTGCCCTATAGCATTATTCATATAAATTGGGCATCAATTCAATACATAAGTATCATTCTGGCCTATGAAAAAAAAATTTTCACATATTTTTATATTAAAAAGTAAGAGAGAGAAATAACATTAATGATGTACGCCTTTTTATGTACTTTATTATAGTCTTTGGATCATCATTAGATGATGATCTAATGGCTAAAAAAAAAGAACCTACTGGATTGGCAACGATATAAATTAACACGAATTTTATTTTCGTTTTTATTTTTTATTTTTTATTTTTCTAATGAGAGATGGACATGGATTGTATTGTATTCAAATTTTTAGTCAAATATGTACTTTTGTAGTTTACCATAGTTTCCTATTTTGTCTTAAAAAGAATTCTTTTGGTAAAATAATCTCTCAACTCTTTTTCATTATTATTATTATTATTATAAAAACAGACTCCTCAAAGTAATAATATTAATAGAAGCTAAAAAAATTTCAATGACAACACAAGTACAAACGATTACAATTTCAAACTCCTTAAAAAAGGTGAGAAAAGTGGATCACAGATACAAAAATAACAAGAATTATAGACTATTATAATTCTCCAAAAAAAGAAGATAATAAGGATTACGAGCAAACAGTTGCCTTCATCTGCTCTAGACTGCATTCTTGGCTGGTTAATTATGATTCAAATACCAAATGAGATCTATACTAACTGAAAAGAAAACTAACCTATCTGCATTACAGATCTAAATCATATAAAAAATTCTTAGATTCATAGAATTTATAATCTACACAGATCAAAGATCAAGTGGTATAAAATCCACACAAATATAACACTACAAACATATATAAATATGAACTTATTAAAAAATTAAAAAAAAAAAGTAAAAATCCCTCATCCTTGAAAAAGATGAGGAATGACAGGAGAGGATGAGGAGAGGCCAGTTTAATACACACTCTCTCCAGTCTATTGCGAGAGCAATGAGAAGGGTCTTTTTTAGAGAAAAAAATAGAGGCTAGAGTTTTTCAAATATGGACACTTTTAAAAGGTAAATAAACCCAATTTTTGAACAACATAAAATCCCAATTTTTGACTTGTGCAGTATCATGTCTCCACATTCAAAATTTCTGCAAAAATGTATCTCCATCTAGAAATTAACCAATTAATACTAGTTGTCGCTTGGATATTAGTACAATTATTGCCGAGCAAGATATTAGTAAGATCCAAATCAGTACCTGTAAAACATGCCATGAAACCAGTTAGTCAAACTTAAGTGGCAAATACTTTTTTAACTCTTTCTTTTCTTCCCCCCCCTGCAAACTGCTTCCCTTGGAGCAAAAAGATTGTAGGTGAGGATCTCTTTTGTTCGTAATCTAGAAAAAGTATCTACACACCTTAGCAATCAAAAAGACAAAAAGAATAGATAAATAAAAGACTTAGCAATCAAAAAAGACGAAGAAAACAGATAAACACAAGATTTATTGATAAATGGTGATTTAGGATAAGACATATTCTTCTCAAATGAGAGTTGATATGACATGTTAATAACTTATGATGGTTATGTAGAAATTTTTTAAACCTTATTTTGTTGGGTTAATCTCTAAGAATTAGTCTTATTTACTTCAAGAAAAAAAAAAAGTCTGAGAAGTGTTTATGAAGAAAAAGAAAAAAGAAAATTTTTTTAGCTAAAATATGCTTTTTATGTTTTATTGTTTTATTATGCAATTGTAATTACCATATGTTCATGGTTATAAGCTTAATTTGATTGATAATTATACCCTATTTCTAATTAATGTTCTTGTGTTGGAGTATTTTTAAGCATTAATCAATATTGAACTGAACCTAATAAAAATATTATTGACTTCTATGCAAAATATATTTCTGTAACAGCTAAGGGATCTAGGAATCTTTAGTTATATTAATTTACTTGAAAAACAAGCATATCTATAGTTTTAAAGGAAATATAAACCAGAATAAAAGACAACATTTAGTGTAGTTAAGCTCTTTACTCATTTGTTCATTGGGACTAGCTTAGTGAGTGGGATGGGGATTGGGTACTAGGTCAGGAGTTCGACTCCCATGGTGCATGAGTTTTTTTTTCGTTCTTTGTAATAAGTTGAAGTTATTAGTTAAGTCCTATTTAAGGGGGAAAAAAAAAGACTTTTAACTCATTTGTACACTTTTTTTCAACTATGTATAAATGATTTAAAATTAGGAAAAGCAAAAATAAGGCAATGTCAGCAAAAGACACCAACTGTAAAAATGAAAAATAAAGAATATAATTACTTTTCCATTATGCAAAGGTTTTTTTTTTTTTCACATATAAATTTTAAACAAATTGTATGTCCATGTGAAACTTGACATGTACTGTTAATACAAAGTTATTATATTACTTCTGAAAGCTAAAGTACATGACCGTTTAAATCAAGAGCTATTTTTATGATTTTTTTCCCCCAAAAACATTACTGCAAATTTCTACGCAATCTTCTTTTAGGACTACAGAGTCAGTTAGCTATAGCTTTGGTTAGTTTACTTCAAAGAACAACATATACTCATATTTAAAAGAAAATGCCAAGAAAAAGATACCATATAATTAATGTAGCTAATTAAAATAAATTCGTTTATTCAAACGCTTTATAACATTTATATATACATGTTAATGGCTTTCTTATGTAATAACGTCAATTATTTTTTGATAGTGTCACAAGTAATTTTAAATATATTTGGCTTTTCAATATTCCACAGAAATTTCTTAATAAACCAAAATTACAGGGAAAAAGTTTGAGACCAATATATATAAAAAGCGTTCTACGTGTATGAAAGTAGCGTTATTAATTGAACAAAAGAAAATTAAGAAGAGTATATATGCGATCAATTGCATGGATCGTCAAAATTACTACATCAGAACAAAATTTATTATAGCGATATTAATGATCATGTCAAGTATGGTTGTCATCAAGTCCATGGATAATGCCAACTTGCTAAGACACTGTTTGAGTTTAATTAGGGGAAAATGTGAAAGGGAACTAATTGAATGTAAAAAATATGCACGAGTTAGGGACGAAGGAAACTATATGTTCTTTTGTTTAGTACTTAAAGCGCGTAAGTGCTTGGAGAAATTTGGGGAGTTCAGAACTATTTTCTCTGATCAAAGTTTGATCAAGGCATAAAGTAGACAAAACCTGAAAACCCAAACCCCGGCCTCATTTATAGTTAAGGGGTGTTTTGGGTTTCCATTAATAAACAATTTACATGTATTTTTTTTTTTTTTTGAGAGATAAACGTTTTGTATTGTATTCATATTTTTATGTCATTGTACTTTTCGTTTACCATAATATCCTATTTCACCTTAAATTATGAATGTATGTCCAATTGACGTCTACTAGACTACGAGCATAATGTTGTATTCACCTTTACATATTGGAATTTTATCTCCATAAAGTGGTTCACATGTCAAAAAATTATAAATTTAATTTAAAATAATCATAATAATAGTTAAATTAA
The DNA here is from genome assembly GCA_002914845.1 of Trema orientale. NCBI lineage: Eukaryota > Viridiplantae > Streptophyta > Magnoliopsida > Rosales > Cannabaceae > Trema > Trema orientale. Next base: position 16,619 of record JXTC01000414.1, read on the forward strand.
TTAAACAAATAATAGATGATGTGGTAACTGCCATCAGTGCGTATAATGTGAAAAATTGAAGGGATATTCTATATCCCATAATCACCCTCTTACTTTATGGGAGTTAGTGGATAAAGTATTTATAAAATAAACTGAGGGGTCCCTATCCTAGTCTAAGAGAGAGGATACACTAAATTTTTAGCCTATGAAAAATCCATCTCTGAGAGGTTTCTTATAAAGAAGAATATAATAGAAAATCTGAGATTTATCCATTACTTCTCTTACTTGAACAACAATGGCTAGAGGTATGATTTTTATCTTTTCCTAAAGTTTTTCTAACATGTGGTATCAGAGCAGACCTTTAGTCTTGTGTTTAGTATACATCGTGCTTTTAATTTTTTTTTTTTGTTGATAATTTCAGAGTATATGGTTTTACGTTAAATTTAGATATGATTTTTTTCTCTCATATGTATAAAAGCATGATATTCTGTACAGTAAAGTTCTTTTGTAGATATAAATGTTGGACAATTTTAATTATTGTAAGTAATAATATATCTAGAAATGAAAAAATAATAATAACATGTTATAACATATGATTCAACAAAAAACTAGGATAAAAATTATTATCATGAAGTTAAATCAAATAACTTAATAAAATAAATTCACAATTAAATTACTATAATAATAATTATGATTATAATGACCAAAATAACAAAGGAGTTTAAGGAAATCACATGGAGTCTTGTATTTCACACAATTTCCTTAAAACAGTTAGGCCTCCTCACCGGGGTGCTTAGAGGAATGTCAGCAGTGTCTGTTTCCCAGGATAAAACGGTTCACGAATAGCAACGTCGCACCGACTTGCTACTCACAACGAACTGAGCAATGCCCAAACTCTATCACCAGAACTCAAGAGAACTTGACCACTCTTATAAGAAAGAACAAGACCTCAAACTCTCTAACTTCTAGCTAACTTCTCTCTAACTTCTAACTAATTTTTCTTAACCGCCACAGAGAGAAATGGAAGAGAGGAATATGCTAAGAAATATCTGTGCTCTACCAATTGCAGATTGACTATCACAATGTATGCAAATTGCAGGCACAGGTTTTGGCCATCTTGGAATATCCTCTAAGAAGTGGCGGNGGATATCTTGTATAGTGCAGCCCATAATTACGTGTAAACCGCAAGTATTTTAATACTCTTATAATCCCTTGCCAATGCTCAGCTCCAGGATTACTTGTGTATCTACTTAGTTTACTAACCGCATAGGCAATATCTAGTCATGTATAGCTCATCAAGTACATTAGACTGCCTATCACTCTAGAGTATTCTACTTGAGAAACACTCTCACCTTTATTCTTGGATAAACGTAAAGTTAAATCTATTGGTGTTTTGACAACTCCAGAATTATCTTTATCGAATTTTCCAAGAATATTGTCCACGTAATGTGACTGACTTAAAACAAGCCCATCTGATACTCTTGAGATTTTCATTCCCAAAATGACATCAACTAAGCCCATGTCTTTCATGTCAAATCTTGAATTCAACATATTTTTTGTAGATTTGATCATTTTATCATCACTACCAATAATGAGCATGTCATCAACGTAAAGACACAAAATGACATAATCATTTTCGGTGTCTTTGACATATACACATTTGTCACATTCGTTGATTTTAAATCCATTAGCCTTCATAGCATTATCAAAATTTTCATGCCATTGTTTCGGGGCTTGTTTTAATCCATATAAGGATTTTACCAACTTACAGACTTTCTTTTCCTGCTCTGGTGCAGAAAAACTTTCAGGTTGTTCCATGTAGATCTCTTCCTCTAGATCTCCATTTAGAAAGGCTGTTTTTACATCCATTTAGTGTATTTCGAGATTTCGCAATACGGTAATCGCAAGTACCATCCTAATAGAATTTATTCTCGTCACAGGAGAATAAGTATCAAAGTAGTCCAGACCTTCTTTCTGTCTGTAACCTTTAATTATAAGTCTTACCTTGTACTTATCAATCGATCCATCGGCTTTTATTTTCCTTTTAAAAATCCACTTTGAACCTAGTGGTTTACATCCAGGAGGAAGGTCCACTAGTTCCCAAGTATGATTTTGTAAGATGGAATCAATTTCGCTCTTGATAACCTCTTTCCACAAAGGTGCTTCAGTAGAGCTTATAGCCTCGGTATACGTTCGAGGCTCACTTTCTAGCAAGTATGTCAGAAAATCGGGACCAAAAGATTTTTCTGTCCTTGCTCTCTTACTACGTCGAGGTTCAACATCGGTTTCTTCATTTTTATCTTGGTCCTGACTATTCTCAATAATAGTCTCATGTGTTCGTTTTGACGAACTTGCTTCTACTTTGGATTTACAAGGAAATACATGTTCAAAGAACGATGCATTCCTTGATTCCATTATCGTGTTCTTATGTATGTCTGGGATTTTTTATTCATACACAAGAAACCGATAAGCACTACTGTCTTGTGGATAATAAAAATGCAATCAACAGTTTTCGGACCAATTTTCACCTTCTTAGGTGTTGGTACGGCCACTTTAGCAAGACATCCCCATATTCGTAAATAGTTGTAGGATGGTTCTCTTCCTTTCCACAACTCATATGGAGTCTTTTCTATTTTCTTTATGGGTACCTTATTCAAAAGGTAATTGACCGTCAAAATGGCTTCTCCCCACATGTTCTGGGGTAACCCTGAACTTATTAACATTGCATTCATCATTTCTTTCAAGATACGATTCTTTCGCTCAGTAACTCCATTTGACTGAGGCGAGTAAGGTGCTACGGTTTCGTGTATGATTCCATACTGTGCACAGATTTCCTCAAAAGGTGAATCATACTCTCTACCTCGATCACTTCTTAGCACCTTAATTTTCTTATTGAGTTGATTCTCAACCTCATTTTTATAGAGAACAAACTTCTCTATAGCTTCGTCCTTGGATTTTAGCAAATACAAATAACAGTATTTTATGCTATCATCGACAAAAGTAATAAAATACTTATTGTCTCTCCTTGTTTGAACAAATTTCAAATCACAAATATCACTGTGAATTAAATCAAGGGGTTTAGTGTTCCTTTCAACACTTTGAAATAATGACCTAGTCCGTTTTGCCTCAACACAAGTTTCACACTTGTGTTTTGAATCAGTATTAAAAGTGGGTATGTGGTTTAAGTTAATTAATCTACGTAAAGTATCATAATTAACGTGTCCTAGTCTACCATGCCATACATTGGAAGACTCAAGCAAATAAGCAGAAGGGCTAGCTTTATTATTACTTGGCTTAATAGTCATTACATTCAGTTTAAAAAACCCATCACATACATAGCCCTTCCCCACATACAATCTGCTCTTAGACAAAGCTACTTTATCTGACTTGAACACCATGTGGAATCCATGCTTATTCAGCAACGAACCGGACACTAAGTTCTTGCGGATCTCCGGCACATACAGTACATCGTTCAGAGTCAGCTCCTTCCCAGAAGTCATCTTTAAGACCACCTTGCCTTGGCCTTCGACAGTGGATGTGGCAGAGTTTCTCATAAATAACTTCTGCCCGCTCTCAAGCCGTTTGAAGGAAGTGAACAAATCTTTGTCAGAGCATACGTACCGAGTGGCACCGGTGTCAAGCCACCATTCTTTGGGATTAGACCCAACTAGGTTCATTTCAGAAACTACTGCACAGAGGTCTATGTCAGAAACCTCTTGAGTGATTTCATCTACTATGTTGGCTTCATTCTTCTTCTTCTTTGAAAGTCGACAATCTGAAGCCTTGTGACTCATCTTGTCACAGTTAAAGCACTTCCCTTGGAATTTTTGCTTCTTGCCTATCCCACCATTAGGCCCCAACTTATGGCTTGGTTGTTTTTATTTATTCTTCTTGGCTTTAGAGCCTTGAGAGTGTTCTACAATATTTGCATTAGCCATAGGCACACTCGACGATGCTCCTGACTTTTCAGCACGTCTATTGTCTTCCTCAATGTGAAGTCGCACAACAAGCTCTTCAAGGTTCATTGCCTTTCGCTTGTGTTTGAGGTAGCTCCTGAAATCCTTCCATGCAGGGGGTAGCTTTTCAATAACAATAGCTACTTGGAAGGGTTCACATATGACCATCCCCTCAGCCTGAATTTCATGAAGAATCAATTGAAATTCTTGAACTTGACTGATTATTGTTTTGGAGTCGACCATTTTAAAGTCTAAGAAGCGTCCCATCACAAATTTCTTGGACCCAATATCCTCAGTCTTATATTTATGGTCAAGTGACTCCCATAATTCCTTTGCTGTCTTCTTATTACGATAAACTTCGTATAAAGGATCAGTTAAACCGTTCATTATATAACTACGGCAAAGGTAGTCTGACTATTTCCAAGCATCAACCGCAGCAATGACATAGAAGTCTTGCTCATTTTCGTTGGCTTTTGGAGCCTCCTCAGTCAAGAACCTCGCAAGATTTAATGTGGTCAGATAGAATAACATCTTCTATTACCACATTTTGAAATTCAACCCATTGAACTTCTCAGGCTTCTCTCTGTGGTGCACTACTGGTACCACCGGAGTCACCACAGGGGTTGGCATTTGGGCCACAACAGGAGCAGGCACATGGGCCATAACAGGATTATTTGATTCAGTTGCCATTTCTGACAAGAATAACAAATCCAATGAGATTTCTTTTTCTAGAAATAAACGGCAATAATCAAATATTACTTAATAGACAAACTCCTAGGAAAGACCACGGAGCGGTCACAAACGGTCCCACTTAAAATCCAGCCTGCTAGACAGAACTTGTTTAAATTGTAATTGTTCAATTATCACAATTTATTAAAGAAATATCTCCAACCACAATATATAAATCCAGATATATTATAAAGCAATAACACATAAAAGACATATAACTGTCTTAAGATTGTCGGACAATTTTAACTATTGCAAGTAATAATATATCTAGAAATGAAAAAATAATAATAACATATGATTTAACAAATAACTAGGATAAAAATAATTATCATGAAGTTAAATCAAATAACGTAACAAAATAAATTCACAATTAAATTACTATAATAATAATTATGATTATAATGACCAAAATAACAAAGGAGTTTAAGGAAATCAAAGCGAGTCTTGTGTTTCACACAATTTCCTTAAAACAGTTACGCCTCCTCACCGGGGTGCTTAGAGGAATGTCAGCAGCGTCTGTTTCCCAGGATAAAACGGTTCACGAATAGCAACGTCGCACTAACTTGCTACTCATAACGAACTAAGCAATGTCCAAACTCTGTCACCAGAACTCAAGAGAACTTGACCACTCTTATAAGAAAGAACAAGACCTCAAACTCTCTAACTTCTAACTAACTTCTCTCTTACTTCTAATTAACTTTTCTTAACCGCCACAGAGAGAAATGGAAGAGAGGAATATGCTAAGAAATATTTTGGTGTGTCTTAGTGTGTCTAAGAGTGAAGGAGAAGGTCTCCTTTTATAGTGTTCATGGGGGAACCAAGCCATTAACATCCCATTAATGTGGCTGAAAACGTTTTTCTGTTACAACATAACAGCCCATTAATCTGGCTGACAAACGTTTGTCTGTTACAACGTAATAGCAACAACCCATTAATATGACTAAAAAAAGTTTGTCTGTTACAACATAACAGTCTATTAATATGGCTGAAAAACGTTTGTCTGTTACAACGTAACAGCCATAGCCCATTAATATGGTTGAAAAACTGAAAAACGTTTGGCTGTTACAACATAACTACCAAAACGTTTTTGGCTGTTACCTCAGCTTTATGAGGCCTAATAAATGTCCAAAATGAATTTTTAACTCTTGTATGTTACAAATTCAATTCTAGAACCTTCTCACTTTGGGTTTCAATTTCTCATTCACCCATGCCTCAAAATGGCTATTAACAATGGTTTTTCCAAACGATTTTTCCAACAATATATATATATATCTTGTGAAGTTGATTGATATGTCATACTTATGTATCTCATTTAGATTTGAATTTGAATGATAAACTGGCCGTATATAAGTTTTAAGGCAATTATTGTCTGAATTTTATATCTGTCTTTTATTATCTTACAACTATTATGTTTATCGAATTGTTTGAGGGGCATTTGAATTTTAAATGCTATGAGGATTCAAATTGAGATATATATATATATGGATAACACTATATATACTAACTTTTGTACCAAATGTTTTGTACTAACACATGTGGCGTGTAAGTTGTCACCATCTAATTAGTGTGTTAAAACTTACCACAAATAGATTAAACATTATCATCATGATAAATTACATGCCACATGTGTTAGTATTAAAAATTTAGTACAAAAGTTAGTACATCAAGTACTATCCATATATATATATATATAGGCATTAGTTGGCATTTAAGTTATTTTCCTTTTATGTGGCTATGTTTGGGAATTTTTGTTTAAAAAGCCATCGTTAAATGTTTAATATTCTATTGTCTTTACGTTTATGGAATTAATTAAGAATTGGTTTTTTAATTGAATGGTTGTATCTCAATTTGGATAATGGTTTGAAACCTATTAATACGGAAAATCTTATTTCATAAGCGTACTGATATATATGATGTTTCAATTGGAATAATATTTGGAAGAGCTATTTATGTAAGGATAATTGAAAAATAATATTTTTCTTAATTTATCCATTGATGACTTTTTTAATTAAACATATTTCCTTATCTATACGTGTATGAGAATATGATTTTTAAGGGTTTTTTTTTTCAGAAACTAATTCATATTTGTATTATATTTTGATGTATTTAATTTTCTTGTATCTGAATAAAACGAGAATTATAAGTCACACGAAGAAAATATATGCGTACGTAGGGTTGTCAATTTGCCCCGCGGGGCCCCGTCCTTAATGGGGCAGGTTCAGGAGGACTATTCGAGGACGAGGCCAGGGTCGGGTATGTAAATACATACCTGAGTCGGGATCGGGGCAGGGCTGGGGGAGGTATTCCCCGCCCCGATATACTTATTATATTATTTTTTAAAAAAAAATTATATATATAAATATAACAAAAATAAAATTATATATTTATATATATATAAACATAACACAAATTACATTATGGTATTTATGGTGTTTTTCTAGTTTTTGGACTTGTTCTTTTTTTTTTTGTTCTTGATATTTTGTGTGTTTTTTATTCTAATAAGAGTGGAGTAGAGCTTTTATCTCTATGATATATATATTTATATTTTAACTCTGTGATTTTTTTTTTGAAATCACTCTATGATGTTGAATGAAGAGATAAAATGAAATTTCATCTCTAGGAGTGAGATGTGACTAAGGTGCATTTTTTTAATTATTATGTTTATCAGGTGGGGATTCCCCGCCCCGCGGGGATTCCTCGGGTTCAGGGACGCGGATGGGGATGAAATCTGGGGTCGGGGATGGGGGCGGGGGTGGGGAGGGCATTCCCTAGCCCCGCCCAGCCCCGTTTACATCCCTATGCGTACATATAGGATAAGGAATCTGTAAAGCAGTTTTAGGACAATATGATATTATTTTGTTACTAATATATTGTTATAGTGCATATCTTTGTTACTGTTAAATTGGCACATGAATTTTGGATAAAGTATTTTACTGTATCATTGTGTACTTTAAGGTAACAATACAATAACGATTTTAAGTTACATATTAGAATTTATTTTGGAATATATGTGATTTATTTTGTAGTAATTGTTGTTTAAATATTATTGTAGCTTAAAGAGTAGCCACAACATCTTAAGTTATAATAATATTTATAAGGTGTAAAATCTCATCCAAAACTATTTAAGTGATATTTTAAGATAATTACCAATTAAAAGATAATTCATTTAAATAATTATTTGGCCCCACAGGGAGATAATTATTTAGTGAGCCTTTTAAATTAAATAAGACATATAAAAATGAAATTTCGTATGCCTACAGGCATGTAAATCCTATTACTGTTTGAGTGTCTTTATTTACTAATCTTATAAGTAAAGTATGTAAATTCAATCTATGTTATACAACCTCTACCCACATGAAGGTTTGAATTTACAAATTGAATTTGACATTGGTTGATTCAATATATGGTTTAATTTTATTCATAGTATTAATATGTATGTAATTTTTCCTATGTAGTGATTCTTGATATTTTCAATGATTCTCGTGTTCTAATTTTGTGTGGTGATAAATTTTCTGACTGGAAGGAAAAAATTCTCCTTACTTTGGGGTGCATGGATCTTGACTTAGCTCTTTATGAGGACGAACCACCTGTTCCCACTGAATTAAGCACGCTAACTGACAGGGCTGCTTATCATTCATGGGAGCGGTCCAATTGTCTTAGTCTCATTTTTATGAAGACTAATATAAGCAAGAGCATTAGAGGTTTAATTCCTGAATGTGATGAACTTCATGAAGACTGTTGAAAAGAAATTTATAAATTCTGATAAGGCAATGGCCAATACACTTATGAAGGAGCTTTCGGGCATAAAACATAACAATTCTAATAATTTGCGTGAGCACATTATAGAAATGAGGGATATTATTGCTCAAGTTAAGTCTCTAGAAATTGACATTTCTGAGTCTTTCTTGGTTCATTTGATCATGAATTCTCTTCCTAAGGAGCATGGTACATTTAAGATCTCATATAACATATATAAGGATAAATGGACTGTTAATGAACTCCTAACTATGTGTGTTCAAAAAGAAGAGAGACTGAAGCATGAGAAGTTTGAGGTTGCTAATCTCACAACTCATGATGAGGCAAATGACAAAAAGGCTAAGGCTATCCTAAAGGAAAGAAAAACAATGTGCCAAAATAGAAAAGGGGCAATGAGAGAAATTGCTTCTTTTGCAAGAAAAAGGAGCACATGAAAAAAGACTGCCTGAAACACAAGAAATGCCTCGAAAAGAAAGGTAATCCTTCCATTTATGTATGTTATGAATCTCATTTTATTGAGGCTCCTAATAATACACGGTGGATTGATTCTGGTACAACAATTTACGTTGTCAACATTATGCAGAGTTTTTTAAACCTAAGGAAACTAGAGGCAAATGAAGAATTCATCTATTTGGAAAATCAGATGAATTCGAAGTTTGAAGGTGTGGGAATATTTAGACTAATTCTAAAATTTGGCTTTTATTTAGATCTTAAAGACACATTTTATATTCTATCGTTTTCTAGAAATTTGGTTTATGTTGCAAGAGTAGTACCTTTGGGTTTTAAGTTTGTATTTAAAGACTTAAACTTTCTTTTATTTAAAGATGGTACTATTATTGGCAATGGTTTTCTAGTTAATGGTTTATATAAGCTTAATTTGGATCCCACATATAAACGTAACCTTTCAACCATACAAGAAAATAGTGTTGGCACTAAACGTTGTATTATTAATAAGCACTCCTCTAAATTATGGCATAAGAGATTGGGGCATATCTCAATCCAAATAATTAAAAGATTAGTGAATGAGGGAGTTTTACCAACTCTTAATTTCATTGATTTTGGTACTTGTATAGATTGCATTAAGGGAAAGCAAACTAACAAGAACTTTAAGAGTACTGAGAGGAGTTCTGAAATTCTTGAGATCATACATATAGATATTAGTGGATCATAATCTCCTTGTCTAAATGGTCAAAAATATTTCTTATCTTTTATAGATAACCATACAAAGTATATGTATCTCTATCTTATAAATCATAAAGATGAGGCAGTAGATGCTTTTAAGATTTATAAAGCAGAAGCAGAGAAACAAAGAGAATGAAAAATCAAAATTGTTCGATCAGATAGAAGAAGGGAATATTATAGAAGGTTCACTGAGAAAAGTCAAAAACTAGGTCCATTTGTTAAGTTTCTTTACGAGGAAGGTATTATTGCACATTATACAATGTCGGGCATACTACAACAAAATGGTATAGATGATAGAAGAAACTGAACCTTAATAGACATGATGAGGAGCATGATCAATAATTCAAATCTGCTCTTAAATTTATAAAGTGAAGCCTTAAAAATTGTTGTGCATGTTTTAAACAGGGTTCTATTTAAGGAAGTTCCTAAAACCCCTTTTGAATTATGGAACGGTTGGAAACCAAATTTACGATATTTATACATTTGGGGTTGTCCAGTTGAAGTGAAGTTTTACAATCTTCAATTAAAGAAATTGGACCTAAGAACAAATAGCAGTTATTTTATAGGCTATCCAATAATGAACTTCAAAAGGTACAGGTTTTATTATCCTTCATACTCTACTAGAATTTTCGAAGCTAAAAATGCTAAATTACTAGAAGATCATGAAGTGAGTGGGAGTAAATTTCCTAAAAATATTGAATTTCATGAAGGAATAGAAAATTCAGAATCGACTCCTCAGGATAATATAATTGTTTCCTACCAAAGAAATACTTCAGAATCTAGTAAGGAGCAACTAATTCAAGAACAACAACTCAATGAAGCTCCTACACAGCCCACAGCTCAAACTCTACCAAATGAGAATGAGACTGTTGATTTACGGAGATCCTCAATAGTAAGGAAACTGGCAATTTATAGTGATTATGTTGTATATTTCCCACGGCTCAAACTCTCCCAATTGAGAATGAGACTGTTGATTTAAGGAGATCCTCAAGAGTAAGAAAACTAGCAATTTATAGTGATTATGTTATACATCTCCAAGATTCTAACTCTAATGTTAGACTTGATAATGATTCTAGCTCGTTTTCATAAGCCCTAAATGGAGAAAACTCTACTTTTTCGTATGATGTTATGAAGGAAGAGATGGAATCTATAGCTAAAAATCAAGTATAGGATCTCGTTGAGTTGCCAGCTAGTTATATAACCATTGGTTATAAATTGGTTTACAAACTAAAAGAAATGCATCTAGTAACATTAAACGATATAAAGCCAGACTTATAGCCAAAGGTTTTACTCAAAAAGACGGTATTAATTACTATGATACATTTTTTCCAGTTTCTAAGAAAGATTCTTTTATAATCATTATAATTTAGGTAGCTCATTTTGACTTAGAGTTAACTAAATGAACGTGAAAATAACATTCATGAATGGGGATCTTGAGGAAGAGGTACATATGGAGTAACCTAAAGGATTCAATAAAAATGAGAACAATGACCTAGTTCGTAAATTAGAGAAATCTATATATAGGCTGAAATAAGCTTCTAGACAATGGTATTTGGAGTTTCACAATGTTATTACTTCATATAGATTTACAGAAAATACTATTGGTCAAAATATATATTTTAAGATAAGTGGGAGTAAGTACATTTTTCTAAATATGTAGATGATATTTTGCTTGCTAGTAGTGACTTGGGTTTGCTACATGACACAAAAGGTTTTCTTACTCAAAACTTTGAAATAAAGGATATAGGTGAAGCTTCCAATGTCATTTGCATAGAAATTCACAGAGACAAGTCCAACAGGATATTAGGATTGTCTTGGAATGCCTACATTGAAAACGTTTTGAAGCGATTTAGAACGAAGAATTGTGCACCTACTGTAGCACCCATTATTAAAGGAGACAAATTCAATAAGAGTTAATTCCCATAAAATAACTTGGAATGAGAACAAATGAAGGCAATACCTTATGTCTCCACTTTAGGTAGCCTAATGTACGCCTAAGTTTGTACTAGACCTGACATTGCATTTGCAGTGGGGGTTACTAGGTAGATATCAAAGCAATCCTGGTATGGAATATTGGAAAGCTGCCAAAAGAGTTATGAGGTATATATAAGGAACCAAAGACTACAGATTTACATATAAGCATACCGATCATCTTGAAGTGATTGGTTATTCGGACTCGGATTTTGCTGGATGCTCAGATTCAAGGAAGTCTACTTCAGGATACATCTTCCTTCTTGCTGGAGATATTGTGTCTTGGAGAAGCACTAAGTAGACCATAGTTGCTTCACCAACTATGAAGGCATGCTTCATTGGTTGCTATGAAACTACGTCACAGGTATTATGGTTGAGGAATTTTATCATAGGGTTGAAAATTGTTGATTCTATAGCAAGACCTTTGAGGTTTTAATGTGATAATTCAGCTGCAACATTCTTTTTTAAGAATAATAAGAGTGAAAATCACATCAAGCATATCGACATTAAGTATTTGGTTGTCAGAGATCATATCAAAGTAAGAAATAATCATTAACTATATAAAGACTGAGCTCAATGTAGCTGATCCTATGACTAAAGGATTGCCAGATAAATTATACAAATGTCATATGAGATTGTCTATTTAGACTTTTTTTTGTATTACTTTTATTCTCTGACCATGTATGTACTTATTTGGCTATTTTAGTTAATGAAAAATATTGTACACATATAATTTGTAATGTTTAATCCATTGGAATTATTTAAGTAGGGCCCGAATAACTTACACGATGTTCATTCATAAATTAGTATTTAGAAATTTTCATGCATACGATACATGGAAGGGAACATATATATAATTAGTATACGACCAGTATAATTCATGAAATGGAAGTTTCTTTTAAGGTGTTTGATTATAGAGTGATTGAGGAAGTTACCAAAATACTTTATGGCTATAACAAGTCATCACCCTACAGCACATATTTTTGTTATGTAAACCAAGTGAGAGAATGTTAAAATTTTATCTCCACAAAGTGGTCCACATGTCAAAAGGTTATAAGTTTAATTTAAAATAATAATAATAATAATAAAATTAATTAAACAAACAATAGATCATGTGGTAATTGCCATCAGTTTGTAGAACGTGAAAAACTGAAGGGATATTTTATATTTCATAATTATCCACTTATTTGATGGGAGTTAGTGGATAAAGTGCTTATAAAATAAACTAAGGGGTCCCTATCCTAGTCTAAGAGAGAGATACGTTAAATTTTTAGCATGTGAAAAATCTATCTCTGAAATGTCTATTATAAAAAGGAATAGGATAGAAGATCCAAGGTTTATCTGTTGTTTGTCTTACTTGAATAATAATGGCTAGAGATACGATCCTTATCTTGTCCTAAAGTTTTTCTAATATTATATCCATTACAATCTGAAAAATAAAAATACCAAAAAGAAGAAACCCTTTATTTTTAGGAAAATATTATTTTCAACCCTGTGTTTTTAGAAAATAAAATATGTCTTGGATTTCCCAAGTCGGAATATCGGATTAAAAGTATTGTTTTAACTGACTTTTATTGACTAAATTTTTTCAAATGCATCGAACTCCCATGTATTATTTGAGTGGTCAAATATATATGTACATAAATATATTTATGGGTTTTTTTAGCCAAATGGCCGAATTTTAGATCATAATTTGTAAAATGGCCATTTTTTAAATACTATTAAAAAATAGTCGAATTTTGAAAATTATTTTAAAAATAGCCTTTTTCACATTTAATAGATCAAAATATATTAATTTATTTTTTGAAAATTGATTTATTTATTTATTTATTTTAAATTGATTTACTTTTTCAAAAATTGATTTATTTTTTAAAAAAACGTTTTACTTTATGAAAAATAGATCAATTAAAAAATGAACATTTATCAAAATAAAATTATAAAATTGTCATTTATTAAATAAGTTTAAAAAACAATAAATTGATCTTAAAAAAAGCTATTTCTTATAAATACTCTATATTTATAAACAATTCAAATATAGATTCAAGTATAGCTATCAAGAAGATCGGACCGGCCCATTAGCACTGTTGCATGACATGACATAGTTGAAATACAGCACGACATGTCAAAATATAGGTCGTGCTAGATATAGTCCATTAATTATGTGGGCCGTGCCAAACTTATAAGTTTAGCAAGATGGGCTGAGCACGGTGACTAGTACCTAAATACAATACGTTAACCTAGCAAATATTAACTTTGAAATGTGTATATTAAATAGTATTTTAGCCACCTAATCCAGCAATCTGGACTAATCCGACCCTTGAATAGTATCGAGTTGGACCACAGCAAAATAATAGAAAAATTTAGAAGGATGACCAAAATTTTAAATTTGATTAAGTAGATGTCCATTTTTAAAATTTTATAGCTAAATGTCTAAGTATATATATTTTTACACTTGGTAGATACATATATCTACCAATTTTAGTTACTGTACTGAAATGCATTGGGTATATAATTTTTTATACTTAGTATATAAAATTTTACACTTGGTATATATGCATATATACTGGATATTTTGCTGTAACATTTGACAAAAGGATATTTACTGAAATTGGGCCCAAAATTTGGTCATATTTCTATAAGCTCCAAAATAATACTATTCATGAGATGGGTTGGACCACTAGCCCATTCTTGTACCTTTACATTTTTGTTAGAAAAATTAGAGAGGGTGTCTATTTTGAAAAATATTTATTTATTTTAATTGTTATATTTTCGAGTACATTAATTAATATGTTAAAACATAAAACTAAATATTTATTTATTTTAATCATTATATGTTCGAGTATATTAATTAAGGTTGCCAATCCGGTAGGTATTTTTTTTTTTACCTATGTGTAGGTATTTTTTTTCTAGCCGTTGGATCATCATCTAACAATGATCTAACGGCTAAAATGATATGCATAAAAAGACGTGCATCATTAATATTTTTCTCTCTCCTACTTTTTAATATAAAAAAATGTGCAAAAAATTTTTTCATTAGCCCAATTGATACCTATGCATAGGTAAAAAAAAAAAAATACCTACTGGATTGGTGCCCATTAATTAATATGTATATTAACTCCAACATATTTCAAAATAAAACTAAATATTTTTTTACCCCTAAGAGACTGACATCTTTTAATCACTTGAAAAATCGGCCATTCTTCTAAAGCCCCCTTTTGTTATGATAGATCAGCACTGGTAATACCAAGCTTACCACGTGAAAAATAGTTTGTTACATTTATAGTTCTATATTCATTATATTATGATAGAGTGGCACTGGTAATGGAAAGCTTACCACGTGAAAAATAGTTTGTAATTGCATTTATAATACATGAGTTAACATCACTATTGTTTATGTTTTTGTGACACCGAAGTAGCACTACTAATTAATATTAATATGCCATTCTCAGACTTCTTTGCATTTCATGTAGTAATGCCGTTTCCAAACTTCTTTGCATGAAATCACCTTGACTAACAGAAGAAAGATTACCATGTCTTTTCACAAAAAATAATGCAAGTTTGTCACATAGAAAAGACATATATATATATGTGCGGTTTAGCTTTATTTATTTGGTCCTTAGCATAGTTCACGTCAAATAAGTAGGCTATGCAAGTTGCAGTTAGAGAGGACAAATGCTTTGTTAAAGATTCTTAAGACAAGTTTTGATTTCTCGTAGAGAAAGGCAAAATGAAAGGGTTGCCCTTATGGAGAGCTTACATCAAACAGATATGATTATGTTGCACTAGTCTTTTTATCTCATGGCCCCCACTCAATAGGCTATCCTAATATCCTTAGACATACCTTTTAATCTGCCCTCATTTGGTTTTTCTTTATGTTTCTTTTTACTCTTCATATTGATGTCCAGCTCATTGAAATATGGCTCTGGAGTTGGGAAAGTAGTATTGATGATGGTGAAAGGAAAGACATGAAAAGAATGACATGGATACGAACTATACATGTGTGTATATATAATAAATAGGCTATAAAATGATTGATGGGTAATTTGCTTTGAATGTGAAGTTACTGAATCATTAATCTTTTGACTTTGTGGTCATGGACTCAGTTTTAACGAAAAAACAATGGGCACTACATGATTGTTTGTAAGGCTTAGGAAACTTGGGGAGTGGGTTTCTAAAGTTGTACAAAATTATGTCTTTTATGATTGGTTTTCATAATATATATATTTTGTGACAATTAATGGCTACAAATTATTGAGGAAAACAAATTAAAACAAAGTCTTCTGAGATACGTTTATATATATATATATATATATATATAACTCAAATAAAAGAAGAAAATGGCTGAATAAATGAAGAGTTATGTTCACTGAGGCTAACTCAGTGGGTGGGGAAAGTAGAAATTGAGTAGTAAGTTGGGAGTTCAATTCTTAAGGTATGTGAGTTATTTTCTTTAATTTATAATAAATAAAAGTGATTAGTTAAGCTTCACTTTAAAAAAAAAAAAAAAGAAAATGGCTGAATAAATGAAGAGTTATTTCTTCAACTTACTTATCCTGCGTCAGCAGGCACAAACAAAGTATAAAAAAATAATGTCAATAATTATAAACACAGCAATCATATTTCATTTATTAATTAATATTTCAATTGTCTAACTACACAACATTTATATTGACACTAATTAATTTTTCTGCAAAAGGAACCTGATGGTGAGATACTAGTGATTCTTTTAGTTTGTTATTTAAATGAGATTTAGAAGACAGTTGTCGATCAAGTGAAAATAAATGAAGCTAATTAGACAAGTAAGGATGATAAATAGATTTTTTTTTTTTCAGAAAAAATAAATAATAATAATAATAATAATAATAATAAGAGATGTTGCCACTTCAGCCTTTGGAGTCAGCTGTAATTGAGCCGATTTGTATACATATATGTTGTAAGCTTCCCCCGAAGCTCCACTCCTTATTCTCCTCTCGCAATACTGAGTCATAAACAGTATCTCGTGATATTTTCTAGGGTGGATTGCAGAAAAATAACCCCAAATTGAGGGTTTGCAATTTAAACCTAATAATTTGTATTCTGCAAAATAATATTCTGAGATTAAAAATTTCTCAAAATTAATATTTTAAACTTAACTTTTGGACTAATTTTAGTAATAAAAAAACAATAATATCCCCTAAAAAAATAGATTAATCGTTATTATCCTCCATAAAAATAGATTAATCGTTATTATTCTTCTTAGTTAAGAATCTAAATCTTAGGATTTATATCGCACAACACCCGAATTTCAAGATAATTTCAAGATATTTTTCTTTTTCCAGTTTACCCTATTTTCTAACTCCATATGTTGTTTACTACGGGCCCTGCTAAGATGGGCCAACAACTCAATCATAACTGGGTTGGGCTTGGAATCTACTCTTGTAGACTTACTCTCCTGATTGAAAAACAACAAACTTTTTAGAAAAATACTTTCATTTACTCCATTAAACAAAAAATTCAATTGCAGTAAAATTTTATCAGTAAATAATCAATCAAACCACTACTCCATTACTTTTTGACTGACATCCAAAGCAAACAAAAATTGTATACGAGCTCAAATCCACTAGTATACAATTAGAACTACACTAGAAAGTTCTCTTTAGCGCTTTCAAAATACCTCAATCGTCATGAAATTAATAAAACTTCCATACAGGTCGATTTTCAACGCCATAATTCTTCAATTATAGATCTTAAAAGTTCATAACTATAAAAGCTCACAAGACACTAAAAAGCCAAATAATGAACACAATTCGCACAAATCTAGATTCTAGTAGGAGAACAAATCTAGATTCTAGTAGGAGAAAATCCCCTACAAATAAATCTATAAAAACAAACCTTCGTGCAAATATAAGGAATTAAAAAAAAAATTAGGAAAAGCCCATCGATGAGGGGATCAATAAAAGATCTCCCACAGTCCCACTGGTGGGGTCAAATTCAAGATGTTAAAGTTGTAAGTAAAATAGGAAGAAAGTTTCCAGACAAATTAAAAAAAAAAAAAAACATATTGTATATTTGCTTCCTCTCCCTGTTTGGATGAATTCTTGTCTTTCGATTGGCATAATAAAACACATGAAGACCACAATCAGGGTAGCCCCAAAAAGCTAAGGTTAGGTTGCTTTATAGGTTGGCAAAGGGTTCATGCAATTTCAGCAATGTTTCCAAAAACGATTCGGTGCACTCATCACTTTTATCCTCATAACTTGCCCAAAACCATAATAGAATTGACTATATGGAATAAAAGGAACATTAATGTGGCTTCTCTTGCTCAACGTGATTTTTCCAAAATTGGAAAAGGAAGCACTTTTAGAATATGAAAACAAAAATAAGTCTGTTTGTTTGTTTGAATTGGGTTAATCTCTAAAGAAAAAGGATTACTCTTACATGAATTTGAAGCTAATCATAAGATCTAAAAATAGATGAGATCTGTTTAAGATACTTTTTACTTATTAAAGTAAAATTCCAAGAAGATCTTCTTAGAAAAGTTAAGTGGTCCACACTTAGTTCAAAATGTCTTTTAATTAAAAAAAAAAAAATTCTGACAATTCATCCAAACATTCTTAAAAGTAACTTTTGAGCCCCATATACTCTTTGGAAATTATGTCAAATAGACCCGAAATAAAATGGCTTGGGCACAAAGATTTTTGCCACTAGGCTCTAAGCAACTTTAGAGAAAAGTTTATTAAAGCTGTATTTCGTTATTTATTTAAATTTAAAGGAAAAAAAGGTTGATTATTGGCGGATTTTTTTTTAATAAATAGTTGTGTAGTGACATTATGACCACATAACTTACAAGTTTTGATTGGGAATGTTTGGCATTTGTAGTGACCAAACTAATCATGCCAAGTTTCTTTCCGTAATTCTTGGGAGGGTGAGGTCATGTGTTCGAGCCACCGCGTCGTTCTTGGGAGTCCAACCGAATTAGGGTAGCTCTGGGAAGTAATCCATCACTGGGATCCCATCTGCCTTACAAAAAAAAAAAAAAAAGAACTTCTTTCCGTAACAAAATTTTCCCGACATTGCTCCTTTTATGCATAGTTAATTAGATACTTTCGTGGGCAATTTGATACATGTGGCGTGCACTCTGTTTTTTGTTGAATGAGATAAGTTTTTGGATGCAATAAAAAAATGTGATAGAATTTTTGGTCCCTCTACAAAAGCTTAAGAATATGGGAAAATTATAATGTTATCAATTTCTTAAAATGTTTATTGTGATGTTGGTTATAGCTAAAAAAGGTAGCATTCCACCAATATTAGGGACCATATGCCATATGGATCGGTTTATTATTTTGTTTAGATAATACGATTATCACAGTGAGACCTTTTTTTTTTTTTGACATTCTTTTTTCTATAATGTTATTATCTTGATTCTTAAAACTTTGGGGTTCTTAATAAACACTACTATAGTAAGTGATTTTTCGTGTGACATTGATATAAATTGTAACGTATATAGTAAGTGATTTTTCGTGTGACATTGATATAAATTGTAACGTATAACATAACATAAGAAATGGAGTATAAGCATTTATTAAGAGTAGTAAAGTATACAATTTAGCAGTGCTATTTTTCTTAGCTGTAACATTGGACTCTACAACTTGAAATGGAAATGGAATATAGAAGTGAAAAGATAAAAGTTTTATTGATTTTTATTGATCCGGTTTAAGATACCCCATGATATGTTCCACTAGCTTAATTAAAACTGTGTTTTAATGCAAATCAACCACATCATATCCCATATCTAACAAAGAATAACGATTGTATTGAGTGAGGCTTTGGTGGGCAGAGTCCATCAGATGTGACCCATCTTTTAGATAGGAACCAATTTAAAGTTTTCTTTCGGCAATTAAATATAAATCATAATCTCTACTATTTGTAATCGGTATAAGACCACAAGCACAAAGAACCCCCGAGGACGGTGAAAGGTTTTTGAGTTAGGCATGTCTTCCATCGGCCAGAAAAACATCATTCTCTACTAGCAAAAATAACAAGCTCATACGTACTCTTTTTTCGGTTTCATACAAAAGAGTAATGCTGAGGAAATTTACCTTTTTACATTAATTGATGTAACATAAGTGACGATAGTTAATGTAATGCTAAGGCATGTTGCACGATACAATAAAAAATGACATGAGACTTGCCAAAGACATTGGCCATACCAGTCTTATATTTTTAGGCACTATAGATTAGCATGGCATGTCATGACATTGGACATAAACACAACACATACTTATATATATATATGTATATATATATATATCCCGACCCATAAAATATAAAATTAGGTATTTAAAAATATTTTATTTTATTTAACAATCTTATATGACTACTTTTATATCTATAAAATAATAAATAAATAATACTAAAAATTATTACTAAATGAGAACAACTAAATAAAAATTAATTAGTTTTAAGCTTAGACAATACGAGTATAACACGATATATTATTGGGCTATGCCAAACACGATACGAAAAACGAGCGGACCTCACAATTCATGAGTATGTCATACCACGACCATTACATCCCTAGTTATATACATGCACCAAACTTTATCTCTGAAAATAGTTGCCTAATAACAACGGCCAATTCTCAATTAAGTCTGTCTGCCTATCTTACTTTTGTTTTAGCTCGGTTTTCCCATAACTTCCCATATCTCGTTTCTATCCCAGAAAAAAAATGATCTAAACTATAAAATTCAAAGCTTGGCAGGAGACAAAATTTTATGCTGGCTGGGCATCTCACAGATACTCTCATTTGTGCCCATCTAGCTTCCTTGTTTCCCATTCTTAGTGACCATTGTCCTCTATGTAATTAGAATACAAAATTGTAGAGCACTTAATTCTATTATGTGAGTTTGGTTAGTCTAGCTCCTTTAGTTATCATGTTTCTCATATGCCCACATACTCTTTCATGCCGTTGGAAAAGTGCTAAAAAGGACATACGTGGTGTTGAGTAATGCACTCTAACAAAATGAGTCCCGCATTGTTTATGAGTTCCATAACTCCATTGGATGTGGTGCTTAACATTGCTATGGCTTCGATGGCTTTGGAACTTATAGTGCAATTTTTTTTTTCTCATATAATTTATATTTTCCTAATTTCTTTTACCATTTTTGTTTATCTATATACTTGAATTTGTCATTCTCAATATATCGTGAGAGACTGTTATTATATGAGTTGGAGTTTTGACTTTGACCTGGAGAGAAATTTTTACATGCAAGGCAAGCCTACTCTTTCATCGAATTCTCTCTTAAACAGGAAATTGTCTTGGCGAGTTCCTCCGCAATACTTCGCACAATATAATGCTCTGTTTGCACAATCAAGCCTTATCCTAATCTTATAAACTTTCACATTAGTGTGAAAGGTTTTGTCCTATGTGCTATCCATCGAAAACATAAACCCATCATTTATAGCAGTTTCCTGTTTGCATTAATAGTATCCACGTAATCACCAGGCCAGCAAAAATATTATTGTCATTCTTTTTTATTTATTTATTCTAAATATAAAATTTTGATATTCTAAATATAAAATTTTGGCAAAAAGAAAAAAAAGAAAAAATTATTGAATTTTCATATAATTATCCCATTTGTTAATATCACAAATACATTTATCATAAATTAGATATTATCACAAATATGCTTAATAATAATAATTTAACTATATATTAAGTATGTGTCATCTCTAATATTATTTTTTTAATATTTTAATTTTCTCATTTGGGTGTTTACATTATCCTTCAAGTCTTACTTGGTGGCCAAGATTATAAAATAGTTGCCGCATTCCATAAAACATTTAGGCTCCATTTAGAATTCGGATTTTGAATGAAAAAGTCATGGAAAAATACTAGAAGTTTATAAAATTTTATTTTGATATTTTTGGTTTTACTAATTAATGTGTTAATATTGTATACACTAAAAGATGACATCAAATCAAACTTTTACTATTTTTGAAAAAAATTTCTATCATTTTTTTGTTATAATTCAAACAAGAGAAAATGGAATCCCTTGTAATTTTTTTTTCTTTCCCTCTTAAAATTCAAATTCCAAACGAAGCCTTAGTCAATTTTTTTCCTCATGGTTTCACTCAATCATTTTAAATTACATAACACAATAATCCAAGTCAAATGTAACTTTTTAGAATCCAAAATCTATTTTTCCTTAAATTACAGGAAAGTCATGTTGTCTTGAAAAGAAAAGTTATCTTTTTCTTTCCTAAATAAAAATACAGTGATACAAAGGTGCATCTTTGAATTTGATCTTTGTCTTACATAGTTTAGAAATTGTCACTTATTAGATATTAGCTATGATAAGATAAGGTTAAATATTTTCACTAAAATAAAAAAGGCTAAAAGGAACAAAGTCACATGATTTTTTTTTTTCCCGAAAACTTTTTTAAACATGTTGGTGAAAATATTAAAAAATTTGAATTATGGATAAAATTATTATTATTTTTTAAAATGAAAAAGAGGAGTAACAGTTTTGACAGCAATGAGACTTAAGAGAGACAAAAACGTGTAGAAGAAGTTGGGAGGTTGAGTTGGTTTAGGTTCAACTACGAGAAAATAAGAAGGCCAATTACTAGTTTACTACCCAAAGTTCCAAACTTTGAAAGTAATTTTTAATTTAATTTATTTATTAATTTAATTAATTTTAGAAGTAATTTATAATTGAAGATTTAGGAAGAGAGATAGATAGAGACGTAAACGAGGTAGAGAAGAAGAGAGTCTTCTTTATCGGTTTATTCATTTATTATGATTATTAGTTTTTTATTTTCCATTCCCGAAACTTGAAAATTTTTCCCGAGAAAACAAAAAGAAAAAAAAAAAAAACACTTCCATTATCCAATCTCTCTCTATCTCTAAAACTCTCTCCCCGCAGATCCCTCCCCGGTTCTCCGGTGATTTTTCGTTTTTTAACTCCAAAATAATTCCTCTCTAATCTTTGTTTGTACCATAGACTGATTATTTTTAACAATTCTTAATTTTTTTTGTTAGTTGCTGTCAAATTCCCAAAAAAAAAACACGAGAAAAAACCCATTAATTTTTTGATTTGTAAAATTGATTAGGGAGCCAAAAAAAAAAAAAAGCTGTAAAGAAAAGATTTTGATTGTGTTTTTAGCTTTTTTGGCATCTGGGTATTGAAGATAAGGCTTTGAACTCTGATTCAAAGCATTTTTTTTTTAAAAATTTTTTTCGTCACCGTCTTTTCATTATTGTCTTCTCTGTATTTATAGCAAGACGACGTGAGAAATCAGAAGAGAAGGGGCGTTTTTTCTTTTCTCACTTGTTGTGATTTGGTTTTTGGGTACTTTTTATTTTGTGCTATTTTGGATGTTTGTGGTGTGGTAGAAGGAGATGGAGACACTTGGTACCTGAGCTTGGAGATTTTGGGGCTGTTTCATAATTTCTATCTTTTTGGGGTTTCATAAAGGAACGGCCTGGTGTTGTTATGATTAAGGCATCATATTTTGAAGAGCCTTTGGTTTTTCTCTGGTGGGTTTCGGCTATTTTGAGCTCTTTCCTTCTGGCGATGAGGAATGATGGCGGCCATAAGCAGCAGGGGGGTGGTGGTGGTGGTGGCAGGAGTAACGGCTTCATTCCCAGCTCGTTTCGGGCTATTTCGAGCTACTGGAGGATCGTTTCATCCGGCGCTTCCACCGTCGCGAAGTCGGCGGCCGCGTCGGTGGCGTCCTCAATTGTGGATAGGGATGATGATGCTAGCCATGATCAGGTATGAGTTGTGGATTTTTAGTTTCTGTGTGGTGGAAAATTTGTCACTGTAGTGGAACTCTAGAGTGAAGAGTTGGAATTTGTATCATTTGTTTATGGAGATTGTCAGCTAAGTAGAATGCTTAAGGGATTTTAAATGTTTTTGATCAAATTGTGTCTATGGTGTGTTGCAGTTGTTTGTGTGTTGTATAACTGATGTAATTTCTTTACATATGGCAGCCTTTGTGGATGGACAATAAAACTTAATGAATAGGTTAAGCTTGTAAGTTAAGGGTAGATTTTATTTTTATTTTTCTTAAAAAGGGAAATTTTCTTTTGGCCAAGATGTGACATAAATATTTTATCATTTGTGGTTATTTTTTTTTCCCCTTTTCTTATTGGTATGCTTCAGTTGTTATATCTTTTTTTTTTTTTTTTTGCTTGAATTCAGTTGTTATATCTTGTATGTGAACAAAAGAACATGGAATTAGAATGAACACAGACCTGTTACATGAAGATGGAAGTTTTTAACTTGTTATCAGCAAATTTTATTTGTAAAATAGTGGTCCAGTGTGCTTAATGACGCCACTAGGAATCTACTAGCGGGTAGTAGAAGTTGCACTTGCAACTGGTAGTTGGAATGGGAATTGGATTTAAGGTTGTTATGCATGCATGTTCCATTTCTCTTGCAAGATTTGATCTGTTGTCGGCCCGCCAATTATTGTGAGAGATATTGGACTTTCTATGTTGGACATATTCGAAATATGGTAGTCACTAATTGAGTACGTTCCACGTGTTTCCAGAGCCGATAAATGGGATGTATAAGTGTAGATTTTGATCTGATGAAGCATTGATATTATATATGCTATTGAAAGTTTCCTCTTGTCTTTTCGTTGGACAATTTGAGAGGTTTTTGTTGTTTGCTTTAGTAATCGATAATCAATACGTGTTTTCACGTAGTTGGAACACCGAACGGTTATTTGTGTGTCACTGAAATACTTTTGCTGGATATGGGCAAGACATGCCGCGTGTTTTAATACGATGGCTTTAATGGTTGACATTTTGAGCTGTTTGCCTTACTTGTTGATCTGAACTAAATTTGGTTTGTTAGATTTAGATCGGGGAAATTGGGTGGCAGCATCATCATCTTGCAAGCAAATTTTTAGTTTTGAGTTTCAGTAATTCTTCCCGCCCTCGTTCATACTATAAAGGGCAAAAAATAGGGCAAAGAGCCCTCTTTTTCACTTATATATTGAAAGGGTCAGATAATATTGATATTTCTGCCGTAGTTTGGGCCAACTAGGCTCCTTCTACGTGGTCATGACAGTAAATACTTGCACCGAGGGTGCTTAGAAGCTGCGTAAAGGCTGTTTTTGGTTATTTCCTTTAATTCCGATTTTCCTTAAATTTGTATATAATTGGTAAACCGTGCTATTATAGCCATCCTTTCTGTGACGTGTCGTGTATCAGGAGAAGTGATGAATTTATTCAATGAATGGGGACTTCATGGACCATTTTGTTAATTACAGCTGGATTTCTGCCTTAAATAGAAAAATATGTTGTGAAGGAACTTACAAAGAAATACAATTAAATCGGCATGGCAAGGAGGTTTCATGTATGATTTGGATGCTATAGGAGTTTTGCATAATGGTTCGTGTTTTGATTTTGATTGATTGGTATAATATATACAGAGGATGTGAATAAGAAAAGCAGACGCTTTTTTTACTATTTATGTGGGTTGATTATGGAAAGTGATTGTTCTGAAAAAGGTGTACAAATTGAGTCTTTTCTGTGAGGACTGAGGCGTTCTTTTAGAATTGCTGGCTACTGAAGCCAGAATTCTTAAAACCATGTATTCGGTACATGATATATGATGTGCCCATTTGTTATATGATTTGCCTATTTGGTCTATCATCTATGTCAAGTTTTCTGGTGAGATACTAATAAAAAACTAGAAAATCTGTTTTACCATTATAATACATTATTTGATATTATGCATTCTCTCATAACTTCATAAGTCATAAGCATGGAGAGATGTGTGAGGTCTTTCATGGTTTCAAGAAGTTTTAGAACATTCTCTCATGATTTGAGGGATAATTATATGACTTTGATAAGTTTTAGGGTTATGCAATAGATCTAGCTAAGCTGATAGAAATATGTTGAGAGTTGTAACAGTTAATATTTGAGAACTCTTGCATCGGATTTATCAGACCTGGTTTTTGGCGAGTGCTTTAATTTTGACATTTTGATGGTGTTAAGGATGTTGCATTTGATGGACTTCCATTGATGTATATAGTCAGCATTTTGTGGTCATCATCTTTTTTCTTCTAATCTTCTTGTTATCTCTTTTTCTTCTAATCTTCTTGTTATCTCTTTCCTCTTGACATATAAAGGTAAACTGGGCTGGGTTCGACAAGTTGGAGGGTGAGGGAGATATCACTCGCCAAGTTCTCTTGCTGGGATACCGGTCTGGTTTCCAAGTTTGGGATGTTGAAGAGGCTGATAATGTTCGAGACCTAGTTTCTAGACATGGTGGTCCTGTCTCATTCATGCAAATGTTACCTAAACCAATAGCATCAAAGAGATCTGAAGACAAGTTTGCGGACAGCCGGCCATTACTGGTAGTTTGTGCAGATGGGAACCTTTCTGTTGGGAGTAACATGCAGGAAGGGTTAGCCACTCCACACAATGCCACCATCCAAAACAGCCATGACTCGGTGAATGGAAGTTTCGTGCCAACTGCTGTTTTCTTTTATTCGTTAAGGTCTCAAGCTTATGTGTACAATATAAAGTTCAGATCCGTTGTTTATTCTGTTAGGTGCAGTTCCCGAGTTGTTGCTATCTCTTTGGCAACTCAGGTATACTTTCTTATATTTACTTCTGTACCATCAATCCTTCTTCGGCTGCGTACTGTTAAAGAATCTGTTCCTATGTATTTCAGATACATTGCATTAATGCTTCGACTTTAGAGAGGGAATATACCATTCTTACAAATCCTATAGTTACGGGGTGCCCAACTCCTGGAGGCATAGGCTATGGACCTCTTGCTGTGGGCCCCAGGTGGCTGGCTTATAGTGGGTGTCCAGTTGTAGCCTCCAACACTGGACGTGTAAGTCCACAACATCTGACACCTTCTGCAAGTTTTTCTGGTTTTTCTTCAAATGGGAGCCTGGTTGCCCACTATGCAAAAGAATCAAGCAAGCATCTTGCAGCAGGTATTGTGACCCTGGGAGACATAGGATATCAGAAACTGTCCAGGTATTTGCCTGATGCTAATAATTCCCATCAATTAGGGAATCCTGGCTGTAAGAGCAATGGAACTGTTAATGGCCATTTGACAGATGCAGATAATGTTGGAATGGTATATATCTTTACTTTTTATTATATATTTTCACTTGTAGCCATAATGCTTGCTTCCTTTCCCTTTTAATTCCTATTCTTCTCTTTGCAAGTTTGACTCAAGACTCGATCAGTTATGACACATGTACGACTTAAATTTTTGTTTACTCTCATGGCCTAAATGCCTGCTATTGCATAAATAGACCTTAAATGAAAAATGCTTACATATGACCAAAGTACCAATATTCTTAGTTCAAGGGCATTATATTCTCTGTGCTAGCATGGTTCCACTACTTTTAGTTAAGTCATGTAGGGAATGGATACATTTCTCATCCTTTTTATATTCTTCCTTTTATTGTTCTTAATATGTTTATTTCGTTTATTATTATTTTTGTTATCTTTTAACGTGCTTTTCTTACTTATTTTTGTCTGTTTTGTTTTGCTAATTGTTTCTATTATCAGGTCATTATCAAAGATATTGTTAGTAAAGCTGTTATTGCTCAGTTCAAGGCGCACAAGAGTCCTATTTCAGCATTATGTTTCGATCCTAGTGGTACCCTTTTAGTCACGGCTTCAGTTCAGGGCCATAACTTTAATGTTTTTAAAATAATGCCTGGCCTTGCTGGAAGTTCCTCTGGTTCTGATTCAGCTTCATCTTATGTTCATCTTTACAGGCTGCAACGTGGTTTCACAAATGCAGTAAGCATGTGTTTCTTTTGCTTTTTCTTGAGTATGCTGCTGTTTCCAATCTGCAGTTGTTTGATCTATTTTTACTTATTTTTCAGGTCATACAGGATATCAGTTTCAGTAATGACAGCAACTGGATAATGATTAGTTCCTCTAGGGGAACGAACCATCTTTTTGCTATAAATCCTCTGGGATCAGTAAATCTTCCTGTTGCTGACTCTACTTTTCCTGGTAGGAATAGTGGATTGGGTGCTATGAATAGGTCAGCTAGCAGTTGGCCACTTAACACAGGTCTACAAATACCTAATCAGCAGAGCCTTAGGGCAGCTGGCACACCAGTTACTCTTGCTGCTGTTAGTCGAATAAAAAATGGACATAGTTGGAGAGGAACTGTAAGTGGTGCAGCAGCAGCTGCAACAGGTAGGATGAGTTCCCTTTCTGGTGCTGTAGCTTCGTCTTTTCACAACTGCAAAGGCAAAGCTTTGCACATGGATTATAGCTCCTTGAAGGCAAAGCACCACCTGTTGGTTTTCTCTCCTTCTGGTTGCATGATACAGTATGCATTACGAATATCAACTGGTTTGGATGCGACGACAGCTATATCTGGATCAAACGGTGCTCATGAATCAGGTCAAGAGTATGATGCAAGATTACTGGTTGAGGCTATCCAGAAGTGGAATATATGTCAGAAACAAAATAGGAGGGAGCGAGAAGATAATATGGATATATATGGTGACACTGGCATTACAGAGAGCAAGAAGATATACCCTGAGGGAGCTATGAGAGGAAATACCATATCTCATGAAGCTAGGGGTCCAATGACAAAAGGAAAGATCACTCCTGAGGAAAAACATCATTTGTATATATCAGAAGCTGAATTGCAGATGCATGAAGCTTGGAGTCCACTATGGGCAAAACCCGAGGTATATCTTTTTGTTGTTGAAATTTCAAAATGCAACTGTACATGCTTATTCGTGTGAGCCCTTTTGTTTGTCGTTTGATGAGCCATTTGTTCTTCATTTGTTCACTAGATATACTTTCAGTCTATGGTGATGGAGGGCGTTGACATGGATAAAGAGATTGCTTTAGGTGGGGAAGTTGAGATTGAAAGGATTCTGACTCGTACAATTGAAGCCCGGTCAAAACACTTGGTTCCAGTTTTTGACTATCTCCAGAGTACCAAGTACCAGAAGACGAGGTACACTGATTTCTATGATACGAATCAGGTTCAAATGTCATTTGTTCATCTTTCTCCCGCTTCTTGTATTCTGGAATTTGATGAATATTAGTCAGAGCTTGTATTACATACGTGTAAATATTGTCACTTCTCTTTCGCATACAGGCTTCCTGGTTTAGATAACAATATTAATGGGCGACACCTGCATCAGAGGTCTGGAGTGTCTGAAAATGGCAGGCTTTCACGTAGAAGCAGCTCTGCTTCTCTTGACTCCTTGAATGACAATGGTGCTGCAGTGACAGATGCTCACAATGGCATTGAAGAAACTAGGTTTGATGGTCTGCAGATGCCTATAGATACCAAGCGATTTGTAAATACCAATGACAGCTCAAAAACGACAACTCAGCTTGAGACTGTAAATAGCATAGAGAGCTTAAGAATGGAAGCTCAACTCAAGTTTGTAAATAATAGCATAGAAGGCCTAAAAGTGGAGAATCATTTTGAAGATGATACCGATGAGGTTGATTAGAGGTAACATATTTTTCCTGCTGTTTTTGAGCTGTATGTTTTAATATGCATATAGCTAGAACTTGTTTGTGCTGAATAGCTCCTTGTTTTAGATACTTTTGGCACTTTGCGGCTTTGTGAGTTAGTCTGGTCTCTTGTTCATTCTCAGGTGTGCAGATATTCTTTCATTCTCCGTGGAGGTTAATTAACAGTGTTACAACTACTACTACTATGGGTGCATTTTAGAGAAGCCATAGGAGGGCTTGACTACTGTGTTGCGGAAAATTGTGGATACTGTGTTGTTGGGCTTTCATTTTCTGTTGACCTTGTAAATAAAGGCCACTAAACATTGCGAATAATCAGATATAACATGTAAATAATAGCATCAACTTTGTGCAATTCTCTCTCTCTCTCTCTCACATGGCTTTATTTATATATTTATTCTGCTAACCGTTCTATGCGCTTTGGTTGAGGACTGCATGATTTTGAACTTTGATCAAGGAAAGCTACAGTTTATGGCGCTTTAGTTGAGGATTACATGATCTGAACTTTGATCAAGGAGGGCTACAATTTGTAGCATTTTTCTAGTTCTGGTTCCTTTTTCCTCGGTTTTTTTGTCCCATGTGTGGGAGAGGTGATTGTACTTTCTTTTCTTAAAGGCAATTCACGTAATTCAACAAAATTTTACTTGAGGGGGTAAAGGGAAGTACATACTGTTTACTTTGTTAACAGTCTTGATTCTAAGAGGCTTATACCTTTAACGAATTCAAGTATATACGTTAATTAATTAATTAATTAATTTTTTAAAACTCATTTAAAGCCGAGTATTTTTTAATCCACCAAGGAGGAGTATTAGTAATACTCTTTTCCGCTGTACAATTTAATTGCTTGACATGTTACTCTACATGATTTGTTATAGTGAAATGCACCGGGCTCTTATCAGTCCTTGTTAAGAAGAGTCAAAAAGTTTGGTTAGAAAATTAGAACAATGACTAAATGTACACTCGCCGAGCTGTAAGAAGACTTTGTTTTCTTTTCTTTATTTTTTAATAGCTAGACTGTAAGATGTCAGGACAGTTCATCTGCATATTGCCTCAACTTTAGTTTTGTTCAACTCTAGTATAAACAAAGAAAGTCTTGCAATTGGCAACAAAGACTCTATTTTCAAGTCAACGTCAACGAACGCACCATATGCATCCTATTGGTTTACCTTGTTAGATCATTCTTGTCCTTGTGAATAGTCTGCTTTTAACATTTTATTTTATTTTTTCCTGAGACCATTTCTCCCATGGAAGTTCAAGTTCTGACTTCGATCTTGGGCGCAGTAGTTTCAGAAACTGGTCGACTAGTTTGTGGATGCATAAGCTCCAATATCAAGAACACTGTCAGGTGGAAGTCGAACCTCCGCAGCTTGGAAAAGGAGAGGAAGAAACTGATGGATCTCTGGAGTGACATCAAGAGTCGATCAGAATCAGATGACAGAGATGGAACATCACCTACAAACAAAGTGATCAAAGAGTGGCTTACAGAGGTTGAAGAGTTTTTGGTCTTGGTGGAATCATGTCAAGCAAAGGTAACAGCTAATGAAAATAAACTTTGTCGTTTCAGCCTGCGGATTAGATTCAGCAGGAAAGTGAGTAAATTGCTCGGCAAGTTAGAACAGTTGGTCAAAGCTGGCAACTTCCCTGATGGACCTGTTAATGAACCTGTTGAGTACATTCCTGGACCTTTGGTGGAAGATCAAACGACAGCGTCAAGAACTTTAGATGAGCTTATGAAGATATTGGATGATGATGATGATGATAAGTTTCGGCGGATTGGGGTATGGGGAATGGGGGGAGTAGGTAAGACTACCCTGGTAAAGAATTTGAACAACAAGTTGAGGAGCAATACTAGTTTGAAGCGGCCTTTTAGTGTTGTCGTTTGGGCGACGGTGTCCAAGGAGCTGGACATGAAGAGGGTCCAGATGCAAATCGCCGAGAGGCTAAATGTGGAAGTGAAGATGGAAGAAAGCATTGAGAGAGCTGCTGGTAGACTGTACCAAAGGCTTAAGGAGGAGGAGAGGTTTCTTATCATACTTGACGATGTGTGGGAGAAGATTGACTTGGATTGCTTGGGTGTTCCACAGCCTGAACTTCAGAAAGGTTCCAAAATCATATTGACATCGCGGTTTTTGGAAGTTTGCAAGGCAATGATGACTGATGTTGAAGTCAAAGTTAGTATTCTCAATGGTGAAGAGGCTTGGAAGTTGTTTAGTCGAAATGCAGGAGAGGTAGTGAGTTTAGAACATATTAGACCATTTGCAGAAGCGGTTGCTCGAGAATGTTGTGGATTGCCTTTGGCTATCATCACCATGGGAGCTGCAATGAGGGGAAAGACAATGGTAAAGTTATGGAAACATGCGTTGAACGAGCTGCGAAGATCGGCGCCTTGTGTTGGAGGTATAAAGAATCAGGTTTACAACCCCTTGAAGTGGAGTTATGACTCATTACAAGGTAACAACATTAAAGCCTGTTTCTTATATTGTTGTTTGTTTCCTGAGGATTTCTCAATTGAAGTAAGTGAACTAGTGAGGTGTTGGCTGGCGGAAGGCTTGATAGATGAAAAGCATGATTTTGAGAATTCAGTCGACAACGGAATTGCTGTGATTGAAATTCTGAAGGACTCTTGTCTCTTG
Organism: Trema orientale; assembly: GCA_002914845.1. NCBI lineage: Eukaryota > Viridiplantae > Streptophyta > Magnoliopsida > Rosales > Cannabaceae > Trema > Trema orientale. The sequence goes on from JXTC01000414.1 coordinate 48,316, forward strand.
GAGGATGGTGATTATGAGGGGACCGTGAAGATGCATGATGTGGTTCGAGATGTTGCGATATGGATTGTGTCCTCATCTCCGGAGGATGAATTTAATTTCATTGTTCGTTCAGGGATTGGCCTGAGTGAGATTTCAGAGGATGAGTTATCAGATTCTATAGGAAGAGTTTCTTTCATGAACAACAAAATAAACACGCTACCTGATTGTGAAATGCAATGCCATAAGGCCTCAACCTTACTACTACAAGGGAACCTTCCACTTGAGAAAGTACCTGAAAGTTTCTTGCAAGCGTTCCAAGCTCTCAGGGTCTTAAACATTAGTGGATCTCGAATCCAATCTTTGCCGCCTTCTCTTCTTCAACTTGGCGAACTTCGAGCTCTTCTTCTTCGGGATTGCTTCTTTCTTGAGGAATTACCTCCGCTAGGAGTGCTTAGAAGACTCCAGATGCTTGATCTTCGTGCCACTCGTATTAGAGAATTGCCAAAAGGGATGGAAAACTTGATCAACTTAAGGCAAGTGAACCTATCTCGAACTCACTATCTGAAGAGAATACAAGTTGGAATAGTCTCCAAATGGGCTTGTTTAGAGGTTCTAGACATGACTCTCAGCAGCTACCACTGGGGTACCAAGGGTGAGGTTGAAGACGAGCAGACAACCTTCGAAGAGCTAGGATGCCTCAAGCAGCTATTCTCATTATCCATAAGATTGAAGAGCATCCCATGTCTAGGCTCTGAAGATCTAACATGGATAGGCAGATTACGAAGATTTCAATTCTTTATTGGTTCAACAGCAAACTCCCTGCCTACTAGACATGACAAGCGAAGGGTAACCGTAAGTGGGCTTGATCTTTCAGGAGAATGGATTGTATGGCTGTTGATGAATGCGAGTTCGCTGGTTTTGAATGGCTGTTGGGGACTGAATGAGATGCTTCAGGACTTAGCCATATACAGCGCTGATAACTATTCTGATATCAATAGTGTTAGCAGTTTCACGGGTCTAAAATCACTTACCATATCGAGCTCCAACAGCTATTTACGGCCAGGAGGAGGATGTGCTGCCCCCTATGACTTGCTGCCAAATCTAGAGGAGCTTCGTCTCCATGGTCTAACTTATCTGGCAAACATTTCAGAGTTAGTTGGCCATCTGGGGCTTCAGTTTTCGAAGCTAAAATTGATCGAAGTCTTCAGGTGTCCTCAGATGAAATGTCTTCTCTTTTATGGGAATTTTATTCTGAGCTTGCCAAATCTTGAAGCAATCAAGATAAGTTTCTGTGAAAAGCTAGATGAGCTCTTTAACTATACTTCAAATCAAACTTCGGTCGTGGAACCAGTTGCTCCAAACTTGAGGACACTAGAACTGAAGAACCTTCCCAAGTTGAGGTCTCTCTGCAGACCAAAAGAGTCATGGCCAAGCCTAGAGCAGCTTTATGTGGTCAAGTGCAATCTTCTAAGCAATCTACCTCTTAATATCCAAAATGCGAATACTATCAAGGAAATAAAAGGAGAATCACAATGGTGGAGTGGATTGAAATGGGATAGTCACAATACAGAGACAGCCTTGAAGCTGTTTTTCAAACCAGTTTAGCATAAGAAAGATTTAAACCAACTCCTAGTAGTGCTCGAAGAAAAAACTTGGATCTCTTGATCTGAAGTAAAGAATATGATATGTGAACAATGATATCAACTTTAATCTCTTTAAGATCCGTTATTTTTGAGTTTGTTCTGTCACTATTTTGTTCGTTTGAGTTTTGGTTGACGTGATTCAAATTCAATTATTGAATGTGGTGTTGTTGGTTTTGCCTTGTGTTTAGTATCAATTGCATAATTAGCTAAATTATTTATTTACAGCATATTCAGATAAAACAGAAAAGGTGGTACGTGACAAGTATTGTTTTTGCAGACTATGGTGAATTATACATCGTATTTGGTATGTGACTTCCAAAAAGCAAAAAATATGGATGATTCTACTTTAACCATTCCTGCCTGTTTCTGAAAAACAAATGGGCCTATTATGCTTTGGAAACACATCATACCAGCCACATAATATAAGAGGGAACTTTTATTTTTTCAGAGAACCAGAGAGGTTGGACAAGATACTTTGTTCCGGATAAGAAATCTCACTTTACCTACTAGCTAAGGTGGTGGAAAAAAAAAAAAAAACAAGTAAGACAAAATTGTTAGTTGTTGGAAAGAAAGAACACTTTTTGTTCCAAATTCCAAGCAAATGTCTTCCAACCTGGAAATTAAAGAAAGCCATAAGAATTTGCTTAAGCTTTACATTAGTATTTATCTGTATGAAATATCTTACAACTCTGGTTAATGAAAGAAAAAACCAAAGAGAGGGAAAAAAAAAGGAAAAAGAACAAAGATTGATAATGTATAAAGGTAGATGCATATTTCAGGCTGTAAAACTCAAACTACTAGCAGTGGCAAGCATAAGATTCTATTAGAGTATTGATATAGAAACTAGACTTTTCTTGTATCGTTTTGTCATTTTCTGAAAATTTCTAGTCTTGTGCCCATTTAGAGAACACTAAACTCCAGTCTTGTACACACTGAAGTAGTCCCCTAATCTTTATTTCCTTTTTCTCTTTTAATTTCTGTTACAGAAGAGGTATTTAAGCTTGATCACTTCCTTTGGCAGAATCTTGGCCCTCTTAGAATCCCAACTGATGGACTTTTTAATCAACTTATAAACTCGAAAGTCGAATTTTACAAGAATTATATAAAAGAAAGTTGGTCATCATTTGTTGGCTTAAAAACTCATTAATACATAGGTTGGAAACTGAACTGTTTCCAAGACATGAGAATTTTGTCTGCATGAGAACATAAAGTTAACTTTGTCTTCAAGCTTATGAAAAAATGGAAATTACAGGAAGTCTGGTAACTATCTGAATAGAAATCATCTGCATGAATAAGCCCCCAATTCAGATTATTGAAAGAGAAAGTGAGAGAAGATAAGATTGTTAAGGAGTAGAGAGAATAATAGTGATATATATATATATGTATATATCTATCCTTTCTTTAATTTTGGTTTTCACGAGTGGAAAAGACAAAAAGATAACGTTTTACAACAAAACTTGTATAGAAGCATCCTCACATAGCACTGGTAGATGTCACAAACATGACATAACTCACATATACTTCTTTTAGCAAACAAGGAAAAAAGAAGAAAGAAACAGGTAAGACTGATCTTATGGAAAATATGCAGAAAGAAAGTTTACAGGTGGCCCAAAAATGAACTTGAGTATGATTATGGACTTTACAATGGTGCAAAATTCTTCTCTTAACTTTTAGAACGAGGTCTGAGAACATGGCTCATCGTATGCTTATCTGTTTTAAATTCATATGGTCTGAAATATGGCTGCAGTGCGGACCTTGTATCATCATTTTCCCATTCCAATCTGCTCCACCAGTGTGATTCTCCCCTTATTTTCTTAATGGTGTCTGCATTTTGGATAGTGAGAGGTAGCTTGCGAAGGAGGTTGCACGCATTGATATCAACCTGCTCTAAGGTTGGCCATGACTCTTCTCGTATGCAAAGACTGCTTAGCCTTCTTAGTGTCTCCAATTCTAGGTTCATAACGTTTGGAATGATTCCATATTTTGCTTTGATTCACTGGTAAATAGAACATCTAAGTAGTAGAATTTCCTTACCTTTATTGTTTCCAAATTTTGCAGGCTCACAATAAAATTACCACAACTAATAAGGCATTTCATCTGGTGACAATTGGAGACTTCAGTCAGTTTCAGCTTTGAAAGTAGGAGTCCAAGATGGCCAACTAATTCTGAAATAATAAGGCATTTCATCTGCCTACTAAACATGACAAGCGAAGGGTAACTGTAAGTGGGCTTGATCTTTCAGGAGAATGGATTGTATGGCTGCTGATGAACACGAGTTCGCTGGTTTTGAATGGCTGCTAGGGACTGAATGAGATGCTTCAGGACTTGGCCATATACAGTGCTGATAATTTCTCTGATATGAACATTGTTAGCAGTTTCATGGGTCTAAAATCACTTACCATATTGAGTTCCAACCGCTATTTACAGCCAGGAGGAGGCTGTGCTGCCCCCTACGACTTGCCAAATCTGGAGGAGCTTCGTCTCCATGGTCTAACTTATCTAGTAAACATTTCAGAGCTAGTTGGCCATCTGGGGCTTCAGTTTTCGAAGCTGAAATTGATCGAAGTTGTCAGGTGTCCTCAGATGAAATGTCTTCTCTTTTATGGCAATTTCATTCTAAGCCTGCCAAATCTTGAAGCTATCAAGATAAGCTTCTGTGAAAAGTTAGATGAGCTGTTTAACTATACTCCAGACCAAACTTTGGGTGTAGAACCCGTTGCTCCAAACTTGAAGACACTAGAATTGAAGAACCTTCCCAAGCTAAGGTCTCTTTGCAGACCAAAAGAGTCATGGCCAAGCCTAGAGCAGTTTTATGTGGTCAAGTGCAATCTTCTTAGCAAGCTACCTCTTAATATCCAAAATGCAAATACTATCAAGGAAATAAGAGGAGAATCACAATGGTGGAGTGGATTGAAATGGGATAGTCACAATACAGAGTCAGCCTTGAAGCGGTTTCTTGTTTTCCCATATTTGTTTTTGCTACAGAAAAGAACCCTTTGAGTAGATTCAAGCCAAAAATGTCTTTAATGGTAACAACAATAATTCATGTGCTCTGCTGGGTTTTTTTTTTTTTTATTAGTGTTATTCGAATTGCATATTTAGATAAGTTGACAGTGTTACTTACTGCTTCATGTAAAATTTCATGGTTTCTTAGGTACAGTTACCAGCAAACCACAAAAAAAAAAAAAAAAANNNNAATCTGTATATAAAATCCTTGGCGAATATTTGCTGTAAAAAAAAGCCAAAAAAGAAAAGAAAAAAAAAAAACATGTTGCTGTGCTGTCACAACTCATCACCTTAGCTAATCCAACTTGCTGCGCTGGAAAAAGCAACTGAGTTCTAACCTGCAACATATTTTCTTGTCTTCTCCATAGCTAATCATATTTTCTTGTCTTCTCCATAGCTATCTTCTAATTTAAGGTCCTCAAAGAGAGCTTTTGGTTTGCTTGTTAACAAGTAAAAGGGAAAAAAATAAAAAATAAAATAAAATCTGGAAATATAATAGAAGTGTTGGAATTTGCTTTCAAGGATTCTTTCTTTGTCTTCTTCATGGCCATCTCTCTCTTTTAACTTTTTAAGATTTTATCTTCTTTCATATATTCATTTTATCTTCTATAAATATTTTCCTCGAAGCGTGGATTGAAAATTTTCGGTTGATCAAATCGTTAGAAAAGAAACACCGTGGAACAAATGTAATTCTCCAAAATGAAAGCATCTGAACTTCAAATAGGACATACATTTCACCCAAAGAAATAGGTTCATAAACATGTAAGATTTAATCTGGTCTTGAATCCAAGAAATAGCAAAAGTAAGTATTATATATGATTTTGACTCTGAGTGATTTTTGGTTGTGGCCTCGTAGGAACATAAGTCAAACGATCCAAAAACTATGTATAAATTAACAAGTTGCACAGGCAGATATGATTCAAGTAATTGAGGAACGAGGAAAGAGGAGACTGAGGCTAAATATTTAGGAGAAGATAATTTGTAAATTTCTTAAAAAAGGAAAAATTAAAATAAAAAGGAGAGAGATGAAGAAATGGAATGCCCAGAAGAATGTTTGGGATTGGGACACTCGTATTTGTCACAGAATATTGATCCATAAGAACAATGGTTGCTATTGTTTTTATTAGCTCTCATTTTCAGGCGAAAGGGCAAAGAACTCCTTGATCTTGTGCATAGCATACATGTGGTCCATTGAACATATAAGCTATAAGCGGTTACGAATAGTTTGTCACATATATTGACGATATAGATACGTGTACCTAATACAAAGAAAATCTGAAATTTTTGAAAAGTTCAAAGAATCAACAGTAGGAGCTGAAAAGTAATTAGGTAAGTCACTAAAAACTCTTCAATCAGATCGAGAGATGAATACCTTGATAATGAATTCAAGAATCACTTGCTGGAGAATGGCATTCTATCTTAACTCACAGTACTTAGAACACCACAACACAATGGGTTGTCGAAAGGAGAAACTAACGTTATTTGATATGGTTATATCAATCATAAGCTACTCTTCCCTACCACTCTTATTCTGAGGTTATGTACTACAAACCGCAGTTTACATTTTGAATATAGTGTTGGAAACAAATCACCTTTTTACTTGTGACTTTTCGTATGTGTGAATTATATCATATACGTAAATAGTATCGTACACACAAATACTGATCTCCGAAATAAATACAGGAATAAAGTAACAAAACAAGACACAAATTTACGTGGTTCACCTAACTTGGACTACATCCATAGAATTGCTACAACTCTTTCACTATAGGGAGAAAATTTATTACAAGTGTTTACAAACACATACTCATAACCCTGATCCCAAATATACTCAAGTACTTTCTCACAAGTATTCTCTCACTCACACCTTACATTGTTACTCTTTGAAGTATCCTCTTACACAAAGAAATTCCACTCTCTTTGAAAGGAGAAACAAAGAGAAAATAAATGATTTAATTAGAAGAGAGAACTTAAAATGATTCTAATATTGGGATACTTTGATGGAGTTGTGAAGAGATCTATTTATAAGCCAAAGCCCTTCCTCTTCACACAGTTGGTAGCTCACAATGGTTGCCCATTGTCAACAAAAATGGGCTGGTAAATTTGGTGTTGAATTTTCAAGCCAACAATGTTGACTTTTTATAAAGGTAGCTGCCCATTCTTTTTGATCTTAATAATCTCCCACTTGAAGACTTGATTTCTATTATATCCTCATACATGATCAATGTAGTAGCTCATCTCATAACTTATATTGCTATCATTTTCTTTACTGACAATCATACTCCACCATATGAGTATACCACTTCGAATTGACGAATTTTAAGAATTTTATCTCGACTCATGTCGAAAGAACCTTGCTGATAATTATGGTGTTGACTCCCATATTTGGCTTTTTTGGAAGTCCATCAGCCATCAACATCATTCATCACACACCTTGCATTAACGTCAAATTAATATATGTGTGTAAACTTGTGAATCCTAAATTTTTTCATACTATATATCCTCTTTCATGACAATTTTAGAAATCAGCAGTATTGCCATGGGGATGTTCATCTTCTTATCATAGAGCATCTTCTATGCCTCCAACCGAACTCATTTCACCTTTTGGGCAATTTCTTTTTACGTGCCCCGCCTGCCCGCACGTCCAACAAACGATATTCTCTTTCTTGAAGTTTCTTCTCTTTTTGTTAACTGTCAATGCTGAGCCTTCAGATAATGCATTACTTCCACCATTGCTTAGTCGTCTTTCTTCAGAAAAGAGTTTGCTCGTCACTTCTGAAAAAATTACGGTCTCTTTTCCATATATAAGAATTAGCTTCATATGCTCATAGGAAGATGGAAGAGACCAAATGAGTCACAACACTTTGTCCTCGTCATCAGACTTAGCTCTAATAGCCTCCAATTTAAAAACGAGGCCGCTTAGGACACTTAAATGATCTGATATTGTTATACCTTCACTCATACGTAGTATATGAAACTGCTCCTTTAGGTACACCCGATTTGAGACTCCTTTCACCCAATACAATTCTCTGAGCTTTTTCCAAAGTTCCTTGGCTGTAGATATTCCAAGCACATTTGCTAGAACATTTTTTGCCAAGCAAATTCGTATCGCACTTGCAGCTCTATTTTCGAGATCTTCCCAGTTTTCATCACTAATTTTGGCTTTTTCAAAGATATCTCTTCCCTTTAAAACCTTGTGCATACCAGATTGAATTAACAAATCCTTGACTTGAACTTGCCATAAGTCAAAGTCGATGTTGCTGTCAAATTTCTCCAAATCAGCTCTGATCAAAGTGGTATACTTGATTCTTGACATATTGCTTTGCACTTTTTTGCTTAAGAAACCCGCCAAGAAAGTTCCCTAGAGGGTTTAAATGCTCCCACTTGAACACAAACTCCTTACACAAAACTTTTTAGACTACTACTAAGTCTTAGTGCACCGAAGAACCGACCACAACCTATTACTTTGATACTAGTTATTAGGAAAAAATCACCTTTCTACTTGTGACTTTTTGCATGTGTGAATAGTGTCATATACGTAAATAGTATCGTATACATGAATAGTGATCTCCAAAATAAATACAGGAATAAAGTAACACAATAAGACATAAATTTACGTAGTTCACCTAACTTGGGCTACGTCTACGGAGTTGCTATAGATCTTTTACTATAAGGAGAAAATTTGTTACAAGTGTTTATAAACACTTACTTATAATCCTAATCCCAAATACACTCAAACACTTTCTCACAAGTATTCTCTCACTCACACCTTACACCATTACTTTTTGAAACTGTTAGCTATTGTTAGCCTATGATTGACAACCCAAGAGGGAGGGTGAATTGGGTTTTAAAACTTTTGTAGAAACTTTTCAACTATTTAAAACCATAGACCACTATTTTTAAACTTTGAAGCTAAAAAAATAATATTACCAAGTATATAGCAATAATAGCAAGTATATTAGGCACACTAAATATCAAACACTCAAATAAATAGCTTGTAATAAAGTAAAGAGTGTATGGATAGAGAAAGTGCAAACTCGGTTTTTACGAAGTTCGATAAACATGACGGTTTGCCTACGTCCTCGGCCCTCGGTAATTTGTTTTGAGCTTTCACTATTCGGATCAAGAATATGGCTTGACCGACCCTTGTACAAACGGAGTGAATTCTTCTTAGGCACACTCTAGCCTTCATAATAGTCTTGACTCTGGTTCTATCACGCCTAATCTCGGATTGTTTAGACTCCGGTGCCAATCTCACCTATACCGGGTTATTTAGATAATGGTGCCAACCTCACCAACTCACGGGTTGTTTAGACTCCGGTGATAACCTCACCTACACTCGGGTTGATTTGACTCCCGTGACAACCTCACCTAAAACAGATTGTTTTGATTCTGGTGGCAACCTCATCTCTACACGGTTGTTTATGAATCCGGTGCCAGCTATACCTCACACTCAATGATTTTTCAAGATAAGAGTGAACACAATTACAAACTCTTCTCACAAAATAATGAATACAATTTTGGCTTAGGAGATTTGAGAACAATGCAATATAAATTCTCTAAGATTGGCTCAAATAGATTTGAAAGTTAAAGTGAAGTAAAAGAGAGCTTTTGCACTTAGAACTGATTGGGAATCAATGTAGGTTCGTGTTCTCTTGTTCTAAGTTGTCAAACTTGGCTCTATTTATAGATATCTTCAAAAACTATCCATTTTCGACCGTTACTAGCTGTCTACCAGAAAAGTGGTCGACCATTTTTACTAGCCGTTGGAATTTGATAATGACGTTTAGCTCCAACGGTCAAATGGTCGTACTGTAGTGGTCGACCACGGGTGGTCGACTATTTTAGGATCAGAAACCACCGATTAGTTTTCTTGGTTCCTTTTTGGTCGATATTTTAAATCTCATTATTTTTCAAATATTTTCATCACTAAAAATGAACTTTTTGAGGGAATTTTGGCTAGACTAAAATTGATATTTATTTTCAAACTTCTAAAATAAAATAATCATTTTAACCTTAAGATAGTTTGAAAATTCTTTTGAAAGTATGAGCCAATGCAAAGAGAATTTATGTGCAATAAACTAAATCAAATACAAGACTAAGTATGAAATATACCCTATCTAGACACGATCTTGTATCTTGATTGTCCATCTTCAAGCTTGATTATAATTAGTCCAATATGCATCCATCTTCAAGCTTGCTTCCTTGATCAACTTGAGTTAGAACTTTAAAACCATTTCACTACACACTTAAGTTAAATCATTAGTACTAAATCAAATATTTGTTATCTTCAAAATAAGAGTGAGTAAGATTAAAACCTCAATTTCTCAACAATCTCCCCCTTTTTTATGATGACAAACATTGATTTATGAGATAAAAGAAAATATACAATAAGGATACGAAAATATAAAATTTGACAAGTTTACCTTAATCCTTACTATATTTTAAGCTTCATCTCAAAATATGCTTGAGAAAGTAAAAAGAACTTTCTCCCTTTTTTTAACTCAATTAAGCATCATAAGCATATTATGAGAAAAAGGTAAAAAGAATGTATGCTAAATAAAATTCTCCCCCTTAAAATATGCATACTCATAAATAAATCTTTTCTCCCCATATTCATAAATCAACATTCTTCTCCCCCTTTTGACATCTTTAAAAAGATAGAAATAATTTTCAAACTAGATGTCTCGTAAAACCAATCTATCCCTTTGAAATAAGATTCTTCTCATGTTAATTCATGATATTACTCTTCTCCATTTGAAATCATGACAAAAGTATATGGAAGAGCAATACACAAAAATTTTTCTCTCCAATGTGAAAAATGACAAGTTATGCAATAAGGAGAAATATAGAGGAATCAAGAATTGAACAATCTTCAAAATAAGAATAGCAATGTCAAATATAAGATTAAACAACAATATGATGCTAAAGTGAAAACAAGAGCGTTCTTTTTAATTTTTGGCAAAACTTCTTCTATTGATAATAAGTATGACAATTATAGCATATTCAAACTAGAGAAGTTGTATCAAATCAAGGTCATGACAACTCTAGCATGATTTTCACTTGTTGAAAATATATTTCTCCAAGTATAATCTTCATAAAGCATAGGAGAAATTCAAATCATTCAAGCACAATAGTGAAATAATTTCTTTTTCTTCATTTCTATCTAACTATAGAGAACATATAAAAAATAATGCATTCAAAAGATATATGACCAATTTAGTACAAGCAAAATCTAAACATGCTCCCCCTCAATATATGAATCATGATCAAAATGTCAATAACCAAAGTAAGAAAAGATCAATCATATAAGAGAGATATCAATTATAGATACCAATTATTTATGGATACCAATTAAAATTATGCCAATAGATACCAATTGTATTTTGAAGAACTATACGAAGTTGATACCAATTAAAGTAATAAATCAAAGATAAAATGACCAACTTGATACCAATTGAAATAATTTAAATAAAAAACACATTCAATAAATCAAAGCACATTCATATTTAATGAATCAAAGCATATTCTTCTCCTCCTTTTGATATCATCAAAAAGTTGCATAAATATAAAAGATAAGATTGATACCAATTAACAAGTGCAAAGTAAAAACATGAATAAGCAACTCATAACAATTATCTAATCTAAACATGACATATTATTCAAGTTTAAACAATCATGAGAAATAGATGTTCAGAGAAGATAATGCATAGCAAATCATGTATTGAAAGCTAATGAGAACCTTATATGTGATCTTCATAAAAAAATTTGTTCTCATAAATGTCATAGAAAAAAAAAATCATGCGCAAATATTCAAAATGACAAAATTACAAAATATAATCATTGAATACAAATAAAATGTCATTTTAGATATTAAAATCAAATCTCATATATATATATAAGCATAAAATATATCTCCGATAGAGATAGAATTATTCAATTAATATATTTGAGATTTCTCATGAATAACCATCAAGGATTTGCACAAAAATAAGAGTTTAAGCAATAGGGTTAATGACATGAAAATACCTTAAGGTTTGACTTTTTTGCAAAAAATAACCCGATGTTTGAGTTTTACAAAATAATATCCCAAGATTTTAAATTTCTGCAAATATCTACCCTATGCAATAATTTGAACAGTGAGAAGACTGTTTTACCCCTCTTAAAATGATTTTTATTAGTTTTTTTATTTTCATTTAAAAAGCTAGATTTTTTTTTTCATAAAAAAAAAACACAAATCGTGAATACAGAGCTATTTTTTAATTTTAAATATTTAGATCTAACCCACTC